>CM040239.1:149333183-149433184 GCA_022545495.1 Chrysanthemum lavandulifolium | reverse complement strand
GGTCGTAGGCATATGTACAATGGATTTTTCTGGTAGATTCGCACCGGGTATCATCATCATGTCTTTCGTGGTTTGTTTTGTGTGAAGTGCCTACATATGTGAGAATATCTTGTTGATTTTTTGCATGTTACCCCGCGAACGATAATCTCCACTTCATTGAGTATACTTAATATCTTTGAGTAGAGCTGGAGGAGGTTCTATGTCTCAAGATACGTGCTTTAAATGCTCATCGTTCTCAATGAAAAAGTCAGATCTACTTGGTGTGGTTTCTTGTTTATCTACAAATTCGTTGCATGCTTAAACTATTAAAAGTTGGAAGACATGTCAACTACATCAAAGTTTCGAATCTACTGAAGATGGATGTTAGTTTGGGGGAAAGCTGATTCAGAAACTTTGCCAAAAAGAAGTATACGGAGAAGCTGCTAAAGACATGCAGTATGAATTGGGGGGAAGTTAATCTAGTTCATACTTATTACAATATTTTCCTACAAGTGGGGAAAGTTCTCAAGCCAATGTACAAGATGAAGACAAAGAGCGTCAACTTAAGACATCCTCAGCGCTTGAAGAGCTTTTAAATACTTTACTTCATTTATATTTGTACTTGCAGGAGATGTTGTAAGTAATTTCGTATGTCGCCACATTGGGGGAAGATTTTTAGAAACACTTATAACATGTAAATGTGACAACATTACGAGATTACATTTGTTATATAGTTAGGCTTATGCACAGATACTAGAACCGTCAATACTGTAAAGTAGTGTGTATGTAGGCTTGTATAAACCCTCCTAGACTTCACTAGAAGGGTGAAGTTCAGGTGTGTTTGTATTGTAAATTTTACTATTCATCAATAAACACACATTTTACCTTTCTCTCTCTACTCTCTCTCTAAAATGGCTTTCTCCTATTATGAACTTCCCCGACCTCCTGAATCCCATAATCAACTAGATAATCGATCTTGACAATACTATAACATATAACTTTGACCCGCTTTAACTTCTTGCAAATATGCTTTTAAAACTATTCAAGACATCAAAATACACTTTATGTTTCCAAAATACTTGACTTAACGACTCAATGGGGTTCAACTTGTTCAAGCCCGATATCTAGTACTAATATCTTGTGCATAATCTAACGTACTTCCAAACCTTCTACTTCATATCCATAGGTCCTTAATCCGAGACCTTACTTGTATCATATTAACCTACAAAAACATCAACAAATAAAAGGTAATCTTACGCTTAGTAAGTAACCAGATTAGAACATATATAATACATCACTTACTCATATTCGCATCATGTACATCTACCATTAGTCCAAGGCTATTACCATACAACATATACATTTGTAACACTATAACCACCATTAAGCTTTAACACATCAACTATAACATGCTATAACATAACATCAAGCATATAGCAATAACAACACATACTTTGGTTAGTCCATAATCAAGTACTAACACTATTTTATCCAACTATTTAAGTTTCTATTAATTTCATACAATCTAAGTCAAGACTTATTGGTTCTTAACACCTTCATCCATCACACATCATATGATAACATCAATATAAACACATTATAACCTAAGTTACTTACCTTTATGACTTTTTTAGTCTTCCTTTGAATTTCCTAGAGCATCTAAACACATAATAATGATATTAGAACTTACTAATTCACTTATCTAGCATGTAGTTGACTCTAATTTACTTAAACTTGATCATATACGGTGCTAACTCAATATTTAAACAACTTTTGTAAAAGGGTTGAAATGCTGATTTTCAGATAATCTGCTTTAAATTGCTATTTTGATTCACTTAAATTTTGAATTGGGACCTGACCAATTGCATCAGAAAGCAGACACATAAGACTAAAAACTTTATTTTGACCTCAACTTTCCGATGAACGGTTGATTTTCTACGATTTTTCAAAGCCATGTTGTCCTATTTCTATACATGTCTACAATCACCAAAAATCATCATGAACCAATTTTAACCACTTTCAAACTTATACCTCATCTTGTTTATCATATTCGAGACCAATTTCAACAAGATTAACACTTATAGCATGTCTCAGTTTGCTTCAAAAGCTTAGAACCAAACACCCTTTTACTAAACATATTAATTCTTAACTTCAATTTCCACAACAAGATTCTACTACAGTTTTAACCATAATCCAGCCCCCATGATTTATGACATAGTTATAACATAACAAAGCTTCTAACATTATATTTTTTCATAATCCAAAGTTAAGTTTTCATAAACTGAATTAAACATAAACCCTTAAAATTTATGTTAACATGAATTTACCTTGAATGAAATATGGATACTAGAACTATATTTCTTTTATAATTGCTTCCAAAACACCATTAACTCTTTTCTTGATTATACCAAAACCCTTAGCACTTGATTTCCTTAGAATTCTTATGATAATTTCTTGGTAATATGGTAATCATAAGATTTTCCCTCCTAAATCCCCTATGAAGCCACATATGAGGCAACAAACACACATACGTGTCTTTTATGGTTAACCACTGGAATATTTAGCTTATTAGGAAACAAGGGTAAAATGGTAATTTCTATATTTTAACTTTCGTTAGGCCATTAAATCTATTGCAACGTTAGTCTTTTTTTGCTAACTAATTGTATTTTAAGTCCTTCAAGTCTCTTCTTTACTTGTGACACATGATATTTTCTAAAACTATTTACATAATGCATTGACTTATAGTTCGACTATGAGGTCTGACTATGCAGTCATATATAGTCTTCTAGCACTTAAAAGTCATGTTCAAACCTATCCAATGGCACTTTAGTAATTAAATATATAAAACCCGATTTTAGGGTGTTACATATTTGACTGCGTCTTTAGAGACTGGCGAACCATCAACATTCTTATCCTTTTAGTATCCTTCTTACGTCCACCCACTCTCCTCCCGAGTCCCAAAACCCTCTCCATGATTAGACCATGCAATAACTATGAGGACACACATAACCCAAGACTTGATAGACCCCCGAAGCCAACAAGCACCAGCAAGAATTAGGGCACAATACAAACAACAAGGTTTTGGGAATTAACAAGTAGTTCTAAGCCTTAAACCAACCAGCTGATTTACTTAGGGTTAGTCCCCACGAGTGAAAAGCAATCCCAAAACAAGAAAAAGAATGACTAAAATTAAAGATGGTTTAATTAAACCCTAATCAAGTATATCACTTACCTAGCCAAAGCCTTAACCAAAATTTGATTAAACAATGAGTAGAACAGGTTTAACGACGATTAAGAAATTAACAAGACCAAGAAATAGTTAATTATCAACGGATAAACGATTTGTGGATTGAAATTCGAATAAGTTTGAAAACGATTTAGGGTTTCTGAGTCTCCAAAGTCCCCAAAGGAGGGAGGAGGTCTTTTAATTTTGCAACGCCTCCGTATTTTTACGTAATACTTTAACATATTTTCTTCAAATTGTTTAATCTTGAATGGTGTTTGGACCGCCTTGAGGGATGTTTGGGTTAAATGTATAGCAACAGAAAAACAATTTCAATATAGATATGTAGTTAGTGAGAGTCATTTGCTTTGGTAATCAAACCCTTAAACCCAAAACCAATGTTTTCAAACCCGGCCGGTACGGTTCAACCGGCCGGTTCTAAACCAGGTCAAAACCCGGTTTCTAAACCGGTCAAAGACCCGGGTTTGAGTGAAAACCGGTCATGAAACCCAGGGTTTGGTTTTTTCAACTTTTTATGAAACCGGGTTGACCGGTTAGACCGGTTGGCCATGATCAAACCGGTTGACCGGTCGGAAAAATAAAATAATAAAAATGAAACCGGATTGGCGGTCGAATCCAGAAACCGATCTTGACTGTTCGGCCGATCGATTAAAACCGGTTTTAAAACATTCAAAAACTTAGACATATTCTAAACCTGCCAACTTACGGCTTTACACACAATTCTAATACTCATATAGTGATTCGTTTACAAACCAAACATCATAAGAAATATTGAATTGTAGATACGTGCATATACATGTTCCACTGATTTTGACTAGCCTTTCTTTTTTTTTTTTTTTTTTTTCTTTTTGATATTTTTACTACATATCTGGACTTACATCCATTCTCGAGAAATATGTCACTATACATGTGTAACTTGTTGAGCGTAAAACCAATTTGGGGTCGACGTGTGAACATGTTGGCCGATTTTAAACCATTCGGGTTTCATGGTCTTTAAAATACTTGGATTGCCCGTATTTTGTAATCATTTGGTTGTCTAAATCAAGTGACATGGAACACGTAAGACATCAAACTTTACAGAATTGCATCTCAGCTCGTCAATTCGAGCCTTAAATGGAAGGAGATGATTTCATTCATATGAATGTGGTCCTTTTGTCTGTATATCTCCATTGAATGGATATATACGACGTAACAGTATATATAGCTCTTAGCACGACCAGTTTTGCTATTCGATTATGATATTAGTTGGGACCGATAGCGACTAGATATCGACTATTGATTTTGGATTTGGATTTTAACGAAGACGTGCTTTTCAGAATTGGAAATCTGATAACAACAATAAAAGCTTAGACAAAATGTAAAAAGCATTGTAAAGTTAGCTAGTAAATTATTTGAAAATATAAGAAAAAAAACTCACTAACTAATTCTTTAAAGAAAGGATCGATCATATCCTATGATTAAAACAATTATCTAACATCACTTGTAAGATGGTCTTATTTAAATTCTTTGCATGCAGTTACTCGTGAGTATGGCGCTCAACACATCATGCGTTTTTATGATAAGTTTAGAGTATCAATTTGTTTATTTAAAAATTTTACTGTATTAAGTTATACCTGGTTATGGTTTTTGTGTAAAATAATCAGTAACTGTTTGTTTTGTGTGCCCTATAATTTCAATAATTATAGGAAATATAGTGACTTGATTGAAAAGGAAAATAAACATATATAGCTTTAAGAGTTATATTTAAAATTCCAGACATGCATAAATTGCTTTTATCTTTATAATAATCACCCATTTTCAAAATTTAACAGTTCTCAACCAACTAAATATATCGTTTATTGCATGTTTTCAACTTTTAAGCATAGTTATTAGGGCTACAAATAAAAAAACCAATTGAAATTGGTAGAGTCTCCTTATGCATTAAGTTAATAAGAAATACTTACGGAATTATCAAATTAAAGTTAGTCATCTTTCTAAGTATAACCATTTCTTTTTCTGGATATTATAGTAAGTTTTGCCGCCACTATATCCTATTTTTTTACATAGATATATTGAACATTGTTATTAACTACAGTAAATCTATACCAAAAATCCAAGTTATTACTCTCTCATCTACTCACAAGTCAGGACCAATCTGAAAAAGGCAACAAATGAAGATTTTGAAATTTGCCCAAAACTTGTTAACATGTGAATACGCGTATTTAAATGCATATTCTCGACATTAGAAGTCGATTTATTATTCCATAAAAGATACTGTAGTAAATAGATTGCAAAAGTTAACAACATTGTTAAAAACAAATAGTCTCATGTTCTGTCACTCCAAGAAAAGATAACTAGTCTTATAAAAATCCGAAACTGTGGGGTCAAGTGATGACAAAGTATGAATAAAAAGCAGAAAACCATAAAAATAAAAATTTAAGAGAACAAGGAGAAGTAGTTGGGAAGTTATATAATCTCATCATGTATCATGTCATCTCTGTGTTTTGACATAGCTCCAACTCTAAAAAGATTCCTGTAACTATTGTTTTTCTTTCTCACCTATTCTTTGAACAACAAATTTAATGGTGAAGAAATAAACCTTTACAAAAATACCCTAAACGAACCGAACGTTTAATAAACAAATTATTAGCCGTCCGGTTAAAAGTTCATTTATGATTGTTTCCTTTATTAACAGATGTGCCAACTGTCTGGGCTAGGTCCATCGAGTATGGTCAGTCACCTCTCCAAAAAGCTGCATGGTCAGTGTTTTCCGCAGATTTAAACCTTTTGAATAGTTTATTAGTTGAACAAAGATGAATAAAAATTTGTGTTCGTTAATGAACAAACATGAACACAAGCTTCGTTTAGTTAAATATCTCTAAACTTGTCACTTTACGTAGCATCTATGTGATATCCAAATATCAGTTCTCGTTGGAGATTGAAAGTACATAGAGCATACTTATCTTTTAACATAGGAAGAGTGAGTTGCAACTATTTCTGTCTAAGTCTATATGCTATTGCTCATTCAAATAGCTTGTAAACTTGTACACGTTAGAGTATACGTTGTGTAGGGTAGATTTTCAAACGATGAGAATAATCCCATAAAATATATGTAGTACAACAATCATGTTTCGTATATGTAAAAGCTACATGCGTTTACACCATCATAGATATATATTATATGCATAAACTTTATAATTAACAAACACAAAGTCATGATCAATGGGCCTATACTTGTTAAGGACGGAAAACCAAGTGTCATAGATAGTAGTATTAGGCAGCCTTTATGGTAGTTGTGGTTGTCACAATGGATAAATATATAAAATAAGAGATGACATGGATTTAACCTGAAAAAACCCGATAAGGTAAATATTACATATAATGAAAGATACATTTCACTATGTTGAAATTACTAATTACATTTATCTCTAATTACAAAGATAAACACCTTTCTATCTCTTGTAATTGGGAGATATTTCACAAACTATAATATCCTCACAAGTACTAGGAGCAGGGTTCTAAAAGGCGTGTCATGGCGTTGCTAAGGCGTCGCAAAGACGCGAGGCGTGACCCTCACGTTACGCAATGGACCAAGGCGTCGATTGTAAGCGTGACATGAGATGAGACGTGAAATTCGCGCTAAGGCACGAGGCGTGGCCCTTTTTTTAATTTAACTCTAATGAAAAGTGTTTTTTTTAAGAAATGAAGAAAATTAAATGCAATGATAATTTCTTTACTTAATTTTTTATGTATAACACTTTTTATAAACTCGATATATATAAAATATGATATAATATATACATCTATATATTATATCTCGGTCCATAAAGGAGGTTTGAGTTTGTTTCTAGAGATTGTTGGGATTTTACAACAAGTTAACCAATTAACCTCTACGAGTACGCATCGGATAAGGATCTAGTAATCGCAATTAGGTTAATCACGTAATTAATAAACAATTAATTAATACAATAATTAATTAATAAAAAGGATAAAAGAAAACCTAACCTCGCTTGGCAATTGGTCTTTATTAACGGACAATAAAACCAAAACGAAACTAAGCACCTAAAATAGATGCCTCAATGAGTATCACACACAAACCCGATAATGTATACGTTCAATATAAAAGCTAGTCGAGAACGTATTTAAAACCAATCAACAATTGACCACTTGAATAAAGCCATGAAAAACAAAACCACCAAAATTATGATTTTGCTTCCTGCCCGAGATCAAAACAGTTAAAGAAACTCTTTTGTGATCTTAGCCAATATCGGATAAACCTTATCCGAGAACCACCTTTCTGTCCTAGAAGTTACACAACTAGAACCAGAAAACAAACTCTTTCTTGCTGCTATTGGTGAGCTAGGAATCAGCAAGAAAACCTCCAATAAACTTCTAAACACTTGGATTAAAATACTATGCAAGTTTAGATCATAAATAAACCAAGCAAAAACCTAACTCGATTAGATTATAATCGACTTAGCTTTTTAGTAGATAATGAAACGTTTAGTGATAGTTTTAAGGTGTAAGATATTCATATGTTGCATGTTAGGGGACCCCATTAGGTGTAGGTCACGTTTGATTATATAGCATAAACAAACAACCCTTTTCCTTGGGTTAATACTTGGTCGACAAGCCAAGAACCAAGCAAACCCATGTCCCTTTTGTCTTGCCCGATCAGTTGGGTATTCAAGGCCCAAGGCAGCCAACCAAACCGACCCACATCCATTCCAAGAATAGTCCATGGGTCGTGCAAAGTATCGGGTCAAGTTACATGCATGATACATGTATATAATTCAAGTATTAAAATACGTTCAACACGTATACTCGTGTTTATCGTGTGTGCCCCCATCGGCTCACACACTTCTAGTCGTTTACGTGTGTTTATGACTCCCACAAACCAACAACTCCCACTTGGGAGTTGGTGTGTCGAATGGCACACAAAACTAACGACGGAAACGCCTAGCAAACGCTCTCACTCGCTTTTTAACTAAAAGTGGTGAGAAAATAGTTTCGTAAAAGTTTCTCGAGAGCATGGTCATTCAATGTCTTGCTCTAATCATCCTTTGTTATAGATACCGTTAAACCATGGATAATGGATCTTAAATCATTCCATATAGTTTAACCATTTAGAATCTCGTTATAGATTTAAATTCGGATATACCAAATGTAATCAAGAATCATCTTGCATTACCCTTTGGGTTTGGCCAAACAATTATCCGATTAAACCGGAGAGGCGCCATGGTATCTTTCTCGCACATATCAAGTGGAGTAACAAATCCTTTATTGACTACAAGTGTTGTGGATGTTGCTTCACATCACTATGAAATATAGCTTTTATAACTACCTTGTTCGAGATAGCGTTTTGCGTATACTTACAAAAAATGATATCCACACATAATGAACTTGTTTGTATCTCAAGTCTAAGGATGAAGATAACAAACCATTTTCAATATTTTACTTATGACAAAGATTCAAAAGTAAATGTTTGAAAGTTGGGGAATCAATATGCATCTCTAGTGAATACATATGAGTTTGGCGGGAACAATCCACATTCTCATTAGAATATAACCAGCACTCACATTTGCCTTACATAACAATATTCCCATATTGTTAACCGACAATGGACATATTTAGAATAATAAAATTATTCAAGGATTAAACATGCAAATATATGATAACAATTATTATATGAATGAATAACAAATACCAAGTATCTTTATTCATCATAAACTAAAAATTGTCTTTCAATACCAATTATCCAAATACTAAAACAGATATGCATGAAACTCATTTAGTAAGTTGAAGTATAATGTTTTCAGCATTCTCAACCTTTCTTTTACAAGAAAAACTAAATAGTCATTTGAGTAAACTTTCCGAATACTTATTTCAAATTTCACTTATAGTGAGGGGTTTGAAATATAAGATGAGTGTCTTATCTCATATGCCCATACTATTGTAAGAGTTATAGTATGGAGATGTCGTCTTACCTTGCATGAGGTATTAGAAATCAACGACATACTGACAGTCATCTTTACAGTTTCTAAAAGTGCAAAGTATTCTCATTCATTAATGTGTAATGCAACAATGCTCTATGTTGAGCATAACTAGTTAGCAGATTTATCATAAAAGATGAAATCCTACTACAACTAGTATTAATAATCCTCTAGCATCATTTGTACTTATACAACACTATGCTTTATAATTCGTAAACATTTATAAAACAATAATCTAAATACTCTCAATTAGATATTGTTGTTGTCAGCTCATTTTGTGCTTGTATAAAAGCAACAACTAGTCTTATACACAATATAATATATACATGATAAATCCTTAGTTAAAACAACATAAGGATTCCATCCATGTAATAGATTATTCCAAGTAAAATATACCATTTAATACTAGCTTGAATGATATATTGCATTTGTGTTAGACTTAATATTATCCGCTTTTGTTTATTCCAGATAAACATTTATTCCAAGGCTGTTTGTTTTATTCTCTAAATTCCAAGTGAAGTTTCATTCCAAGCTTAAGGATCAATATCAAGCTTAAATAGAATGATATCTTCAACATATAAATTTAGAGGAAAAACACAATGCTTCCACTTAATGTCAGATGTACTCAAGATTTATCTTAATTTAATCAGACTCATATTGTAATTAAATTCAAGATCTCAGCTCTTAGATGCACAACATAATCCAAACCATGGATTGCTTAATTTTGTATACTACATAAAGATAATATAAATTCATAACCCTTTTGATTACACACCGTCCTTGCAAAAGGTAATCATAAAGAAAGAGTTATAAAATTTAATTGTCATATTCAACATACAAATCACATGTATGACAATTAAATATCTTTATATAATTAATGCATGTATTATATAAGAAAATTTAATCACAGTCAATTGCTTAAGTATGATTAAAAACTTCTTATAAAATGTCATGCATTAATATGTATACACTTTTGTCCTTGTGAGTCTTTCTTCAAAAGAAACTCATTCCAACCTCATAGGTTAACTGTTAGGAAAAATAACAATCAAGCTCAAAACTCGATTTGCCTTTTCAGGACTGCGTCTTATCATTCATAGTTCTAAAACATTTATCAGATTCAAGATGTGATAATATATTTTAGTAGTTAGTTGATTTCCAACAATCTTCTAACTTATATTTCTCAGCATTGATATGAAATATCACTCAAGTGATGAGGCATCCTTTCGGATTTATGAATGAGAGTAATCATTATACTTCGGTCAACATTTTTATGTTTAACCTTAGTATGACATTAATAAGTGAATTTTAGAAGGTTAAGTATTTTGTTCTCAAAAAACTTTGAGATATGTATATACTCCCACTTACTTTTGTAAGTAGATACAATTCTCTAAATACTAAGTAGAGTAAATTACATGGTTGGTCCCTGTGGTTTGTCCAAAATAACAACTTTCGTCCCTCGAAGTTTAAAGTTGCACTGGTAGTCCCTAAGTTGGAAAACAAATAACACCCCCGGTCCTTCAGTTTAACTGCCGTTAAGTTAGCTTTGTTAAAGTTTACACGTTAGCCCCTGTGGTTAACGGTCGTTATATCGTTAATCCTTACTAATAACGGCTGTTTATAATTTAAAGTTTTTATCCGTTTTCGTCCGTGTTTTTACGTTTTTGTCCGTTTTTATTCGTTTTCGTCCATTTTTTTACGCTTTTGTCCGCTTTCTAACATTTTAACCGCTTTTATATGTTTTCGTCCGTTTTTTACGTTTTCGTTCGGTTTTTGCGTTTTATCGTTTTGTCCGCTTTAATCCGATTTTGTCTGTTTTAATCCGTTTTTATACGCTTTCGTCCGTTTTCTTACGTTTTCTTTTGTTTTTCTTACGTTTTTATACGTTTCCGTCCGTTTTTAATCCGTTTTTGTCTGTTTTTATACGTTTTTGTCCGTTTTTAATCTGTTTTTATACGTTTTTGTCCGTTTTCTTACGTTTTAATCCGTTTTTGTCTGTTTTATACGTTTTTGTCCGCTTTAATCCATTTTTGTCCGTTTTAATCCCTTGTTCCCCTTTAATCCATTTTTGTCCATTTTAATCCCTTGTTCCCCTTTAATCCGTTTTTGTCCGTTTTAATCCGTTTTTTACCGTTTTTATACACTTTCGTCCATTTTTCTTATGTTTTCATTTGTTTTTCTTTTATACATTTTCGTCCGTTTTCTTATGTTTTAATCCGTTTTATACGTACAAAAAAGTAAGAAAAACAAATGAAAATGTAAGAAAAACGGATGAAAGCGTATAAGAACGGACAAAAACAGGTTAAAATGGACAAACACGGATTAAAGCGGACAAAAACGTATAAAAACGGGCAAAAACGTAAGAAAAACGAACGAAAACGTAAGAAAAACGAACGAAAATGTAAGAAAAACGGACGGACAAAAACGTAAGAAAAACAAAAGAAAACGTAAAAAAACGGACTTAAACGTATAAAAACGTAAGAAAAACAAAAGAAAACGTAAGAAAAACGGACGAAAACGTATAAAAACGGACGAAAACGTATAAAACGTAAGAAAAACAAAAGAAAACGTAAGAAAACGGACGAAAGCGTATAAAAACATATTAAAACAGACAAAATCGGATTAAAGCGGACAAAAACGTATAAAAAAGCAAAAAAACAAACGAAAACGTAAGAAAAACGGACGAAAACATATAAAAACGGATTAAAATGTTAGAAAACGGACAAAAACGTAAAAAAAATGGACGAAAACGAATAAAAACGGACAAAAACGTAAAAACACAGACGGAAACGGATAAAAACGTATGAAAACTTTAAATTATAAACAGCCGTTATTAGTAAGGATTAACGATGTAACGACCGTTAACCACAGGGGCTAACGTGTAACATTTAACAAAGCTAACTTAACGGTTGTTAAACTGAAGGACCGGGAGTGTTATTTGTTTTCCAACTTAGGGACTACCAGTGCAACTTTAAACTTCGAGGGACGAAGATTGTTACTTTGGGCAAACCACAGGGACCAACCATGTAATTTACTCTACTAAGTATTTAAGCAACAATAAATTGTTCTTTATGGAGAACCACAAAATACATTTTAAGTTCTCATCTCAAGATTTGTTAATAAAATGCTTCATAAGATTTTAACAAATTCAGAAGTTAAATCAAGACATAATGGAATTCCTTCCAACAACTCAAATTAGGGTTTATAGAAAAACTCTAATTTAGTATCACTCTTTGACCAAAAGTTCTAGCAATAGTTTTGTGTTTCATCAAGCTAGGAAGAACACCAAAACTACAATCTTTAAGCTAGGAAGTATAGAATAATCAAAAATCCAAAAGGATTTAGGATTCAATTGGTTTGAGTGGTAAAACCTCAAATCCCTAATGAATTAGGGTTTTCAGTTATGGTTTGTCTTAAATATCTTCTAGGTTTGAACTATATTGAGTGTCTCCATGACACACACAATTTCTAACCTTGATATGTTTTGGAGGTAGAGCAATTAAAGCTATCAGGAACCAAACAATATGAATAAGGTTTGATCCAACACATTAGACATACCATAATGAAGTGGTATCCTATGAGTTATTAGAATTGTGAACCTATATCAGAATTCTATAGACAACTCAATTCTCTTTGGACCAAATACTTGTCAATTGAGTCGGGCCAAATTGCATATAAAGTATTTACGAACCAAGTGCATGTAATAATGTATATTCATTGAACAATACAAGAACCTTATGTTCACGTGTTCACAAGAAGACAGAACTGTTCAAGTATTATATGTTCATGTGTTTACAAGAAAACATAACATGTCAATAATACATTATAAGTCTTTGAATAATTCAAAGGCCTTATGTTTATGTGTTAACTAGAAGACATAACAATTTTACTATATCTACTTTATGTTATAAGTCATTGATGAATTCAAGGACTTTATAATTATGTCTTAACATGTAAGCATAATTATACTAACAAAAGTAATCATGAACGCAAACTATTGAGTTCTATAGTAATTTCAAGTTAATTTTATACTTCAGAATTATGATCATTATCTTATAACCATAATTATGTTTGACTAAAACATGTAGTCTAATGTTGAAGTATCTATACTCAATATCATGACATTTGAATGTAGTAGGGCAACAAACATCTAGCGTGTTTAAGTCCTAGTAGAATCATTATTAGAATGTACTAGGGCAATAACCATCTCATGTGTTTAAGTCCTAGTAGAATTCTTATTTACATGTAGTAGGGCATTAAACATCTAACGTGTTTAAGTTCTAGTAGAATTATTAGTTTCCTTTACCTTGCGGTCAAGAGATACCAATAATATTGTTGTTCCTTGCACACACTTTGAGATTTCTCCCACTTGTGTAAGGTACAACATCATATTATGAAAACAAACAACACGTGATTGATTGTTCAAACAATATGATAATGTCATATATATCATAAGTAGTTTTAGAACCATAACCTGTAATAAGGAATTGTGGATTATTATTCTATAGATAACGCTTTAGGAAGCGACAGCAGGAAGGCAACGTGTTATCTTATAAAATAAAATACAAATTCCTTTAAGCAATGGTTGTTCATATTCGGAAAGTAATGGATTATTTCAAAGCTAGTTTGAAATGATATGAGTGACTAATAGGAAATAAATCCTGTAGCTCCCACTGAAATTGACAACATTTCATGAATGTTATTTCAGTCATAAAATGCAAATGCTCCCACTAGATTTGTCAACATTGTAAGTGTTACAGTTCCAGTAGAAAAACATATAGCAATTCTATATACGTTCCTACTTTCTTCAAATGCCTACGAGTAGCATGTACTTAGGTATTGAACAGAGTATATGAAGTTCTACTTATGTAGACAATGGACTAGCCATTCTTTCATTTAATTAACTTGAATCTTTAGCATGCAATTCCTCCTTTATCGTCTACAAATCTCCAAGTGTATTTAGCACTTTTAGGAATAAATAAGAGTCCAATAAAATTGCCTAGCGAATATCCTAGTAATTTCTTTACTCTTTGCAGTTTAAACTCATACATCGTGACGGTGGGGATGTTATTTATTTTAGTAGTTCTAAACACAATGTTTCCGATTACACAAAATATTTTATCTTTCAATTAACTCTAGACCACAAAGGGTAATGAAAGATCATAAATGAGTTTATATTTGTAATCCTATCTTAGTTTGTCAACTAAGGAGAAAAGATAGGTTTAAGTCTCACTCTTCTTACTAGGAAAAGAGACTAAGTTTGTCTTTCGAAGAAAAACAACTTTGTTTACTTAATTATGTTGCAATAATACAATTAATCGTAACATAAAAGTTCAATTCTAGTATTTTCGATAATTACATTCTTAAAAGAATTAACTACCCAATTAATTACTAATTAAGACTAAGATCCATATTGCAACCCCACTTAATTACCATAGGTCCGACCGGTGTGTAAAAAAATACGACAAGAGGTAAGAGACGGCGTTAATTGCATAATGCAACTCTTAGATTTATGAGACCGATCAAGACATTAGTAGACAAGTAATAATGTCATGAGCATGTTTAGTTCTCATCTTATGCCTCGGGTTCAAGGTCCGACCAAGCTAACTCGAGATAAGTCGACCAAGTATGAGCGTCTAAAAATAATCATAGTTCGACCGGTGAGAAATAATTACCATGGGTTGGAAAGGCCCTTAGGTCGACCAGATAATTCAATCCAAATGCACGTGTTCATAGTTGGATGGCATAGATTTAAAATTAACAAATAGGTATGCACATATAAATATGGTAAAATTCATGTACAAAGAAGCATGCAAAACAACTTTGTAACACTAATTTTAAAACTTTGGTAATGACATCAGTAGTGATCATCATGGTTCACGGTAGCTCCAATCGAGCATACGGGGAGGCGGAGGACCGTGTGGCTCAAGTATAACCTTAGACATCCTTTCGTGCGATTGTGCACCTCTTTGAACCCCTTTTGAGTTTGTTCTAGTGGGTGAGCCGTACATCCCAAGTGTCCATAGCGTCTAGTTTTTAAATTCTTGAAACGTGTTTCATTAAATTAGGTCACTTTATTTTACAAAAATGATTTTCCACGAATCAAATAGCAGGTCACAATTGAGCATGTTATTTAGGCGTGTAAATAAAGACCAATATTAATGTTACGGTTACGGTATGTATTATTCATAAAGGAATTACAAACATATAATCATAAACATCAATGTAAAACACATATTGTTCCGAGTTCTCTTGCGAGTCTTCCCCAAACGGAGAACCAAAAGACCGTCACTAGGATACAATACCTAGATCGCCCATACATCATAAAAGCAATTGAGTGAGTCTTGTGGCGGAAACACATAAAACGCATGGAAATCTAAATTAACAAGTAATTAAGCAATTATATGTATTTAATAAACAATATGTAATTCTAATTATCATTATAATTCTAATTAACAATTAATTAATTCTAATTAACATTTAATTCTAATTAGCAAGTAATTCTAATTAACATGTAATTCTAATTAGCAATTTAATTCCAATTAACAAAGTAATTTTAATTAACAAGTTAATTCCAATTAGCAAAATAATTCTAATTAACATGTAATTTAATTAACAAATTAATTCTAATTATCAATATAATTTAATTTGTGTGTGACTAGTTATTTTTTATTAAAAATTGACAAGTATTGCATATAGTTGTCAAAAAAAAAAAACGAATAACTAAATTAGGTTTCATGCACTTTTAAACATGTTTATTAATAAGAAACGTGTAACCCATAATCGCAAAACGAGATGGCTCGTGATGCCACCGTTGGGATTTTAGAACAAGTTAACCAATTAACCTCTACGAGCATCGATACGCTTACGCAGCGGCGTTCGGGGTCAAAGGAACTTCCTTTTCGTCGAGCAAGTTTTTCAACACCCTAGGCGGTGAACCTAATCGTTGTAGTGTAGTATTAGGGTAAGCCACGGAATTGATATCGTTCTCTAGGGAATAGGAATGCTAGTGAGAAGTTACTACGCTAAGGTTGGGGTTGAGGAAGATTATTTTTTTCTTTTATATTTTTTAGGAAATGGAAAGGTACGAATCTCGGGGTTTGGATTTGGGGGTTGGTATTTCACCGATTACTCTACTTGTCTAATTATCTAATTAACTAAGGTGAGGGTAGTCTATGTCTAATTATTGTGTGCTCGTATGATGGTTTAAAGATGTGTTTACTTAGGTTTTATTACTCCTTAATTATCTCCTATTGATGGTTGAATTGTCACGTCCTTATTCTTAATCGCGTTGTGTGTCTAAGGTCGTAGGGTATGCGTTATCCTAACTCTTTGAAACTTCCAAAGGTTATCACCTACAAAGTCTCTAGGATTTATAAACTTTAACTCTAAGGTACTCTTCGGATGGTTTAGCCTACAACAACTCTAGGTGTTATAAACTAAGGTTCACAAAGATTAATCAAGCATTAACTACACAACGGATGACCTATCGCATTACTAGATCATTAACAATTAAGATAAGAGACAACCAATCAATATTCAATAATTAAGTTTCATATTCCCTAAGCAAACACACAAGTAAATTAGCCGGACATGGAGAACATGCAAGCATACACACAAGTAATTGAAGACATAATTAAATTAATGAAGTAAAACACTTATCTTGATGTAAGATAGGGTTTAGAACCCTAAAATATTGTACAAGACAGCCTTGGTTCGGTTTAGGTTTTTACTCCAAAAGACTACTCTCTCAAAACTAAAAAATTCGGATTCTATATATAAGATTACATATGCGACGGCGTCACCCTTTGATTTGTGACGCCGTCGGGTCGCCGTTATTAGGGTTTCGTCTTGGCCACGTTAGTCTTGCGACGGCGTCACATTATGCTTGTGAAGCCGTCCCCTTCGATCTCGGACGCCGTCTCGGATCAAATCTAGGCCGTCCGAGTTGTGACGACCTACTCTTTAAAACCCGACACCGTCACTTGTAAATAAGCAATTTGGCTCTTGGAGTCACAAAAGTGATGCGACGGCGTCGCAGAGATAACACTGACGTCGTCCCTTCAATTTTAGCGACCGAGTGTCTCGATTCTTGACTTTGGCCATTTTCTTCGTATATTCGCTCCTTTTCGTCCGAATAAGTGTCATTCCAGCCTTTTGCCTTCAAGATACCTAAAAAGTGAAAAGGAACGATATTAAGTAATAACGGATACAAAAGTAATCAAATAAGGACTTAAATGACCCCTCAAAAAGGTACATTTTGAAACCTTATCAAATATCCCTACACTTGGTATTTGCTTGTCCTCAAGCAAATGTGCTATTAGCCAATTAATTTATAAGTTAGGGGTCATGAAGCAATGGTTTAGAACAATCCACAACACATATAAGCCCCGCAAAAGTCATAACAAGCATGGAAATTACATACTAGCACCTCACATAGGGTGTTTGGATACTCACATATCTCGGGTGTATATGAAATATAACAATTTGGAAATGGAAGATAAACACTCATTAACTGGTCCTAGTACATAGATTACCATAGGCTTGAGACTAGATCAAACCTCCATCGCTTTGGCGTAAGCACCTAGGAAAGACTATCAAAGAGGTCTTTTAAAGGGTTGTAATGTTAGGCTTACGGTAGGGAAACAAAGGGTTTGGTGGGATAGGCTATTTAGTGGTGGCAAGTCAAAATCTTTATGTTACAAGCATGCGAAGAATGGCGTTGCTAAGCCAAGACTCGACACTCTAGACTCTAGATAAGCTGAAACAAATAAACATAAATTAAAGATAGATGTAGGGGTAGCCGTATTTTTTTAACACTCTATTTTTTTTTTTCTCTTTTCTATTTTTTTCGATTTTTTTTTTTTTTTGAATACACTTTACTCTACCATCCTCTACGATAACATCAAAATGATAGGGATTTATAGGCACATCCCTACACTTGAGTTTTATTACTCTAACACTAATTTGACCCAATTGAAAAGATCAAAACACTTGGAGTACATTATTACGCAAACAAAGGGAATTTGAATTTAACGTTCCCTTCCGTCATTTCATAAACTTAACTTTTCCAATGAGTCCCAATCGTCCCAAAAGCGTATACAAAGGATATGACTCGACTTAGCAACTTATGCAAGCAACTAGATAATTGAACTAAGGGTTTTAGGGTGATAACAATAATGCACTAAAAGTGAGTGCATACAAGGTAGGCTAAGGCGATTTGGGTGTACATTTGGGGTGGGGTGTAAACAATGCTCTTCATTGATATTCGGAAAACGAAACATCACGAGAACCGCGAAAAGGATAGGCTCGAGGGGTTAACTAGGGTATCGTGTACTAAAGATGAGTACAACGCAAAGGTGTGGGGAATTACTCAACCGATGTGGAAGAAGTAATTATATTACGGGTATCAAACAAGGGTTATCCTAATGCCTCTTATCATTTAGTTATTCCTAACTACACAAGTGTAGTCTTACTAGCGATCTCGGGATGCATCACAAAACAAGTTCTAGAATCTATTATACTATCGGTTCACACACTAAGCATTAAAGATGAATGCTTTAATTCCTACAAATCTAAGGCGATCCTCACATTTTGGGTGGAATTTAAGTGGTAAAGGGTTTTGTGCTAGTCATATAACTTCCTATCCGTGAGGCGCTTTATTAAGACTAATGGCCCACTCCTATATGTCATGAAAATTTTAAATTTGGTGCCAAAATTACCCTAACCGACATTTTCTCATGGTTTATTACACAAATGCAATTGGACAAAGCAAATAATCAAGGATAAACATAGTTTCAAAGTTCCGTTTTATTTTCCTCCCTACACTTAAACCGAACATTGTCCCCAATGTTCCCGAAAGTATCAAAGTTATGATAATGGAAGGTAATAAAAGATGAAAGAAACTAGTACTCCCCTGATTAGCTCGGTAGGATCCGTGTAAAGTGGTGGTTACATCTTTCTTCAAGAAGAACGTTTGCGTGAAAAGATCCTTCTCATCTTATGTATCTCTTTCTTGATAAATTAAACCTGCACACTTGAAGAAAACAAACGAAATCTTCGTATAAAATAATATATATAAGACTCTACTACACTAGGATATAATGCTTGTGGAATGGATGTTTCTGAAATTTCGGAAAATTAAGACCGGAACATTCCAAAAATTATAAGTAGCTCGAAATCGAGAAAAAGTAATCAGTTATTTTGCTCCTTCCGCGCGTCAAGTTGCAATTGCGTCGGTTATCCCGACAAAAAGCGGTATGCGATTTTGGAAAAATTTCGTAAAATTTACATCTTTAGAATCTGGAAAAATTTCCTGCAAAACATCCATTATGACTCGATACAAGCATTTGACTCGAACAAACACACATGTATATCTTTTAAATAATTGTAATTTTCATGTTCACGTTTCTTTTGAAAACATGTGTAATCCTCCCTACACTTATCCCTTATGTAAAATACCTTTATATGTAATTAAAACGAGGTTAAAGACAAAATAAAACATTTTCACAAATTCAAACATGAGAACATACAATAATGAAAAGATATATGACACATGAATAAAAATGAAAAACAAATACACATGGGTTGCCTCCCAAGAAGCGCTTGTTTTTGTTCGAGTCACGAGCTTGACTCTACCCTTATTTAACGGATAAGGGGGAGGTTTTTCCTACACTTAAGCTTAAGTGCGGGTGATAGTAGCGATACACACCCTTAGGGTGGAAATTTGCTACATGAGGAGAGGGTGATGGGTGATTTATATGCTCAAAGGGTGTGCCCATTCATTATAACCTTACCTAATTCTATTGGTGTAGCGGGTGAATCAAATCTCTCCTAAAATGGATCATCTTCTATTAACTTCAAAAGATTCTTAGTTAAGGATCCATCTTGATCTAATAAACCCGGTTTAAACCCATAATGTTTCTTGTTATCAACCATGAATGGGTGATATAAGTGTGTAAGGTCATGGGTTACTCCTATATTAGCTTCCACTCTACATGGCCTAGAGTCTACCACCTTTATCAAGCAACTACCCGGATTATTTATTTTGATGGGTGGATTGGGGCCTAATTCAATTCCAAGATTCACATCTAAAGACGGAAAATTGGGAAAGGTTTTTGGTTGAGGCTTCGGTTCATCAAAATTAGGAACTTCCCTAGGACTACGAGAGAGGTCATGACAAGAAGCATCTAAACCTACATTCTCTAGTGGCATTTGGTCCAAAGGTTCTATATCAATCGGGGTTCCTATAGTCTCTTCTACTTCTTAGGGTAAGTTATAGGCGATGTGTGTTCCTCAGTGATGGTAGGGCTTGTGGGCTTGGGTTTCCACCTCATTCTCCATTATATCTAGATCTCCTAAAAGTTCATGTGTTTTAGTATGATCTAACCCAAATACACTCCTAAGTATCTCAAATCCTTCTTTAGCCATTTCAAATTCTTGGTCCGATTCATAAGAATCATTCTCAAAATTTGATCATTATGTTCTATTTGCCTAAAGGATTCCTCACGCGTGTCATATGTTTTGGTGAAATCTATCCCACGCATGCAACTAGGCAATTCAACTATAACCATCTTACAATCTTGTTCGGGCTTAGGTTCCATGTTCTTAAAAACTAGGTCTTTTTGATCATGATGCCTAAGGTTGGATAAATCCTCCTTATCCATTTCCTCAAGTTGTGACAGCTGATGGTTTATGCTTAGGAGGCTTTTCTCAAATATTTTCCAGAGAGTCTCACTAAAAGGAGTTGATTGTAACAATGATCGTTGAATAGAAGCCACACAAGCACAAAATTTATCAAATCCATCCAACCTTACACCCGTCTCCTTTTGGATATCTCTAAGATCACTCACAAATTCATTAGAACAATAAAAAGCAATCCAATCTGCGAAATTCAATTGTTCCTCATTTGTTAATGATTCAAATGCAACTTCACTTGCCATAGCGACAAATGAAAAGGGTTTCTGAACACACACACAAAGAAGGGGATAGACTACAAGGAAGCTAAAAATGAAAAAAATCTTACTTGATAGGAATCAAGCAAGGAAACCTAAGCGAGGTGGACTCCTAACTAGCTATTCTATTCCCGACATCGGCACCAAAACTTGATACGCTTACGCAGCGCATCGGGGTCAAAGGAACTTCCTTTTCGTCGAGCAAGTTTTCAACACCCTAGCAATGAACCTAATCGTTGTAGTGTAGTATTAGGGTAAGCCATGGGAATTGATATTGTTCTCTAGGGAATAGGAATGCTAGTGAAAAGTTACTACGCTAAGGTTGGGGTTGAGGAAGATTATTTTTTCTTTTATGTGTTTTAGGAAATGGAAATGCACGAATCTCGGGGTTTGGATTTGGGAGGTTGGTATTTCTACCGATTACTCTACTTGTCTAATTATCTAATTAACTAAGGTGAGGGTAGTCTATGTCTAATTATTGTGTGCTCGTATGATGGTTTAAAGATGTGTTTACTTAGGTTTTATTACTCCTTAATTATCTCCTATTGATGGTTGAATTGTCACGTCCTTATTCTTAATCGCATTGTGTGTCTAAGGTCGTAGGGTATGCGTTTATCCCTAACTCTTTGAAACTACTAAAGGTTATCGCCTACAATGTCTCTAGGATTTATAAACTTTAACTCTAAGGTACTCTTCAGATGGTTTAGCCTACAACAACTCTAGGTGTTATAAACTAAGGTTCACAAAGATTAATCAAGCATTAACTACACAACGGATGACCTATCGCATTACTAGATCATTAACAATTAAGATAAGAGACAACCAATCAATATTCAATAATTAAGTTTCATATTCCTAAGCAAACACACAAGTAAATTAGCGGACATGGAGAACATGCAAGCATACACACAAGTAATTGAAGACATAATTAAATTAATGAAGTAAAACACTTATCTTGATGTAAGATAGGGTTTAGAACCCTAAAATCTTGTACAAGAAAGCCTTGGTCCGGTTTAGGTTTTTACTCCAAAAGACTACTCTTTGAAAACTAAAAAATTCGGATTCTATATATAAGATTACATATGCGCGGCGTCACCCTTTGATTTGTGATGCCGTTGGTCGCCGTTATTAGGGTTTCGTCTTGGCCACGTTAGTATTGCGACGGCGTCACCTTATGCTTGTGACGCCGTCCCTTGATCTCGACGCCGTCTAGATCAAATCTAGGCCGTTTGAGTTGTGACGACCTACTCTTTTAAAACCCGACACCGTCACTTGTAAATAAGCAATTTGGCTCTTGAAAGTCACAAAAGTGATGCGACAACGTCGAGATAACACTGACGCCGTCCCTTCAGTTTTAGCGACTGAGTGTCTCGATTCTTGACTTTGGCCATTTTCTTCAGATATTCGCGCCTTTTCGTCCGAATAAGTGTCATTCCATCCTTTGCCTTCAAGATACCTAAAAGTGAAAAGGAGCGATATTAAGTAATAACGGATACAAAAGTGATCAAATAAGGACTTAAATGACCCTCAAAAGGTACATTTTAAAACCTTATCAAGTACGCAGCGGATAAGGATCTAGTAATCGCAATTAGGTTAACCA
Organism: Chrysanthemum lavandulifolium; assembly: GCA_022545495.1. Taxonomy (NCBI): domain Eukaryota; kingdom Viridiplantae; phylum Streptophyta; class Magnoliopsida; order Asterales; family Asteraceae; genus Chrysanthemum; species Chrysanthemum lavandulifolium. The sequence continues at coordinate 149,410,438 of CM040239.1, read as the reverse complement.
CGTAATTAATAAACAATTAATTAATACAATAATTAATTAATAAAAGGGATAAAAGAAAACCTAACCTCGCTTGACAATTGGTCTTTAGTAACGGACAATAAAACCAATACGAAACTAAGCACCTAAAACAGATGCCTCAATGAGTATCACACACAAACCCGATAATGTATACGTTCGATATAGAAGCTAGTTGAGAACTTATTTAAAACCAATCAACAATTGACCACTTGAATAAAGCCATGAAACACAAAACCACCAAGATTATGGTTTTGCTTCCTGCCCGAGATCAAAACAGTTAAAGAAACTGTTTTGTGATTTTACCCAATATCGGATAAACCTTATCCGAGAACCACCTTTATGTCCTAGAAGTTACACAACTAGAACCAGAAAACAAACTCTTTCTTGCTGCTATTCGTGAGCTAGGAATCAGCAAGAAAACCTCCAATAAACTTCTAAACACTTGGATTAAAATACTATGCAAGTTTAGATCATAAATAAACCAAGCAAAAACCTAACTCGATTAGATTATAATCGACTTAGCTTTTTAGCAGATAATGAAACGTTTAGTGATAGTTTTAAGGTGTAAGATATTCATATGTTGCATGTTAGGGGACCCTATTAGGTGTAGGTCACGTTTGATTATATAGCATAAACAAACAACCCTTTGCCTTGGGTTAATACTTGGTCGACAAGCCAAGACCCAAGCAAACCCATGTCCCTTTTGTCTTGCCCGATTAGTTGGGTATTCAAGGCCCAAGGCAGCCAACCAAACCGACCCACATCCATTCCAAGAATAGGCCATGGGTCGTGCAAAGTATCGGGTCAAGTTACATGCATGATACAGGTATATAATTCAAGTATTAAAATATGTTCAACACGTATACTCGTGTTTATCGTGTGTGCCCCCATCGGCTCACACACTTCTAGTCTTTTACGTGTGTTTATGACTCCCACAAACCAACAGAGATTGCATCTCGGTCGATTCTTATGCTTGATTATACTTGTTCGGCACTTGTTTTATCTTCTGCTTAGTCGTGGTCTGAGTTTAGTTGCTTAATTTATCTTCTTTGTAAGCTTAATTGATGCTTAAGTTGGCCTCTTTGTTTAGTAGTTTTGGATAAAATCAAGTTGTGTACAGGGATGGCGCCAAATGTTGAAGCAATTTTTCGTAACCACTTCTTGATCCCTTTAACCTTAGAGATTAGTGCTAATTCCTTCGTCCTTTAGGCTGCAATAAGAAAGAACACGCTTAGCTCGCCCCGAGGTTTTAATCCGAGACTAAGCTCGCGTGAGAATAAGTATATGCTTGGTATGAATAATATGTGAACACTAGGGATGAAGAGATAGTCTATATCGGAGTATGTTGAGAGTGTGTGTTCACATGAATGAACATTGACTATTTATACTATCTGGACTTGGCTCTACGACACGAGCTTTATGGAGATAATCTTGACGTCTAGGAGGAGTGGATAAATCGCTGATAAGGTCAGCTCTCACTTCGGGGATTACCTTGTCTTGACATTGCATGTGGTCGTTGTGGATCACTCTGCTCTACTCGTACTTGGTCGTACCACAATTGTCTGCCGATATAGCTTATGCTTAAGGGTAAGCCTAGCTCACATGCCATTGACTCCTAACCTGGAGCAACCTTCATCACTCCATCTACTTCGGATTGTCGTTCCAACATGTGTTATAACTTTACTATTTGTTCTCTTCCCTAATAGTGGTCATCTCTTCCTAATTACCCAAAGTAGACTATACCGCATCATGTCGTATCTCTATATGAAAGCTCATGAAGGATGATGTTTTGTACTACTATGCACAAATCTTTTCTCGTAGCTATATTAAATTTCTTCATGTATAAAGTAAACACTTCGGTCACCATATTGATATTTTTTGCTATGCCCAAAAGTGGATGATGAAATATTTAATCAATCTCATATATGATAAGAGATTTTCAAAAAGTGAAAAAGTATGTCGAGCAATTGAAATTGAATCAGTAAGATTGTATCATTTTGCCATGTGGTAAAACTGAACCCTTTCATTGGCTAATTGAAAGTCAAAATTGAACTTATCTTGGTCAAACGTAAAAATTGTGTTTGGCGGAAAATAATTATAAAAATATAGGTTTCGTAAAAAAAGTTTTGTGATGAATTTAAAATATGAATTATAAAATTTATCACGTTTCATGTTTTTAATAACTCTTTAAATTTAACAAAATAATTATAAAAATTTTTGTTAAAAGAATAGGTTTCAATTTTGTAAAAGAATAAAAAAAAAAGTAAAATAAATTTTAAAAGTTTTGTGATCGAACAAATTTAAAATATGAATTATAAAATTTATCACGTCAATACATACTTCCCTCGCAAAATTCATCGAGTTTTCAAATAACTATCAAATGTGACTTTAAATTTAACAAATATCAATATCCAAAACCTCTTATACTATAATACAACCTAAACTTTGAGATTATTTTTGTTAATCGATCCAGAATGGGAAATGGAGCCTTTTGATTGTTATGATATTAATATCATTATAGATTAAAATTAATGTCGCTTCATCGAATCGCTTTTGTGACAAGTATGATGCTTAAATAGGTTATTTGCCCTAATATATTATATTAATATCATTATAGATTAAAATTAATGTATATACGCAAGATTAAAGAACTATGATATAAAATAAATACATTTGAAAACTACTTATTAATATAAATTTCAGAAGATTATAAATATTAATCGATATTACTATAATAAAAAATTTATGTAAAACGCCGTACGTGCATGAGGTATTATCACTAGATATATTAATATGATCGATAATGAAATTAGGTTTGGATATTCATGAGGTTATATCATTTTATGTAATGATCATCTTTTGTTTGCGTTTTTTTAACTTATACTCCAGTTACGTATAAATAAAAGAGTTGAGATCAATATAAAACACAATTTTTTTATATAAGAGGTTTCTTTAGTTATCCAAATTATCTTATATGTTTCAAATTTTCAAAACTGAAACTAGGGTTATGAAACTGACTTGAAAGAATGAGATATGCTACTTATTACTTAAACGTTTGACTTTTTACTAGACATTACGATTTATTAAGTAAGTGTGCTTTGAATTTGATTAGAATTTAGACATTGCAGGTATTCATATTCTAACTTTCTCTTGCAAGGAAAAATGATATGAACAAATCTCTTTCTTACAAAGAAAGAAGACTTACACCTCGTTTACAATTTGTGTTGCATTAACTACTCCATTTTTACAATATTAAAACAATTAGTTTACTAAGATCCACATTAAGCTTATATCATCACATTAGTTGATCTACAAGTAATAGTAGATTCAATCGGTAGGCGGTGATCACCAATTGTATTACATGTGCAACTCTTAGATCCTTATGGGATTCATGTCATCTAGTGTCAAACTACTAGTGTCATAAAGGCATGTTTAGTCCCATCCTTGACTCGGGTTGAGGATCTCACCTGCTCAACTCGATTAAGTCATCCAATGTGGAAACGTGTAAAAATTGGTCTAGATAATGATGACCTTGAGTTACAATTCAAACTAGGCTTTATGAATAGCCAAAAGTTAATTGCAAGTGATCCCAAGCGATTGGATGGCATGACTTAAATTTGTGACATGTATAAATTTTGATAAAACGTGTTTTTCAAAACGTGTACTAATGAAGCATGCATTCATCATTCGTCTCACAAGTTAAAAAACCTTCTTAACTTAAAGTCTAATCATTATCTTACTATATTATAAAGCATGAATGGAATACAAATACTTAAAATTCAGCATTACTTAAAATAGCAATACTAATTAAAACACATTTTCTAACATTTATTTCTCTACTAAATAACTTACAAGTCTTAAAGCTTAATGTATAAAATATAAAGCATTATTAATATGGTCAAGATATATAATGCAGTCAATTAATTAATTGGTCAATAATTACAATTAATGCAGTTATTAAATTACCCCTTACATAAGAAATACATATTATCAAGCATATTGTACAATCAACTTAAACACAATTCTTGCATTAAATGTCACTAATACAAATAATAAAGCACATTATACTAATTAAAACACATTTTGTAACACTAATTTCTCTACTACATAACTTACAAGTCTTAAAGCTTAATGTACAAAATACAAAGCACTATTAATATGGTCAAAATATTTAATGTAGTCAATTAATTAAATGGTCAATAAATACAATTAATGCAGTTATTAAAACACCATTTACATAAGAAATACAAATTATCAAGCATATTGTACAACCAACTTAAACACAATTCCTGTATAAAATGTCACTAATACAAATAATAAAACACATTATACAAATATTTGAGCCCAAACGGGCAAGGGCCAAACGAGCTAGAGTCGGAGCGGGCACGGGCCAAACGGGATCGAGACCGAACAGAAACAGGTGACTTTTGACTTTTGATGTCGTTAACATTTATTTTACGATACCCGCCGTTGCAACACACGATTACCCTACTAGTTTTAGATTATATGTATCAAGTAGTCAATTTTAAAGACTAGGATAACCTATGTGAAACACTGAAACATGATTAGTTTGGAAAAATAATAATAATAAGAATAACAAGCAAGCAATTTAAGTGTTATTTTAAAATAATGATTTAATTTCAAACCCAATTCAAAATTCAAACTTATTTAACTAACTCATTATGAGTAGTTTGAAAGTGCTTTGTGTTTCATTTTTATGTTTAAAAAACATTTGCAGTTATACATAATCCAAGCATATAGAAAATGCAATAAAAATAAACACACAACCACATGACATTCAAAGCCTCAACTAATGAAAATCATATGCTTGGTCTCATTAGCCATCATGAGAACCAAGAGATTAATATTTGGACAATTTTAAGATAACCATAGGAGGGCTCCCACTTGCTCCAGGACCAAGCTAGAACAAGTGAAACCTAAAGTGCACAAAAATTCCAGAAGTTGTTTGCTTTTTCTAGTGACTTCAGGGCCCGAAAAGTCATAGAAGGATTTTGTCCCAATCAAAGCACCCTTCCTCAAAATTGTAGCCCTCTAAATTTTGTACATGCATGTAAAATTTCAGAAGAAATGGCATGGTAACGAAGCAGTAAATGCCAATTTACTGCAGGTATGTCCAACAAGTAAGTTTTTTCTTTATGCCTTTAACTTCATCGCCATTCCACTCCAAGTATCCCTTACAATTTAGTAAAAAGAATAAAAACTATACTATTAAATGAATACAAAAATGCTCAAACAATGGCTAACCAAAAATTTTAAAGGACTAAAGAAAAGTTGAAACAATGGCAACCCGAAAAACAACTACAACCAAAATTACAAACAACCACAAATGAAGGCATAAATGGTCAAGGTTTTCATAAACTTTGAACATCAATCATAACGATAAAATAAAACCATGATGTAAAAAGGTTTTGGCTTGGTCCATGGTCAAAAATGCATGTTCTTGCCATGAATGAAATAATAATAACGAGAAAATTAAAGAATCAATCCAACATAACGAAGAATTAATTAGATATGAATTAAAACCCCATTGTATTTGCAACTTATGGTTTTAGGGTCATAAAAATCATCTTTTAAGACCTTTATATGGTCGAAAAAATACCAAAAAATGCCCTAAGAGTTTTTTTAAATCTGTTTCACAAAAAGACAAAAAACACTCAATTTTTCCACGAATGCAAACACGATAATCATATGACATAATATGATAGCTTGTGATACCACTGTTGGTGATTAACTTATAAATACGTAATTAAATAACAAGTTAAGTATATGCACGCGGAAGCCTAAATCATCACACACGGATCCATAGAGTCATATGATCAATCGATAAACAAGATAACAAATGTTATACCTTTGTTGCGTGAATGTGTAGATCGGATGGAGACACAAACAAGCCCTGGTCACCAAGTAACCAAATGTAGGTTACCTCTAGAGTAGTCTACACTACACGTCTATAACCACTATCGGATGCTAGTCTCCCTAGTAACACTTCATCTATCCTTGTACAATACTTGGAGTAGCTAAGAGATCAAAAACCAAAACTCTTGGTTATGTCTAGGGTGGGAAGGGGGAGAGGAAAAGAGTTTTTGTGTTATCTTCTAATGTGTTTTATGATTTGATAAATCAAATCACACTTATCATTACGTTACACTTAAGTCCTTGGACTTTATTCCTCCTTCTTTCACACCCCCATGGGGTGGTCATAAGGCTTAAGTGATTGAGATAGCCAATTGCTTGAGCCTAATACGAATCCACTAATTCTAACTCGATGATTCATAGTCTGTTACATGATCTCGAGTTACTTGGATATTGTATAATGTAAATACTTTAATTTCATTATAACAAATGGTGACTTAGTGTATATGTGTGACACCTATAGCTCATGTGTGTCTAGTCATATAATTATTTATTATGTCACGAGCATACTCCATCATACAAAAATATATTGGCTGGTAAACACTTACAATTAATATAATAACCCCTTTAATTAAAAATACAACCAGATCATTGTACAAAACAAAAAACAAAAATAATGCTATAAAATTTAAGGAGTACAAAAATAATGCTATCAAGACAAAAATAATTGAAATTTAAATAAATTTTCAAGACAAAAATAATTGAGATTTAAATACTTTTTCTTCTAAAAAATAATTGAAATTTATAATGCTATAAATAATTAACATAAAGATGGTAAATTGATAAAGTTGATCTTTGTTTGAATTAACTATGCGTACGTAACTAATAGATTTGAATGAAACGGTTGCCAAGTAATTACTAATGTACCTTTATTTTAGCTTTTTGTGACTTTTCTTTAGAAAAGAAAAAATCACAATCTTCAGTTAGAAAGAACTTTGACCCATTATTTTAGGTCAAACGTCTCTAATATTAGCTGTTTCTACTTTTTAGTGAACAAGATAAATCTTCTACTTTTAACCCAAAAGTTAAGGAATTCGAGACTGCAACTGAAAAACAAATTTGCCTGAAATAAATGAAAATATCACCTTTAATTACTTTAGTTTGATAAAATCAAAGATTCAATACTTATACAAATGTATATTACCTAAATATAATGAAAATCTTACGTATTAAGTATTTGACTTTAATTCATGTACTGCTATCTAATTAGGATAATATATTCTTTGAAAGAAAAACAATGTATTATTCAATATTATGTTACCAAACACATAATATATTACACAAAAATAATGCTAACTATATTTATGATACTTTTAAACAAAAATATGCTATATTATTAAACAGCCCACCTCCTAAATTTCACCATCTCTGAAAGAAAACAAAAGAAAATGACATATTTTGTCCTTTTCCCATTCTTAACCTATTCCATTAAAAAAAGAAATTTTGAATAAAAAGATGACAATTACATCACACATTTGAACTTATTAATTCATTCAAAACCACCTCTGAAAATTAAAGACGCCCATCACGAAATATGCATGTGTACGTCCACTTCATATGCTTAAAATCTCACACGTCCCTACACACACATATCTTTATATTGCATTTATTTAATGTCCATAAGATACTCTTTTAAAATATACAAAATAATAAATTCTAAGTTTATTATTGAACAATATTTATCGTTTTCTCAATCAATCCAAATTTAACTAAACATTAACAAACACCTTCAATTTTCCCTTTCTTTCTCCCTACTTTTCGATTATGTACCTCAAATAAAATAAAACATAGATATAGTATGACATTTATTTTAGGACTTTATATTTGTAGATAAAAACTAAAAACTTAGCATAAATGCTATCTTTAATGGAAAAAAGGATTGAAAATAGGAAAGTTGGAATGGTTTTGTTTCTTTGTTATTAAGAGAATGACAATTTTGGTATGAAGAAAAATGAGTCATTTAATATAAACTTACGTTTTGAAAAAGAATATAATAAATACTAAATACTATTTATATCTATAAATATGTCACAACCCTACCACCCCTCTTCTCCTTTGTATTTTTGTTGATAACTAGAGGCCACCTTATACCAAACCAAAAACACATCACATTACAAAAGAAAGTTTCTCTCTGTATAAAAACATATATATCAAGAAGCTCTTTTTCTGAGTTTTCGAATGGCGATTCAAGCTCGATTGTATTCGGATAATCTTGCGTTTGGTGACGATGTTGGTGGTGGTGGAAATTTTCACAAGATTTGCTAGATGATCATAATGCTTGTACTGGTCTTAATGATTTTTATCTTTTTAATGCTCAACAACAACAATATCAGCAGATGCAACAACCATCTTTCAAGAATCAAGATTATTCGTGTTTCGATAACATGTTTAACAAACAAATATCGTCTCCTTCTCGATCTCTAGCAGCTCATATTCAAAAAGAAAATCAAGAAATTGAAGGGTTCATTAATTTACAGGTAACTCATCTCAGATTCCTAACTTTTTTTTTTTACTTTTCAGAATACCTACTATAAACGTTTTTCATGGTTTGCATGAACTTATACGCTAGGAAAATTTTCTTACATTGAAAAAATGTTTTGTAATTCCATGGGTGCATAGCTAGGTTGAACATGTTAATTAACTACTACAGTAAAAAAAATTAACATGGTTATTAGAAAATACTTTTTTTTTTTTGTGTTATAGCTAGTGCATTTATTTAGTGAAATCAATGATAGTGCATATTTTAGTTTGAAAATATTGGATCATTGTTGTGTTACTAATTAATCCATTATTGTGTTTTAATGCAGAATGAAAGATTGAGATTGGCTTTACAAGCACATAAAAAGCAACAATTTATAACAATCTTGAAGAACTACGAATCAAAATCTCAACTACTATTGAGACAAAAAGACGAGGAGATCAAACGCGCAACAAACAGAAGAATCGAACTCGAAGAGTACTTAAGAAGAACCGACATGGAACGACAAAAATGGCAAATGGCTGCAAACGAAACCGAAGCAATGGTGATAAATTTAAATAAAGCGATCGATCAAGTGAGCGAAAATTCAAAAAAGTAGCTGGAGCTGGGGCTGGAGCTGAAGCTGAAGACGAAGGTTCGTGTTGCTATGAAAACAATGATGAGAACATGAACAAGAAGATGATATGCAAAAGCTGTTTTAATCAAGATTCATGTGTAGTGATTCTTCCTTGCAGACATTTATGTTCATGTAAATCGTGTGATGTTTTTCTTACTTCTTGTCCAGTATGCAATATGGTAAAGAAAGCTACCATACAGCTTTCTGATTTGTAAAAAAATTATTTTAATTTCTTCTTTTATTTTTTGATATATGAAAACAAATATTAGTTTTATTTCATTATGGTGAATTTTGTTTTTTATTCTGTTATGCATGGTAATTGATTTTTTTGAGCGTTTGGTCCATGTTTTTTTATATATTTGTGACTTTTATCTATTTTGTACGGATTAGTCCACTATTATGGAAAAATTATATTATTTCTTTTTAATTGGAAAATAGAAAAGATAAAGTTCAAAAGAGATAATAAAAGCATGGGTATTTGTAATTTTTGCTTTTATATTTGTGAATCTATTTTGTACGGATTAGTTTTATGGAAATTATAATCTCTTTAAAAAAATAGAAAAGATAAAGAAGAGAGTTTGCATGGGTATTTGGTTGCTTTTATGGCTGCCTTTTTTCCTGTTTGACCAGAAATTTAACCTTGAAAGAAATTATTATTTGTGTTTTTTAGTATCTTGATTTGTTTTGAAAACAATATGTTTCCAAGTTCCAACAACATAGTACTTTTTAATGGGAGAAGTTATAGGAAACTCGTGCTATTGATTTCTGTGTTCAGTTTCCTAACTTTGTTCAGATCATAAATTATCTTGATTATGAGAAAATAATAAAATATATATGTCTAGGGGTACCAAAAACCGATCGAGTTGAACCGGTCTAATCGAACCGACTTTTAATAAGTTCGGTTTTTAGTTTTATATATTTACAGTTTTTGGTTCCGATTCCGTTAGGCTAAAACGGAAAAAACCACACTTAAACCATCTAAACCGAACGGATCAACACAAACCAAAACCGATCGAGTCACTTTAGTTTCGGTTGATTTGGGTCGGTTTTGACCCGATACTCAGCCCTAATTGTCTACACTACAAATATGTATCATACCTTAGCTGCAATAAAATCAAATGTGTATCTTACATAAACACTAATATCCTGTCATTTTAGGTCTTCCGATTAGTACCATTGAAACACTTGCTACAAACTTGGGGTGACCAGAAAAAGAGCTAGGTTACGGTGATGTGTCAGTTGGGCTGCATACATTTTTCAAACAACTTAACCAAGAAAACCTCATCTATTTACCTATTTGATTACACTCGCCACCATTTGTTGAGATCGATTCAACCACATAATTTTATTTTATTTTTGTTCTTATCAAAAGACAATAATATATGTAACGGGCATCAAATATTCTGTAGTACATTGTACATATTGACTCAATAAAATCACCACTACAGGATTTCAAAAAACAAAAAAGCCTCTAAATAAACAGGAAGCGAATCGCAAATAAATTGAACAAAAGCGATCAACTTGAACCAATTCCTTCGCTATTCCATTTGGCCCATGTTGAAAGGGTAAACATCGAGAAGTATGTGAGAGAAATGAAAGGCATGGAGCCATAGTCTCATTAGGAGCACGGCGAAAAGCTTCAACAGGTAGTAAAAGCTGCTTTGATCCCCTAGTTGACATCATAACTGTGAGTAATCAAGTGGAAGGATTTTCCCATAGCCATATTTTTTTTGGGTAAAGGGTTGTATATGAACCATTCGCCTAAAGCCTCTTAGAAATACTTTATATCAACTTCAAGCGATTAACAAGGAATTGGGTCTAAAGAACCTACGGCACCTTAAAGCTTACAGACGATGGCTCTATGAAATAGACTATGACTGAGCCACAAACGCACCTTGAAAATCAATTGGTAGCTCCCGGCATTCAACGACCATAGCATCTGTTTGTAACATTAGGAGTATGCAAACACGGGTCAAAACCAAACATTACTTGTGTTGGAATCAAAAAAACCAAACTTGACTGATTACTTGTTGGTTGGGAATCTCAGACCAAATCAGCTTATATCGCATAACTTATGAGAGGATCACATCCCATGACAGCTTATGGCATAACTTATTTGCCACAAATAAGCTATATTTGATAAGCAGCTTTAAAGGTACTTATCTAGAAAAGCTTATTAAGGTCAGATGCTAGTAACCTGCAACATAAACATTTGTTTAGATGAAATTATGATGAAACTGAAGTATTATCATATCACATAAAACGTCAGTATTTTTTCTGTTTCAGTTCAGTTCATTGGTAAACATAAATCATACAGAGACGTTAAACACTATTCATACAAGCAGTACTATTGATACCGGCGACACGTAGAGTCGCAAAAGAACAAAGTGCAAACATAAAATGCAAGTGGTACTATTGCATTGCAATATATCAAATAATACACTCCCAATAATAACTCTCTGCTGCTGATAATTAAACAGGCATATAATCCCCCCTAAGCTCAAAAAAATAATCAAAATTAATACAAACTAAACCCAAAAAACTGACTAACGATAATCCCGAGCCCTAGCGCAATCGCCACTATTGATGAAATCCAAGTCAACTTCTCGGTGATTCTCGGTATCCGCTCTTTCAATGCCTCACTACATGACCCAATAAAAACTGTATAGCTCCCCATCGCAATAACAGTCCCCACCAAAAACATACCCAAAAACGCTGCACCCGCCAAACGAGACGGGAGTGCAAGTGCAGGCAAAACCATCATAAGTGCATCGGGTTGTAACCCGTGGATTATACCAGTTGCAAAAGTTGCAAACCCGATTTTCTTCTTTTTCCCTACAGTAGGGTCCGCTAACGAAGCTTCATAAACACTAACATCACACTCACCATTTTCTAATGCAACACAAGGTGCCGGGACTTCTGAAGCTTCACGAATTCCCATAGCACCGATTACCAGCAGAGTAATACCAACAACTCGTGTCCCCCATGTTCTTATGATCTCGATATGTAGTCGGTCTTTTAGGAGTAAGAAAAGTAGACCAAAAATTACCTGCCCAGCATCATGTCCACACCCCCAGAGGGCACCCACAAGAGCACTTTCGACACGGGACCGACCGATTGAGAGTGGGGCCAAGGCAGCGAGATGGTCAGGTCCTGATAATGTGTGCAAGCAACCAGCAAAGAAACCAGTCCATGCACTACTTAGCAACTCACTTCGGGCAAATGGGCCCGTGCCTGTCTTGGTAGCAGCTTGAAATGAGGCTAATGCTGGCGAGACGAAAACTGGTTGGATTACAAACACAAGGAGAGCCGAAAGTAGAATTACTGTTCCAGCAGCAGCTGCCTGAAAGAAAACGACAAATTAATGTCAACAGAAGGCATCGTTTAGACAAGCAGTTAAATGGGCTTGTTTTATAGGCTGAAAATGGGACCAATTTACTTATGAATGGTTACATTACTTGTCTATCTGAAACATGTCACGTGGGTTACAGCTTACAAGTCCCTAAAGTATATTTGTTAAATGCTTATATACACTAAATCGTTTTGCTTCCCAAAATTATCGATAGCTAAAGCAGTGATTTACTTTTGTAATCGTATTTTACCACATTAACTTTTTAGATAAACTACTAAATGGATCGAAAAAAGCTTGTAGGTTGACCCAACCGACCCGTTATGATTTGTACTAAAAGGTTACATGTTTCAACCCCAGACATCCAGATCCACCACCTCATTGTATAGTAGGATCTATTTTTGGCCCTATTATACACCAGCTACTTCTATAATGTTGGCTCTATGGGGAAAAAAAAAATTGTAGGGTCAAAGCCACAAAAACATAAACATTGTACAACGCGAAGAAAGGTTCTGTAAATGAAAATTACATCAAAGAATATGGAAGGTAAATAGCCAAAACTGAAATGGGCTACATATCATAGGGCGAACGATCAAAGCTAACAAATTGAAGCTGACAACTAAGTTGAGGGGAAAAACACCTGTTACATCTTTCATATATACTGAAGTCTTACTTTGACATTAAATGTTATAAAACTTCTTTCGAAAAAAATTGACATGAGCAGATTCAATTTGTGAGCGAAAATCAAGAATCAAGATGAAAGACAACAGTAAGTGGTATAAATACAAAACCTATTGGTGAACAACAAATATATAATTCTGTAAGCACAAGTTTGACATCTAAAGTCAAAGGATGGCAACCAAGAGAAACTAGAGATACGAAAAACCACCGGACAACCTAATGTTGTCCGGTAGCAAAAACCCGTTTTATGGCTTGGGAACATGACTTGCTCTTCAAAAAAATATAACTCAAGAATGCAAATCTCGTTGATTTAGTAGATAAAATCATAGAATATCAAACATTCAAACTACCTTCTTACAACACAGATCGTGGTCAGCAATATAGAATAATGTGAAGGCTACACATAGAGCATGACTCAAAGATCTACACCCTCAAGAACCCAGTATGGAAGCTAGTTTAAACGACAGATTAATAAAACTAGATCATATTTTTTAGTGAAAATCAAGAACTCAGACGAATACAAATTTGATTGGTCAACTAGACACATACAGTAAGCAACTATAACTTTTTAGCATAAATTTGACATTTAAACTCAAAGAATGGCAGCTAAGAGAAACCAGAGGTGCCATACGGGTACCCTATTGCGGTCGAGTAACAAAAACGCAATATAGCCTACTCTTAAAAATGTATAACATGTGAATACCATGATATCTGTTTGATTTTAAACATCACTGAAATACCAATCTACCCATGATAGAAAAGGACCACAATGAAGAAAAACTGATAATGTACTACCATAATTGAAGAGAAAGAAGACGAAGAAGAAAACAAAAACAAATATCATGGTCTGTTACTTATTTGAGGATTATAGCAGGAGAACGTAACATTAAATATCATCCACCTTAATTTTAACGTAATCAACACTGAGCTTATAAGATATGAGATATCAGTCTCCAGTGTAAACATGAGTTTAAGGTAAACACAATAACCAGAACAAGTAAACGCGAAAAAATAATCAAAATTTAATCTGGTAAATTGAAAGAATTACAGATTTTTAGTTCAGGCTGATGACTTTTCATGTGTCACAACTCACAAGTTCAATGAATTGGTCACAAGTTTAGGCATTGAATTAGTCATGACAATCATTTTCCATCCACAAATTTATGCAATTCGAAAACTATAGCACCAAAACCAAAGTATGGTTCTTTCTGTCTTTCATGTATTTGCAGGGTTGTTATATGTACACATCAACTTCTCAACCAATTTTCATTGTACTTTTTATACTAAACTAAATTCAAAAGAGTATAAAGGACATAAGTACAGAGAACGGCCCATGAAACCTTTGTGTAACTCTCAATTAGCAACGATCAACGAATCTCCATGAGATAAAACAGGATAATTTCAGCTTTCGACAATTATATTGCTTTCTATATTCTTCATCTTCTATATGCACCTTATTTGCTAGTAATACTCTTAAACACTCCCATATTCGTATTTAGCACAAACGCATACATCACCTTCTCTCCATTTCCCAAAAAAGTACTGAAACTAGTTACATGCCTCCCCTGTACCAAAACTGCCGTCCACTTTAGATTTTGAAAATTTTAAAATCTACTTCACAAACCAACTGATAGCATGTACGTTTATTATTTTTGCTATTGTTAGGGTCTAACGTGATACATAGTTGTTAATCAACAACCAATATGACTTATTGCAGTTAGAGGTAAAGATATGTCATTCATTTGATAATCAAAAAGTAAAAACTGTGACACCTCTGTTATAAAAGCACAATAGAATACAGGTTTAACTAACTCAAAATAACTCCAACTCCATCGTTAGGGTCTCATGTAAAATCCATTTGTTTTAGACAAGATAATTTTCGTGAAGAATTGGGGTTAAAAAAGCAGCATTCATTTGACACTCAATAGTTGATTTAGTTTAACCCTGATATCAATGTAAATAATCTACTAAACTAAGATAATTAAAACTCCCAATACTATTTAACTATTAACTATACTAAATTAGCACAATCTCAACTTCGACTGCTAATTACCATTTTAAAATATATTTACAATTCCCAACACTAATTACACTTTTAATAATAGTTTGATGTATATAATATAGTAGCAACCATGTAAGGAGTTGTCATTTGTCACAAGAAAAACACTTATGCTTACAAACGTAACATCACAAAAATATTTTCTGTTTTCCACAACCTAATATACATTTTATGAATCCTTCAACTCCCAAGAATCCCTTAGATCACCCGAAATGGTCTCTCAGTAGTGCAGTGTTGCCGTAGCTTGTGGTCGCCAAGCTTGGCTTCCTAACGCAAAGCAAAACACAAAGAAGCTCTCTTTTCTATTATAAAAAGTAGTTAGTGGTGAGTGTATGGTGATGTGGCGCTGAGGAATGCCGGGTGGTATTAGAGCACACAACCACCCAAACATCCTCTTTTAGCCATTATCATAACACTCGCTAAACCTTCCCTTAAATCTACACCCAATACATATTCCTATCTCAATATATACAAGTAACATTTTTCATCCTAACACCACTTTAAATAGTAAATACCTACAATTTAAGATAACATTTTAGATCAATATTAAAAAGCAAAATTACAAAGAAAAAAAAAATCAAGATTCTATTCCAACTCACAAGAATCTAATTCAAAACCCTACCTTTATTTTCTAACCAAGATTCAAAATACCCTGAATATATATATAATTTAACTCAACAAGCATCAAATAAAAACCAAATTTTTAATAAAAAATTACCACCTTTTGTTGAAAAGAAAATGCCTTGAAAACCCCATCAAGAAAACTAAGCTTTTTTTCTGGTACATCTTCAATTTGACCCAAATTCAAACTTTTTTTAATTAATGGGTTTTGTTCGTTGTTATTAAGTTTGCAGCTGACTCGGGCTGAGTTGACTCGGTTGGTGAAAGTGGTGAGTTTAATGGTGGGTTGGAACCGGGCGAGTTGGGGGAGAAATGGGCGGAGGAGGGTTTTAGGTGGAGGTTGGTGGGGTGGTTGTGGATGAGTTTTTCCATGGTGGTGGTGGTGGTGGCGGCGCCGCCGTGGTTAACTCCGGCGACTGTGTGTTTGTGTGTGTGTTTTGGTGGGTGGATTTGTTTTAGGATAAAATCTGTGACCGTGGAACCCAATTATGTAGACGTGGAGGTGTCACCAACTATATTATACTTTTTCAAATTTTTATTTTAAACCTAGTGCTTTAATTTAAGAAATGATAGAGGGACTTAAACTTAGGTCTAAAACTTAGGCTTAAAACAGTGGCGTTATCTCGATAGTTGTATGTAGTGAGGAAAATTTAATGCAGGATCGTGCTCAGGCTAACATACGCCTCTGACTCGATGATTGGCGGCCGCTCGATTGCCCCAGAGTCATTTATTTTATACAACTCATTCGGGATGATGTCACGTAAATGGCTTTTAAGTTTCAAGTTTAGGTCCTCATATCATTAATTAATTTTAATCAGGACAAGATAAATAAGTAACTCGAGAAGTATGTAGAGCGTTTGGAACATGATAAACGTGTCAAGATTTTGCTATAATGTAACATTATGAACCTTGTTATGTCGTATAAGTCAAGGATAAATAACCAACTGTTTTATGACTTCGTTGCGGTGTAACAAATAAAACTTTTTTACGCCGTAAAAGTATCGAATAACATATTTTTTTTTATTTATTTAATAAATTTTTCACATATAATTATTGTTTAGGAATGTTTTAAATTAGCTTTTATTTTATTTAGAGTTTTTTTGCACAAAATACATTCCTTGTAAATATAGGATTTGATTTCATTGTAATTAACATTGGTTTTAAGAGTTTTCTCTTGTTATAATTTATTTCCATGTAGGTTTTACCTCATTTATCAATGGTTGGATTATGATTAACAAAATTTGTTTTTGCGTCTTCACGTCAATTAGTATCAGAGCCAGGTTAGTATCATGATGGTAGGTGGTGTGGATGATCTTGTGTCAGTTGGCATGTAGAGCTTCTTAGTATCTTGGATGGCGAATGGTGTAGAAGATTCAAAAACTCATATTGTTGGTGGGTTATGGTATGGAGAATACATGGATAATGATTTTACCAAATCCATTAAAGAACTTAACAGGAGTTACAATATGCTAGAAGAACTATTTGTGATCGTAGGTAGTGCGTTGATCCGCAAGAATCACGAGGGTAGCACTTATGGAGGTTCAAGAATTCGTCCAAATATAGGCGGATCTATTCACAATCGTGGGTGCAACCAATCTATGTTCAACAATTCGAGGGTTGGTGAATTAGAGGAAAGAGTGAATATTGAGATCGACTACCAACAATTAAAATTTTCATTAAAGATTCTGATCAATAATAATGTATTTTATTTAATTAATGACAATTATGGAGCAAGAAATTTGGTGTCAAGAAAATTGTTTAGTTATTTTAATCTACCCATTGAGATTTGTCCAACTAGAAGAGCACCAGTTTTTTGGGTTCCAATATCTATTGGTAGCTCTTATAAACATGTTATGTTTTGTGAAATAGATGACATGAAGTCATGTTCGGTTGGGAAAATCATGATGACAAGAAGTTCAAGTTTATCAGGTGTTATGTAATTTAGATGATGCTCGATCGTAGTAAATATAATATATTCTTCATCACTATTACGAATTATGCAAAGCAAATGCGGCCATAATACCATTAATTTGAGTTTGCACAATAAAATGAACATTGTACAAAGCATTTTTCTGCCTTTTTTAATTTCAAAAGACCTCTCAATATATATCATTGTGGTTAATAATCGAATAACAAATCTATAAATTCTAGTCTTAACATAGTGTTACAACATACCAAATATTTATTATCATATTGTTATTGTTATAATACTTTTGTTTGCATACATAAATCTCAATGATCATATCCAATTTTGAAAAGATTGAAATATAGTTGAAGCGTATATCAGTAATTTACAGTTTTAACACCTCCAAAATATTTTAAAAGCTTCATGAATTAGTTTTTCATTAATAAGCTACTTGTTTAAAATAAAAGCTTAAAGTTTATGTATCCAAACGGAGTTACTTATTTTAGAGGAGATTATTTTTGTAACAAAAATCTAACAGCTCCAGAAAAAGCTCTAAAACAACTCCTACCAAACAGGGTGTTATCGGACGGTGTTAGGCTACTTTTAATCATCACACCACTTCACTTTTTATCTCGGCAAGATATCAGCACTTTCTATTACTTTTTTAATTCTCCGCATTCTCTTTAACTTTTCACCCTTAATGGTCACACCACCTTACATTTCAACCCATTTTGTTTATTTATTAAAATCTTAAACTTTTATTCATTAAATTAAAAATGTTGCATAGATAATTAAAAAGGTAAACGGTCGAAATAAAAAACGTAAACATTACATAGATAATTAAAAATGTAAACTAATATGGTAAGTTCCACCTCGCCTTGATCACCTACCTTGCCACCTCGACCCGTTCGCGTTGTTCTTCAATCAAGTGATCAGTAGGCTGTAGATAGAACACTTCGTCTTTTTTATGTTTCTCCATTTCTCAGATTCTCAACTCTTGTTCTTTTAGTTCCAACTCCTTTTTTCTGATCTCCAAAAACGCTTCAACGTTCTGTGACTTTATGGCGTTGTACGGCTCGTTGAGACATTCTTTTTAATCTCCAAAAACATTTCAATGTTCGAGACTTTTTTGCGTTGTACGGCTCGTTGAAACTTGCATATTCTCTGACCATCTACCTAGTCAATATTTCCTCATTGCCAAATCCTGAATATGCCTACGCCGACGCTTTTTTCTTCGCTTTTGTTCTGTCCCTGCCCATTGGACGTCGAACTTACTTCACAACCTCTTCCTCGTCTCTAGCGTGCATATTCAAATTAAAACTACCCTCCGGTGACTGCGTCGTGTTGAACAAACTAAAGCCCGAAGACTTGCATCTCTTGTTCTTTTCTTGAGAATTTGCTTCAAAGTATGGAATTTTCACCTGCTTTCATTTCGGACAATCTTTTAATTCATCCCAATAATGCATAAGTGTAAAAGGGGCTCCATATTCAGTTGCATATTTCAAAAGTGCTTTTTGGGTGTAATCCCCGCCTCCCGCTCCACTCACCGCTGTATGAAAGATGTTATGGTACACACCACAAAATTGAGCAACTTTTGGACACACAATCTTCCATTTTTCATTTATCATATCGTAGGCCCGACAACGGGTTATAGGACAATTGATGTTTTCTAAAATCTTAATCCAAAACCCAACATCCTTTCTCGTATTACCAGCAATGCTATCTTCAGATGCACGAACCCAAGCTTTGCACAATGCAATTTCTTCATCATTTGTCCATGGAGTACACCGTTTTTCCTCGTCAATTTGAACCGTATTTTGTCATCTTCTTCGTTGGAAGTGGGGGGCTTCTTCAATGGGAGATTCCTCACGAACGGGAGGCATGGACTCCAAAAACTGAGATGAGTACATTTCTTCAACATTATATTGATGAATGGGAAACATAGGTTGGTTATTATTTGGTTGTGATGACGAACCACCCATATAGGGTTTTGAGCCATAGTCGGTGGTGTCGAGTAGGAACATTTTTTGGTAACCATGATTTCCGACTAATTCATGGGGTTTGACCCCACCACCATACAGACTCAAACCAAGTAAAACATTCCCTTTTCAGGAGGTTGGCGTAGCCACTTAAGGTTGTTTGCACTTAATGGGAACATTTTTTATTGTGGGTATTGGGTAAACATGTTTTGTTGTGAGTATGCGTTCAGTATGGTTGATTCTGGTAAGGTTGGTTTCCATAAAAAATTGATTATGGTCAGAAGTTGATTTATTGGTTTGACGGTGGAGTATTTTCGAGACGGAATATTTCTTCGGGTGTTGGGGGAGTGTATTTCGTTATTGACGTTTTGTATTTCGAGGAGTGGTTTATTGAGACATTTTATAAATAAAATGGCATTGAGATAGTAAAGAGTATATAATGTGAAGTTGTGTTTAAACATGTTGAAGTTTATGGGGTATTTATAGGAACTAAATTGATATTGGGTCAAAAAGAATTAAAAAAACATATAGTATATGTTGGGGGTGACTTTTGCACACAAACCTATTCGTTGAGAAGGCCACCGTTCATATTTCTTTTTGCCATGCCTCACGCTTGAGGTGGGTGTGTCCCAATAGGGTGGCGCGTGAGGTGTTACCCTCACCAGTGGTCACGCTTGACCATTGGGATGAGCCTTATAACAAAAAGTGTTTTCATCTCGCTTTATATATATATATATATATATATATATATATATATATATATATATATATATATATATATATATATATATATATATATATATATATATATATATATATATTATATATATATATATAATTCAGAACTTATAATTTAACCCAAAAATATCCTCATTTCATCATTCAAGTTATACGACATCCCCGGACCCATAGTTTTTAAAATAAAACACAAAAAAAAGAAAGAAAAAAGTAAAAAGCCTTATAACATGGCTAGTGACTTTGACGCGGAACCTTATAACTTGGGGTATGGTATGGGATTGTGCCATAAGGTCACGTTTATAGGGCAATAACGCGCCCTA
Source organism: Chrysanthemum lavandulifolium (assembly GCA_022545495.1). Taxonomy (NCBI): domain Eukaryota; kingdom Viridiplantae; phylum Streptophyta; class Magnoliopsida; order Asterales; family Asteraceae; genus Chrysanthemum; species Chrysanthemum lavandulifolium. Next base: position 149,389,738 of record CM040239.1, on the reverse strand, counting down.
TGGTGTTCGGTACCGAGTGCTCCTGGTATTTCTTTTTTACTTTAAACCCTATTTTACAGGCTTGGATGGATGTAAACGAGCCGAGTACTACTAAGTTCGAGCTCGTAACTCGATAAGCTTGACAGAGTTTTAAATTTCAAACTCGATGTGTCATCAAAAACTCGAGCTTGAGCTTGATTATTTTCACATTTCAAGCTTGAACTTGATGAAAAATCGGCATATCAAGTTTGACTCGACTCGATTTTATAAGAGAGTAAAAGTGTAATTTAATCAAATTTCGATAAGGCTCACTAGCCGAGTATTTTGAGCTCAAACTTGTCACGCCCCAAAATAGGTCGCAGTGGAATGGTAACCGGGGTGTGACGTTCATGGAACAAAGTACAAGGTAATAAAGAACGACCTACATGAGTTGCTTTAAAATATACATTTGATTTAATAAAACAAGTTCAAACATTAATAAGTCATAAGATTACATGTCCCAAATGTAAATAGTTTAATATTTAAATTTACAGTCATGGTTGTGATAAAACACTTCTTGATAGAATGCTATTCATATGACTCAATGAGATGCTCCATAGTTGTCACACCCCTCTCAAGGCGGAAAACGTGAGGTTTAAATTAAAATTGGAAAACTAAAAATGTGACATATAAAATATGTTTTGTAAGGAAAACCAAATGCATAGAATATTTAGACTAAACATAGTCTAATGTCGGTTTAAATTAAATATATGTTTAACGACGTACGCAAGTGAACTTATCCGGTTACTTGTAAGAGTAGATTTTCACGAAATTAAAATAATAAGTAAAAGTAGTTGACTAAATAATGACCTCATATATGTGAATTATTACAGTTGTTCATTCGTTCTACAGACGTACATTCTTGTGGTTTAGATTTGATGGAGCAAACTTTCTCATTCTCGAGCATAACCCTCAAAAGACCTTTAGCTAGTTGATTCTAACTTAATCCTACAACTCATCAAACAAGAACTGTCATGAGATTAAGTTGAATAGGTTGAGTAATATTTTGATTCTAGCTTGATTTTCACAACTCATCAAGCAAGAACTATCACCAGATCAAGCTAGGAGACAAGTTGTCAAAAAAAGATTTTAACATCTTTGAAAGAGGTCTTTTGAAAGATTTTATTGATTTTGGAATTGCTTAAACTAATCAAATCAACGAATAGAAGTGGCTTAGATTAGCGAGAAGGCTAGAAATGCAACTAAGGCTTATGACGTTAGGTCTCACATTAATCAATGCCATGAACTTGATAGGGAATAAAAATAAATTTTGCACCAGAATCAAATGGTACTAAATAAAATGATTGTTTAGAAAGGATGTACATAGTACATTGTTGGTGTCCACATGAATATTGTCTTGGTTAATCTCGTGCATCTTGTAACCGATGTCGCTTCTGGAGTTAAGTCTATGCGGAACTCAACTTACAGAGGAAGAAGTACTTCTTGAATAAACTTCAAGGAGGTCTCGTACAATTTGGGTTTCTCCGGGTTTCTATTTGTACAAATTGCATCTTGATGAACGGTTGGGGGAAATGGTAGAGGACAAAGGTCGCGGTGTTAAGTCTAAAGGAGATACTGAGCATTCTTTTTAGAGAGTTTAGGCTAAGGAAATTTTGGAGGGTTTTACGCGATTAACCAAATCGTACATGAACAAACTACCCTGGTTGCTATTAAAGTAATGAAGTAACGTTTGAACGAAGAATCTAAAGAATGTCAAAGTCATAATGAAAATATCATGAGTCAAACTAGGATTCGGTGTTGCGGTTAAAGCTTGTGTATAAGGGATATATCGTTAAAGGTTGTAATTACGACAAGTTCATCCATATACATCCTGCTGAGTGTGACAAAATAGATAGTTCAATTGTAAAAACCGAGTGACTAGATTTAAACAGAGTAAGCATAGTCCGTTATTGAGCAAAATTATTTGAAATCTTAAGCTAAGTAGCAACTTTAACTTAATCTTACAACTCATCAAACAATAACTCTCATGAAATTAAGTTAAGAGTTGTTAAGAAGCTTAACGTTTTTAAAAATTTAGTTAAAGTTTAGGAGTTCCTCAAGAACCAATGAATTGATATTTGTGGTATACGTTGATGAGATCGGTGAAGAAGATCAAAGGTATTGTCAAATTAAATGAGTCATTTTCACGAAAATCAATGAAGGTGACGGGGAGAAGTTATGTCCAAGAGGTTAGGTAAATAGGCTTAGAAGGAAGTTTTGAAAATTTTTGGAGCGATAAAATAAAAGGGCCAATGACTTATATAGACCACGGAATTTTTTTTATCCACTCTATAGATCGCAGTCAAAAAAATTCCAAAAAAAGATCGCTCGACAAATATATATCAAGAATTGTACCAAAAGTAACAATTAAAGTTTAGAAACTTATTTTTAGCATAATACTCATATTTTGTTATGTCAACTAAAAATTTACACAAACATGTTAGGTGAGTGCAAGTAAATGCGTAATAATGTAAAAGACTAGTGAGATTTGTGAGAAATAAGGAAGATCTTAACCCAAAACTATGACTAACTAACTTTTACCCAATCTTGCTTGCAAAACCCTTAATCTTGATAAATAAATCAAAACCTTTAAATCAAATCACCAAATAACCAATAAGCTACCCAAAACCTTCCAAAATACATTTGAATCTTGATGCTAAATTTTTTGTGAATGTGTTTTTGGGATTGCTCCTAACATGTAAATGGAACGCTATTTAAGGGATTACATTAGTTATCATGTTAGCCTAATACACATGTAACAGAACCGTCATTATTGTAAAGTAGTGTGTATGTTTGGCTATATAAGCCCTCCTAGACTTCACTAGGATGGTGAGACTCTTAGTGTAATTTTCCTTTTCATCTTATTAATAAAACACATAGTTTCCCTTATCTCTCTACTTTCTCTCTCTAACCATGGAGATGATGTTCGTCCATCATCCTCGACCTCCCGATTCACCATATTCAACCATTAACACAATCCTACAAGTGGTATCAGAGCCATGTGTTTAATATTGGTTATTTTTGTGGTGTTATCTTGTCAAAAATCGTACTTTTGTGTGGACTGGTTTCTTGTTTGGAGCTGTTTATACGAGTTTATTATTGTTTCTACTATTAGTTTCTTAAAGTGTATGTGTTTTACCATGGGCCTTTAACAGTTTTTAACAGTCTTTGTTGGTATTAACATGATTTGTACATAACGGGTCATGTTTTCTACTTTCCAGTAGTCATTATTCATAATCTGAATTCTTGGTCGGATTTTTATGGTCGGAAAAGTCATCGGAAATGTGGTCAACAAAAGTCAAAACCTTTTTCTTACGAATTTGCATCTATCTTCAAACATGTTTACGAATTTCTTGGAAAGAAATTCGTAAGAACCTAATTTTATGAATAAGCTTTACGCGTAAGCTTATGAATAAGAGCTTACGAGTAAGGTTTTTTACGAGTAAGACTGGTTTTACAAATAAGAAGTTACACATAAGATCTTATGAATAAGAACTTAAGAGCAAGGGTTTACGAACAAGTGTTTTAACAAGTAAAATCTTACTCATAAGACAAAAATGGAGAAGAAGAACAAATGTTGACCTTAACCATATACCAAAGACCCTAGACCTCAAATCTAAATGATCTTCATTGGTCCTTAACAGTCTACTAAAGTTAAAAAAAAAAATGAAGGTACAAGAAGCAAAAATAACCAAAAACAAACAACTCTAACAAATCCGTATTCTTAAACCCATCGACCCTTGTCTAAACCTACAACCAACTACAGAACATCACCAATATATCTAAACCCACCTCCTCAGTCATATTACAACTCCAAACAGCAAGACTCGAAACTTAATGTATAATGTAACAAAAGATTTCAGCTTTGTTTATCTCTTGCATCAATCTTTAAATATCTTTTGAGTATAAACTAGGCACATCATCAATCTTTGTCAAGCAAGGCTTCATCTTCAATTTCCGAAAGGTTAAAGAAAGAACTAAAGCATAAGGCTTCATTCAGTCAAATAAAAACACAAGAACAAACAAAACCTACCGTAGATCTTTTTCAAGACCTTAAAGCCGAAAGAGTTATTGGTGGTTTCACGGCATGGGTTATTGAAAAAAAAACGGATTAAAGATTTATTTTTGTGTTTGTTCTTCTATTAGATCTGACATAAAAAACAAGTGGCAGAATTTATTTTGTTGTTGTTGTTATTGGTGACTGCGAGGGGTTGAAGTGACTGCATTCTCGTTTGAGTGAAATGTAAAGATGGGGCGGATGAAAACGTGAGTAGGGTTGTAACAAATGAGGGATTAGGGTTGAGATTAGTTTATATCCTAAAAGGTTAGGGTAACTCATTGGACCGGGCTGACAATTGATTTTGGGCTATAATGGGTTTAACCGCGGATTGAGTGGATTTTGTCATGTTTGATATTGGTGGGCCGTGTATTTTGAATGGATATACTTGATTTGGGCTATTGATATTTAGTTAATGGTTTGGACCAAACTTTTAATATTACTTGGTATATCATTATCTTTGGGGATACATTTTTAACAAGATCGGGAAAACCATTATCAAAGTTCACTTAAACCAAGTAATGAAGGCTAGTTCTTTGTGCATTTAACCGCAAGATGTGACTACGACGTGAGATCATTATTATTTATTTAAGGTTGAATTGAGATATCATGGATGCATGTACTTAGTATCTTGAAGATATCGGGGTTGGTTGGATGCATGATTCTTCGAGATCCTTGTTCGAGCTTTTAACCGTTACGAATGACAAAGACTTGAGTTGTCTAGTTATACCTGATGTAAGGAGTTACGTTGTTGTGCTCACATCGTATAGCTATCACTTTAAAGGAGTTACATTGTAGTGCTTAAGTGTCACAAAAAGCTGTGGATAATTCGAGAGAAGTTCATAAACAATTAAGGATGGATGGATGGGTATATGATTCTACCTTTATTGAAATTCTCAACATTGGTTCTTACTTCTTAGTCAGACATTAGTGCAAGTTTAAGTCACAAGTTCGGGTTATTTTACTTCAGTCTCGTGTTCATCATATTGGGTTTTCCATCGTGAGTCACTACAAAGAGCCGTCGAATGATAATGGGGTCGAGAAAGAGTTAGGTGAGAGGAGTATAAAAGAGTAGAGAATTTTATCGATTTGATTCTCACTAGATATTTATGGTACTTGACACTTGTTCGATTAATTGGAGATACATGGTTACACCGCTCCAATTTCATCATCAATATATGTGGTGTATGTTTCCGATTCATTGAAAACATCGGGGGGAAGAGAGAGTAGGTGCGCTTTTGGTGCGCTGTGCTTTCTTTGCCTTCTTTGAGAAAACCCTTTCCCTTCATGAGTTTATGCAATCAAGGGGGGAAATGAGATGATCTGTGGTTCAAACGTCTTACTTCGGTGTTATCGTCTCAACTTTCACGGGGTTATTTTGTGTGAAGTTACCTACATATGATATTTTAACCACATTATGATGCCTCACACATGGTCATTTAATCGAGTATTTGCATATTCACAGGTGATTATTATTTCGATAGACCGCAACAATTAGGGGGAAGTTGGATTATTTCATCTTTCATGGTTTGTTTGGTGTGAAGCGTCTACATACGTGAGAAGATCTTGTTGATTTCTTTCATGTTACCCCCAAACAGATTTTCCGCATTGTGTACAACTGTGATTACGTTACTAGACAGATTTGCTTGGTTTGGTTTACCGCTCATCTACAAATTCAATACAAGACCGAAAACTTCAAAAGTTAGAAAACATGTCTACATCAAAGTTTCGAATCATCAAGACGGTTGTCAATTTAGGGAAGTCGATTGAAACTTCGCCAAAAAAAGTGTACGGTGAAGCTGCTAAAGACATGCAACATGAATTGGGGGAAGTTAATCCAGTTCATGCATATTACATCATTTGCCTACAAGTGAAGAAAAAGTTCTCAAGTTGAGGTACCAGATGAAGACAAAGAGCGTCAACTGTCGTCATCCTCAACATTTGAAGATCTTATGAAGACCTTTATTTATTTTTATTTCTACGTGTAGGAAATGTTGTAAGTAATCCCTTATATCTTCCCATTGGGGGAAGATTGTTGGGATCACTCCTGACACGTAAATGGAACGATATTTACGGGATTACATTAGTTATCATGTTAGCCTAATACACATGTACTAGAACCGTCATTATTATATAAGCCTCCTAGACTTCACTAGGAGGTGAGACTCTTAGTGTAATTTTCCTTTTCATCTTATTAATAAACACATAGTTTCCCTCTCTCTAACCATGGAGATGATGTTCTTCCATCATCCCCGCCCTCCCGATTCACCATATTCAACCATTAACACGATCCTACATGTGTATTGGTGTGTTTGTGTATGCGACGGCCCAAGCAAAAGAGAGAAGAGAAAATTGCGTGATTTTTGTTGTAAGTGTTATATGTGTGTTCGACATTGTTTATATAGTCCAAATTATAAGCATGACACCAAATTAAGACCAAATAAGTACAATGGGTGTTTAACCAAGATTGAAAACTTTTGTTTGGTGGTTTGGTGATGCAAAGGGGGGGATCACCTTGTCTTCATTAGTTGAATTTTGAACTCATAAGTACAAGTTTAGATGATTTTGGCTCATGGTTTTGGTATCAAGGGTGTGACCGGTTTTGCTCAAGGGACTTTTCAAATCGGTTATAATTTGAGCTACGAGGATAGGGAAATACTTTTCAAATCTTTGGGTGTTATAATGTTTATTAGTTAGTTATTAATTAGTTACGAGGAGGACGGGTCTTTACCCATCAGATGATCGGAGCCATGGTTTGATCATTCATCTTACATGTTCTTGGATTTCTAGTGGTTTTCATAAGGTTTTCGGGTTTGAATGAGTTTAGAGTAGTTGGCATCATTTAGATTATTTCTAGTGTTAAAGTTTGGATTTTGATTGTACTTTTGTGTTTAGAATCATTAGAAGTTTTTAGGCTTTGATTTGGAAGGCTTGAATCAGCGTGGTTGGGTTGTTTTTTGATTGAAAAGTGGTGTTTTGGAAAGCTTCCTGGAAGCGACTTGTGTCTCGTACCTTTGTTTCTTCTAAGCGACTTGTCCCATAATTCTAGCGACTTGTCTCTCTGAGATTGCTTATTGAAGCGATTTGTCAGTTTCAAAGAAGCGGTTTGTCCGATTCGATGTATCCAAGCGATTTGTCAACTTAAAGCGATTTATCATCAAGCGATTTGTCCATAGCGACTTGTCATCAAAGCGATTTGTCCTTAGCGATTTGTCAACTTAAGCGATTTGTCAACTTAAGCGATTTGTCCATAGCGATTTGTCATCGAGCGACTTGTCATCAAAGCGATTTGTCAAGGACCGAGATTTGTCTATTCACGCAATTTGTCTCTAAAACTAACATACAAAACCCTTGTTTTCAAACCCTAATTCTCCGAAAAATCACAAACTCAACCATTACACCATATATATCTTTACCACCAAATCATCTCCTAGTTCCCTTACTACATCCTATTTCTCACTCTCTTACGGTTTGGTCTTGATTTTAGTAAAATCATGAAGATTCAATTTCTCGGTTTAATCACGGACTTGTAAAATCTAGTATACACAAAGAACATCATGTCTTACAATCGATTCGGTGATTTGAAGTGCTTAAATTGTATGATGTTGTGGACAACAATGATAATGAATGCTACATCGAGCGATTAAAGATGTTTGAATTAATCAATGAGGATGTGAGATCTTCATGTTACGAGTACAATGAGAATGAATTGCACTGCTAATGCTACAAAATGCCATGCAAAAGGAATGTTGCATTATACCCTATCAACAACTTCACTCACACCTCATGTTACTTCTACCTTTTGGTATGGAGCTAACGCAATGCTCTTTTCCGTCAAGATTTATCCACATTAACGGAACATTACTATTGAACTTAGAACAATTGGAACAACAACTTGTCAAAGAAAAGGTTCAAGAAGATAGTTCTAGAGTCGCACCGTGTGATCCACAAACAATTTCGGTCATTCATCTGGGGAATTTACATCGATTATGATCAAGACATGATGAAATGTCTTTCAAGACACACCGGAATGGAAATTTGCGTGTTCATAGAGACACTTATCCATCTCATGGATAATGTGGAGAAGTATATTGAGGAAGTTACTCGGAAAGATGAAAAAATGGATGAGAGTCTTGTGCGGTTGATGAAAAATTGTGATGAGTTGGGTAATGTATCGGTTGAAGAATCGGGTGTTCTTTGAATGCGTAATGTTAGAGACAACAAATAATGATGTAACCAATTGTTTAGTTACTCCTAACATACAAGAAGTAGATGCGAATCGAAAAGGGAATGAATGCCGGCACAATCAAAAGATTGTAGTGTTGAGTCGGGTAAAGCACCGGTGATGGACAGATTGACACCGAATCTGAGGCTCGTAGATAGATAAGCTTGACACGACCGGTGGTTCGGTGACTCTTGTTACACATGATGTGGATGCGGATATCGGATCGAAAATTAAACAGTTTCTTGTAATGAGGTGCCCTTAACTGCTCAACATAGTGCATCCGCTAAAGTACTTAAACAAACCGATCATTATCTTGAACATGACTTTGATAAATGTTACATGGCGAAGGCGAGCACGAGATTATGTGTTTCAAAACAAAAATATGGTCGATAAAAGGCTTTTGATGAACTTTCAAACAAATTCTCAAATCTTGAAAACATTGCATTTCACTTGAAATTGCAATACTGAGTAAAAAGAAAGTTTTCACAACAAACCATGTAAAAATCGGAACTTCACGAATTAGTGAACTTTTGAAATAAGCGATTTAAAAGCTCGACTTCAAGCCAAAACTCGACTATCAACAATTTGAAGAAACATATTTACGGTATGCATGTGAAAAGTAATTTGGTTAGCTATTTATGATATTCAAATGAGAAATGATGAATTAGCGGTTTGTGTGGCCAAATTACTAAAGGAAAATGAGTCTTTGAGAAAGTATCACATAGAACTAAGTGACTCAGAAAAGAAGCTAGGAAAAGGCACAGATTAGAAAAGGCGGAATTTTAGGTGTAAGACCTAGGTGATGCATTCCACGAGATTTCAAGGCACGCTAGTAGTAGTAAACCATTACCTAGGAACTCTCAAAGACTAGGGGTTAGCTTGCATCTAAGAGTAGTTATATGAAGAAGAATGCTAAGCATGTAGAAAATGAAACTAGAAATTACGAGTCTTTTCCGAATAAGAAACATTTTCCTAATTCACATGCTAAGGTACAATCCACTAAGGCTACTAACATGGCTAAGGTTCAACATGTTATGAAGCAAAACAAACCTAAAACTTCACCTAGATGGATCCCAATTGCTAAATCTTTGGAGTCTAGGAATAATGATAAGTCTTCCTTGTGCATAAGAATATCAACAATCTTAGACCTTGCCATAAGTGGATACCATCGGTAGAATGTTTAAGGATGTTGGACTAAGGTGGATACCTCACCGGAAAGTCATTTACCGATGGCAAAATCAAGGTTGACCGTGAAACCCCAAAGGGTTTGGATACTAATGTCACTAACCAATATATATGCAATCAAGCTTGTAATGTTAGTGCGGTAGTCCTTACTTTGTTGCAGATAATTCGATCCTTCACTACATGGGTGGCTTAAAGTATAGATAACAAATGGATTGATATCTCATAACTCACGGGTTCAAGTAACTCAACCTTGATATTCAACACTATGACGCCTCATTCACGTCGATTCGTGCCTCTTACTTCATCATTATGGCGTCTGCAGATAACTCTTCAGGCCCCGTTCCTCAAAGAAAACAAAGGCGTACAATTCGATCGTTTTATCTTGATTTAATGAAATTCTCTCAAGAATGACCATCCTCATCTACATTCTCCATCAACGAGCTTCATGTGTTTCCCATGCTCATTCAGTCATCAAGTGGATCTACATTCATTGGAGTATATTCTTATTCACTTGTTCAAATCAAAAATGGCAACTTCGGATGCAATTTTGAGGGAGAAAGTGAATAAAATGACGATTATCAAATGGATCTACTTACCGGTGATTGTATTCTTACTCACTTGCTCAAATAAAAATGGCATTGGCAACATCATATGCAACTTTTGAAGGGGGGAAGTGGATCTACATGTTGATGGATATTTGTATAATGGTCATACGCCTAATGTTTCACTTACTTAGGATAACTGGGATTTATTGTTTGGGATTCTTTGGGGGATTCAACTGGTTCACCTTCTTCAATTTCCATTGATCAAGATGCACCATCTAAGAAGTACAACTCAGACTACTCAAGAAGCCTAATCTCCAGTTATTCCTCAAGGCGTTGTTAATGACTATCATTGTAGTTGCACTCATGAATAATGATCCGCTCTTTGGTATTCCTTTTCCAAATCTTCACGGATTATTGTGCACTCTGTAAATCAACCACATGAACATTAAGGAAAATGACTACCTCATCCGCTTGAAGACATTATTGGTGAATCTTCCAGATCAGTCTCTATATGTATATCTTTAGGAAGATATCATTGATGTTGAGGAATCATTTGATCCAGTTCATTCAATGAATCGATGTACATCTGATTGTATATTTATTCACATGTTGGGCATTTGACACAAGTTGATTACTTCAGAGTTAATCATGTTTAACTTATTCGAGATTGAATTTGACTTTCACAAAGGTGTATTCTTATTTGATAACTTGCTCGGGCTTAAGAATTTGAGTTGAAGACTTGGTTTATCTAGTTACCGGTTGTCGGGGTAGATGGTTGAAGACACGGTTAACTATCACTATTAGGAGTTACGTTGTTTTACCTGTCACACGTAGATCACGTTGTGGATAATCGCAAGAGGTGCTAATGTCTCATACTTTGATTGAGTATTGAGTACTTAGAGATTTTCTTGGGCGTAAATTTCGACACGTTCTTCCAACATTAGTGCAAGATTAAGATACAAATGCGGGAACTCTTCTTGATTTCAAGTTTGGTATATCGGGCTTGCTTCATCGATGGTCACTTCAAATTATCTACATCTAGGTTGATTAAGATAGTCGGTGAGAGTTTCAGTAGCGGTTGATTCTCACATGATTCATTTGAGCTAATTTGTTGTTCTTCTCTATTTCAAGATTATTTGGTATGTATAATGTGTTCTTGATTACGAGGTATCAAAACCAGCAAGGAGAAGGAGACATATATCTAAACACACAACGAGTACACATGATGAGCTTAATACTTCTTCTCTATTGAAGTTATTCCGGGAGACAAATGTCATAACCGCAGAGAATCTCGATGTTTAACTCGTAGCCTTTGGTGTGTTATTCCAACTATTTGGGGAGGATATATTATTCCAACTATTTAGGGAAGGATGTATTACTCCAACCATTCGGGGAAGTGGTCTCTGGATACTTTTGGTATATGTTATCTCGACCTTGGTGGGAAGAAATATGAGAAGAATACAGTGAGTGAGATGATATTGCTTATCGACATCTTCTATATGGCTTATGATAAAGTGCTTACGGTTGTTGCTTCATGTACACAATGTTATGATGATTAGATGAGATCGCAACCATCGGGGAGAGATATGTGTACATCGTGGACGCATAACATGTTCACATGATCGAGCTTATTCGATTATTCCGAGTTGATATCCGAGAGATGATCAATGATTCAACATGTTACTTGGATGTCATCTTCTACTCTTGTTGGGTACATGTGTACATTATGGGCTGAATGGTTATATGAAAGATAACTGGAATGCATTTGGTGAAACGAAGATGTTGACATATTGTTCTCCCGAATAGACAACTGCTCAAACTCGAAGAGTAATGTGTACATCGGGGACGCACAACAGGTTCATGTGATAGAGCTTAATCATGTATTATGGGTTTGATAACCGCAAAGATGATCAGTGTTTAAACTTGTTACTTCGGTGTTCTCGTATTCTTCGGGGTGTTGAGCTTCATTCAATGAGACTGTTTCTCTTCATATTCTACTTCTTGAGAAAATGGTCTTTATTCGAAGATTGTCGGTTTGGGGGGAAGCTACCAAAGTCTCACTTTCAGAGGCTCAATTTTCGCGTCCATTCAAGAGTCTCGAAAGCTTTGGTGGTGAATGTTTAAGAAATGATGACTTCTATCTTCTAAGTGTTGAGCGAAATCTTTATCTCGGTACTCGTATCATCATCTTCTTAAACTATATCATCTTATTTGTATATATTTATCAAAAAGCAAAATACAAAATTATAAAACCAACAAAAAGAAAATAGAAAATTATAAATCCTTCAAAAATCCATAAAAATCATAAAATTAAAAAAAAAAATAAAAAATCAAAGACATGTCTTCTGGTATCGATAACATCTACGGTCTTAGAAATGTCATTCAATAATGGCACGGGACTTTAAATGAAGTTCGAGTAGGAGGTGTAAATATTTTTTTCAAAACATGTCTAAAACTATGGCTTGCAGTTACTTCAGACTGTAACCCGCGCTTAAACTATGGCTTGCTATTATTTCCGATAGCAACCCGTTCTTCAAGAAAGGAAAGTGTTGCGCTAAACCAAAAATTTTCAAATATTTCGTGCACTTATCCTAAAAACAAAACAAGGAAAGCATGTCGTCAAAAAGACTGATGTTCCTACACAAATGTTTTTCCTTCTAAAATTCTTCAGAAAAATATTTGTTGTTTTTCAAAAATGGTGGTAAATTGTGTTGCTTGTAAATCAATCACTTCAGAGTTTTCGTAAAAAAAATGAAAACTCAATCAATGACTTCAGTGCATTTAAACTTTTCAGAAAATAAGTCATTGATTGAGGGGGAGAATGTTTTCAAATCTATATCATCTAACGAGCTTTTCTAATTATCCTCGTGCTTAACTAAAAATGATATTTGCCTATGTCGAAGGAATAGGAATTTAGGATATGATTGTTAGGATTAGATGATTAGAGTTTGATAAACACATTATTCCCATGCTATATATGATCTGATTGATATGTTGAATCGACTTTTATTAGTCGATTGCTATTTGGGTGTTGTCGACCACCATATATGTCTATCTGTGTTCACTAACGTATGCAGATAAGATGGTTATAAGAATGTTCCCGATCCGGATCCCACAATAGAAGATGATTGGATGCCGAAAGGAAAGGGTAACTATATCTTGGGTTTACATATGAAGAAACGGAGCTTAATTTGACTTCTATGGAGAGTTGGCATGAAAAAATGCAACGTAAGAAGTCTCACTGCATCAGTAAATGGTTTTTCTTCGAGCCTTACAGCAACAACAGAAGCAGCTCAACCACCGAACGTATCTTTGTTCAGAATTATTGTGATGATACCATTTTTAAACAATTTTTGAATAATATTGTTTTGAAAATGGGAAAAATATCGTTTTGAAAATAAATTGAACTCAAACTTTGGAAATCAACCGGACTTCATTTTTAAACATAAGTCACTCAATCAATGACTACGGTCATTGATTGAGGGGGAGAGTGATTTCAAACTAAATATTTTCATACGATATTTCATCTATCAAGTCCGTTTTGTACAATAATAAGTGGTGTTATAAAGATTTAATGTTATGTCATGGTATGATTTTATTTAAAACTCAAAGATCTTTCAAAATGAATTTTTTACATTCTTGTTTGATTATGAAATTGTTTTATTTTTCTTAAAGATCTCTTAAAATTATCATACTTGACACTAACAATCTTTAATGTCTATAATTGGTCCTTATCATCAATTTCAAAATTAAATCTTGCCGTCTTTCCCAAAATTTTCTAAATGATTTAAATCAATTGGGATCACAAATCTCAATTGGTTTGAAATTTTGATCGGGGACGATCGTGATTTAAATCTCAAATCGGTTTTAAAGGGTGATTGTTTCAAAAGCACTCCTTCCTTCATGTGCCAAACGATTTTGAAATACATAATGCACATGATTGTGGAGGAGCATTTAACCATAAACCGTAAGAGCTTTTAAATCAGCACATTTTCTCCCATGTTTTCTAAACCTTATTAAATCACTTGGGATCCAAAATCTCAAAGGGTTTGATATTTTGATCGGGGAGAATTTGTGATTTAATATGAAATTTGATAAAACATGATCGTTTTGATTCAAAGTGCAAGTTCTCTCTAATATGTCAAACTCTTTGTATATCGATGCACATATTGAGGGGAGCGAATGGTTTCTCTTGGCAATCGTGAAAAGTACTTCATAAGAACTCTCTCCTCTATGTGATAAAATGATTTCAAATATCCTACGCACATATTGAGGGGGAGAATTTACCAAAGAAATTCAAATGGCTTTTTCTAAGGAAATTGTGATCAAGAAATCATTTCAAAGAACTCTTGCCTCCATGTGCTTAACAATTTCAAAATCATGCACATGTTGAGGGGAGCATTTCTAAAGATCAAAACAATTAAGGTACAAAATGCTTTGATTTTATATCACAAGTACCTTGATTGATTTTCCAAATGATTTTTCAATTGGTTTCGAGAAGGAAAGAACAATACCAAAAGACCGACCAATTTACTTTATGCATGGAGTTATAAGGATGGTTAGGTTAGGTATTCGTTCCCACGATCCCGCCAGATCGAAGGGATCTACCGAGGACAATCCACTAGATAGTGTAGAGTCCTTAGGTATGATAAAAAAGGAGAAAATGAGAATACGGGAAGAGTGCGGATCGAGGCAGAGCTAATCTTGGAATAAACCCAACAAGGTTCTAGTTATGAAGTTTCGGTAAGCTTGAAGGGTTGAAGAATAAAAAAGAATTGAATGTGAAAAGGGTGAAAGAAATAACCTCCATTAATTCAACCTTAGGCGTAAACCGGGTTCAATACATATGCTACTAGTGTTTACTAAGGTAACACCGGTATTGAAGACAAGACGTCATGGACCCGATGACCGCACCTAACTTCCCAAGCTACTCAAGTTCCTCTTAAAAGGACTTGTTTCATTCTCACGGGGAACCTACATAATCTATTGACTTTCTCTTAGAGATCGTTGATATTGAAGAAGGAGACCCTCTCCCTAGTCTCCGAAATAGGAAACCAAAAGTGCACAATTGAGTCTAGGGCCAAGAGATCGTCCAAAATATCTCATTAGGACACAATATTAATGAAAACTTGTTGTTTCACACAATGTGGAAAGTAAGAATATATTAAGAGTCCTACGTATTATCCTTGTGGTATTGCCAGAACATCCGAGTGATATGTTAAATATTCACGATGAAGATGGAAATCCTTCTAGAGCCAACATCAAACAAGCTCTTGGTGGGTGACAAGTGAGATCTTTTCTAAAGATCAAGCCTGTGACAACCGGATAGAAACGATGGGCGATTCATTCTTGAATCAACCTTGGTCCAAGAAATTAATTGACGAATACTTTTGGAAAAACCGTTGGATGTGCAAATCTCTTTTTCTCTAGCACATCGAATGTGTATTCTTTTCAAATACAAAAGTATTTTGATTGAAAATTGATCTTTCTCATAAAACCTTCGTCGTATTGCAAAACTCTTTCTTCTAAGCAATACGCGATTGTTTTCAAATCAATTTTCATCAATCGGTGAATCTCAATTATTGGTTCACTCACTCCGTGTTGTCTTCTTTGAGGCGTTCGGTTTGAGAACAGCTAGAAACATTGCGAAACCATGTCAAGGAGATTCTTGAATTATACCGATCACGAAAGATGCCTTGTATTGATCAACGGGAACCGTGGGCGTGTACCTCAATTCAACGAAAGTGATCAAAGACACTTTCGTGTGTTTTATTGCTAAGCTTGTTGTTTGCGGTACATTTGACGGTTGCAAGCGATCGTAATTGAGGAGTCAATCCATAACCGCATGCTCTCACATCACATTCACTTAAAAGAAACCATGATAAGTGCATATCTTCATCAATCGCCTTTGATATTTTCAATTCATGCTTCGCTTTCTGCCGCAAATATCATGAATCAACAAAGCTTCCGCTACTCGATGAGAAGATATCATGATCCAAAATGTGAGCATGTCGGTCCAAAAGTCACAACTTCACATAATGGCGACACTAAAATGGATGAGTCGAGATTTGTTGTGGTGATGATCTCTAACCCTACTCAATGAATCACCAAACGTGGATCAAGACAAAGACCACCACTAAAAGTACAAAGCGGTTGGACTTTGAAGAATCATCGCTAAAGCACAAAGATTGCGGAATTGAAGAATTGAAGTCACGAGCTCAAGACTTAAGATAAAATAGAATGCTAGGATTGAAATGTAAAACATGGGGTGACCTCCTTGGGGAGATTGTTAGGAATTAGAAATTCCATAGTGAAGAGTCGGTCACCCCAAATATAATCTATCATAAGTTAGCTCGTAGATATATCGTTATTTACGTGTTTATTAGTTAGTTATTAGCCTATGAAACCAATATATTAAAATGCGTACCGCAAAATGCGATGCGTGTGAGCTAAAATGCAAAATGTGCGTGTTTATCGTAAAAATTGTAAAACTAAATGCAATGCTCATAAAATAAATCTATAAGAGTCGTAATGTAGTTATTTAATGTAGATCATGCTTGGTCTAGTGCCGGAACGCGTTCAAGGTCGTTTTTCGCGTCACGCGGGATAATCTCCCGGTTTTGGTTTAAAGTGAACATTTAAACATTAAAAGTGAATGTTTTGAGTTTTATTCAAACTTTGACTTGGAAAAATGTCGATTTACGATAAATGTCGTTTTTCAGTTTACGTGATTTAAGTTAACGACTACGCGTAAAAGTAAATAAGTGAACTTCCAAAGTAATACTTTTGAGTTTAAAGATTAATAATGATCTAAAAAGTACGATTTGCTACAAAACTAGACTCGAAAATGTACTCGAGTAGCTCGAGCTCAACTCGTTTATATCGAGTTTCATCTCAATTAACTCGTTAATTGTCTCGTCTCGTTTACACCTTTACGCTTAAGAACTTATGACCTTTTCAATTTCATAAGCTCATGTAAATAAGCTTATAAGAAGAAGAAAAATACGAACTTATCAAATTTTCTGTAAGCTCGTATGTTCATCAAATAAGTTCACTAACACCTCGTAAATGTGCATATAATAACAAAATTTGGAAGTTCATAATAATAGGTAGAAATTTTTTTAGTTTGATTAAACCTCTAAGCTATTTGCAAACGGAAAACTTTTAACAGTTTGTTTAGTTAGAAGGAATGAGTTGACAAAGGAATGAAATGAATGTGCTAATAGAATGAAAATAGTGATTGAATGAGTAATGAACGATATAAATAAAATGATATAAACGAACAATAGAATATGTCAAAAAGCGAGAGGTTAATATGAAAGGATCGAAATCAATGGATAAATCAGCTGTTTCATCAAAACTCAAAATAAACATTCCGACTTTGATCTTCACATAATGTTTGTTTTATGAGAAGTGCTAAATATTCATTCCGACTTTGATCTTCATAAAACATTGATGTAGCATTGATGTAAACTTTGCATTCGACTTTATTTCATTATGACTTTGATCTTCACATATCAAATGCTACATCAATGTTTTATGAGAAATGCTAAATATTGCTACTAAATCATCTTACAAAATCACCTACTCACAAGATTCTGTCAAGTGGCAGAACTGAAGATTTGAATGCAGAGAGAGAATGAGTAAAAAAAACTATATAATATTATGTGTGCGTAAGAAGATTTATAAAATGATTTAGTAGGAGGTTGTAGTAATCCTTTCTTGGTGTATCGTTTTTTCTTTATAATTGGCTAAACTTTGTTGCTATTTGCTAAAGCTAAGTCATCAATATTGTCTTTTTCTATTTGCTATGGTCCTTCTGTGTTTCTTTTTCAATTTTTATGCAAAACGATGAATGTTGGTGCCCCATGATTTTTTGTGTTTCACCATATATTATGTGGTGAAGTGACATGTCAGATTTATAAGGTACGTGATTGATGTTTTTAGTCTTGTAGTGTTTTGAGGAATTGATTTTTGTATTGTTTTAAGGAATTGATTTGTACATTTGTAGTTTTGATCGTGACATTTTAATTACTGTATTAGATGGTTATATTGTATTTATATACTTCTTTAAATACGTGTACATTAATTGATTTTGTGTTTTAAGGAATTGATTTGTAAAAAAAAATTGTATTAGATGGTTAAATCACCTCTCGCTTTAAATTTTACTTAATGTGTGCAAATTCTCTCGCTTTTCTTCTCTTTGTAGTTGGGTTATGAGTATAACACTAGCAAAGTTTAGGTAACTGAACAGGGGTAGGTTTTAATAACCCGTGGATTTTATAACATAGTGTTAGTTGTGCTAAAATATCTCGATTTTCTTAAACGCACCCATTTCTTAATTATTTTGTTTGTAACCTTGTTTAGTTTATTTTAAATGACTGATCATTTTATGTCCTGCTTTGTCCCAGAGTATTTACCGCAAGTTGCTCAAGCCTAATCAAGTTACTTGGGGCTACAAACTTGCTAGCTAGTACTGAGTTTCTTGAGAAAAGCTAGGAGACGTGGTTTTTAGGATTGCAAATATTTTCTTGAAGAACTTCTTTCTAAAACTCTATTGTACGTTGAGATTGTGAAGCACTAACCATGCAAACCAATCCTACCAATATGACTTTGAATTTGCTATCAACTTTGAATTTTCCTTTTCTAGAACATAGAAAAAGTTGCTTAGAAATAAAAATCCACGGATTTAATAAATTAGTTATATATCAAATCAATTGGTGGGTCGGGTGGACGTCCAAGTTGATGTGCTTTAATGTTTTATATAAGTGCATGAAAGCCACTAAAGAATTTATCTTTTAAAAAGTCAATCATTAAGAGTAGGTTTTGTGTTTTGAGCAACCAACGCGAGTTTAATAATACGTGTCTGCTTAACAACTATAGATCAAGGATGGCTGAATAAAAAGCAGTCAATTTGGTCAACAATCAACTCTAGAGTACAAATTTTTTTATAATAAGGGGTAGTTTATACGGACCTCTTCTATAGGAGGTTTTCAATCATTACATGTATTAAAAGGTTGTACAACGTGTATCACGATGTTATATTATATGTTTCGCGGTTTGTACGGTTGACCCATAAGAAGGTTCCTATAACCAGGGTCGTCTCATAAAATTTGGAGCCCCTGTGACGTATTTTCAAAATAGGGCATGTTAAATCTAAAAACCAAAGCACCAATAAAATAATTAAACGATCATTTCAATTCTTTTTTGATATCGATCATACAACAACTTGCTAATCTCATTATGATCTAATAACTATTTTTGTTTCTTTTTCTAAGGAGTAATGATAAAGTTTTCAAAACCTCTCAAATCTAATTTATAACTACGTTTATATGAATGAAGATTTTCTTGTAGTTATTTTATCAAAAATATATCATATAAAACTTCAACAGTTTTTCTATGAAATCTTCATATGGGGTAGTTTTAAACTTTCATAAAAGAGTTTAGATCTTTACAACAAAAGAAAATTATTAATTTTGAAACAAAACTTTATAACTTGGACAAAGGCTAAAATGATAATTTAAAAAGTTGAAGGTTTAATAAGAAACCTATGAAAAATACTGATGTTAGAGTAAAAAAAAACTTGGGGCCTCACATATATGTTATCTTCCTCAACAAATCCCATATCTTCACATTCTCCTTTAAAACGCAGGTTTTTTTTGGGTTAAAAAAATCTTATATTCTCCATTCAAAATCACCCATTAACGACAATAAATTCTCCATAAATTAGTTTATATGTATGCTAAAGTTTTAGAAATCGGAGGCCGCCGAAAATGAAGGCGCATGGCCATTTCACCCCAAGACACGCCCAAATCCTACCTGCCTATAACATATCTCTTATAATAACTACGGAGTACTTAAAAAGCAAAGCAACTTTTTGTGTAGTATCGTATTAAATTAAAAATCTCTATATGATAATCATACGTTTGTGTATGATTGATTGATTTCTTGTATTACGGAGTATATGAAAACATAAATATTAAAAATTGTTTGCAATTATTTCGAAATTAAATAAGATTGTGATGAAAGTTATGGACGAACATACTCCACATCGCTGTTGAATAAAATAAAACTCTTTTCAACGCCAATCTATTATTAGAAACTTTTGGTCAGGCATGTGACATAGGTTATCCTATTTTAATCTTAAATGTGTTCAACAAAATAATACGTATTAATTGTAGGTGGGAAAGGCAAGATCACTGTCTTGCTAATGAGCTAAAATTAGTTCAAGTATTATTAGCAGTCCACCGCTACATACCTAAAATGAGTAATGAGTGCATCATCTGTTCTAAAATAATTATTCAAAAACAAAACTCACACCATTTAACAAAAGGATCATCATTACACATTTTTTTTATTACTTTTTACAGAATAACACTTTTATCATTAACTAATTAATTTAAAACTTCTTTAATGTTTGTAATAATAATCTTAAGTGAGGATAATATGGTAAACTCGAACTAAATTATCAACAAAAAGAACTTCTACATCTAGCATTACACCAACTAAAAAAACGCGCTACTATATCATCAAAAATCACATCCTTCTGAGGCTTTTGAGCCGCAAAGAGCAATCTATTCCTGAAGTTCCATAAGCACCACCAAGTAACAAAGAAAACTCCTTCCAACATAGATTTTAGTTTAGATCCCAACCTGATGGAATTGAACCACGATAGCCATTCGGAGTAAGAACCAAGAGGCGACCAAGCTAAATCCCACCAACGACATACAAGACGAGTGACATCAGCAGCCATCAGCAGCCATGTTTGGTTTCGATTAATTGAGAAGACGAACCATTATAACTTATCCGAAACGAAAACTAAAGTTTTATATTATAAATTTAATTTAACATTGCTAAATTACTAGAAAGAATTTTTAAAACTAACATGAGCAAAGGTTTAGATGTTTGAACAAAAGAAAAATGGTTGGTGTGAATGGATTTGTAATCTGGTTGTTTTTGTTTAATTATGGTGTTGTGTTTTGTTGGATCTAGTGTAGGGCTAAGCAAAGGTCCAAAACCGACCCGACCTGACAAAATCCGAACCAATCCGAGAACTGATTTCGTGAAAAGCATGAAATGAAACTGAACCGAATATGGTTGGTTTTGTGTCGGTTCGGTTTAGGTGTGTTTTTGTCGGTTTGCGTCGAACCGACCCAAAATGGAAAATAAAAAAAACATGAAACCGAGACCGAACCGAAAGGCTGTCGGGTCGGCTCGGTTTTTGTCGGTCCAGATCTGTTTTGGTTCGTCCATGCTCAAACCCAATCTAGTGTTTACAATGTTGTTTCGATTACATTATGAGACTTAGAATTAAATTGTTTCGATTACAGTGTTGTTTCGATTATATTATGAGGCTTAGAATTAGCAAAAGACAAACATATTTTTAGGCAAAAGAAAAAATCATTTACCTAAACAAACATTTCCCACACGTGATTATAAAAACAAACACTTTTAAAGGATTTTACCAAAATCGACACATAGAGCATTTTATTTTTTCTCGCCACTTTCGTTTGCTCGCCGACGAGCAAACTATTTTCTCGCCTCCCCTTTTGCTTAGCGTTTTCAAAAGAAGACAAAGGTTTGTTCGCTACACGACAAAGGAACATGACGAACAAATGCTTGCTCTCCACATGTTTGCTCGTCGTTTTTCAAATAAATGTTGGTAGGTATATCTCCCGAGCATTGTTGTGTTTCATCATTTAGGAGGGACGAGCAAATGAACTGGCGAGCAAAGCCGGTTGCTCATTTCGTCGAATTTTGTAAAACGGAATTCGATGGTTCATTTTGGTAATGCTTGATGTATAGTGTTCATTTAAAAAAATAACACCAAAAGAAATAACTTTTGGACCAAGCCTAAAGAGTAAACTACAAAATACATTCATGTGGTTTATCCAATTTCACACCATACATCCCTTTTACCAAAAGTTGAGACATATACAACCCTCCGTTAATCAAAGTTAATCATCATACATTCCTCCCTTAATTTGACGACAAACGGTGCAAATTATTTCTCCGTGAAAGAGAAAATATTTACACCGTTACTCCTTTTCATTAATGTTTTTTGCACCGTTAGTCCAATTTCACACCATATATCCCTTTACCAAAAGTTGAGACATATACATCCCTCCGTTAATCAAAGTTAAATATCATACATTCCTCCGTTAATTTGAGGAGTAACGCTACAAATTATTTCTCCATTATCTTCTAACGCGAGAGAAAACCACCATTAGTCCCTTGGTTAATTTTTTTGCACCGTTAGTCCTAAACATTTTTTTTTGAAATAAATTAAAAAGGGGCAAGGTTTGAACTTGGGTCTTTTGCCTAACAAGGCAACGCTCCAACCATTGGACTAAGCATCCAGTCGTGTAAACATACCATTTCATATTTGTTTTAACCTTTTTTTTCGTTGGATTTAATATCCGTTTTATACGTTTTCATCCGTTTCTATACGTTTTCGTCTGTTTTTATACGTTTTCGTTTATTTTATACATTTTCGCCCGTTTTCTACGATTTCATACGTTTTTTTCCCCGTTTTTGTATGTTTTTATAAGTTTTTCTTACGTTTTCATACGTTTTTAACCGTTTTCTTACATTCTGATACGTTTTTGTCCGTTTTCGTACATTTTCGTCTATTTTTATACGTTTTCGTCCGTTTTATTACGGTTTCATAAGTTTTACATGTTTTCTTGCGTTGTTTTCATAATTTTTTTATCCGTTTCCATACGTTTATATCCGTTTTTATCTTATTTTATACTTTTTCATCCGTTTTTATACGTTTTAATATGTTTTTATCCGTTTTTCACACTTTTTTATCAGTTTTGCGCATAAAAGCATAGAAAACATATAAAAACGCATAAAACGTATTAAAAGGTACTAAAACGTATAAAAACGTAAAAAAATCATACAAAAAGGTATAAGAACGTACAAAAACGATTAAAAGTAATAAAATGTATTAAAACAGATAAAGACGGATAAAAACGGATAAAAAATGTATAAATCCGTAAGAAAACGGATGAAAACGTATTAAAATGGATTGTAGAAAACTAGAAGGGGGGTTGAATAGTTTACCGATTAAAAACTTTGTTTTGAAACTTATTGAAAGATCAATTGATATTGATCTTGAGTATGTTAATGAAATATGCAAGCAATATGTAATAAGTAAATAAGGAAAGAATGATCAAACCACAACAAGTTGTTTATAGTGGTTCGCCTACAAGGACTCTTTTTCCTTGCCCTACTCCACTCCCCGAGTCTCACACTCGAGTTTAACTTCACTAGTCAACAAGCTCCTTTCACCGGCGGAGAAAACCTTTACACTTCGCTTACACTATTTCCGACACTAAGCTAGATGTCGAGTTCTTTCCAAGGGTACAACTACTCCCACACACAATGTATTTTGAGGACTAAAATACTAACCACTCACACTCACAAGATTATGATGGTTTGATACAACAATGAAGTATGGATCAACACTAGATCATACAACACTAAACAAACAAGACTTCCAACTTCTCGTTGAAGCTTGAATATGACTTGATCTTCTTTGCTACAAAAGAGATCACTAATATGATATGAAACCGAGTTAGAAAGGTTAGAGAAGATATGTATGAGTATGGTAAAAGGGATGAGAAACTACTTGGCTTGGCATTGCTATTTATAGCTAAATTAGACGAGGCGTCACGGACGGACGGACCCTTAAAAGGGTTCCGCCTGTGTACCAATTGGTATCACGATCGACAATCAAGATATCAAATCTTGCCTAAAGTCAACTCTATCTAAGTGAGATTGTGCAATATATGAAGAGTACAAATCTTCACAAAATATCTAATGAAATCTTCCAATGATTTCCATGATGTAATACATGATGTCAAATGTTGTATTACTATTTATAGAAATATGCAAATGCTTAAGTAGTGTTTGGTTTAAGAACCTAACACATTCTACAAACTACTATCATACATAATGATTAGAGTCATATCAAGATGTTACTAATCATAAATGTAAATGCTTGAATGATGAATATATTGTTTGAGAAAGCTTGTTTTAATATCTAATAAACTTGACAAGCTTTAAGCTTTTATAAATTAAATTTACTTTTGTCGTTAACAAAACTTAGGTAAAGATCAAAAATATAAATAACGTTTAATGACGATATTTGTATTAACAATCTCCCCCTTTTTGTTGAGGACAAAATATAAATTTTATTTTTATAAAAGACACAAAGTCAGACAAGAGTTATAAAATATTAGTTTTAGAACTTTGAAAAGGAAATGATAATGCAAGTATGTATGAAATTTGACTTTTATGAAAGTCAAAGAATTCACTAGTTGATGCATGATGTTGACTTTTTCGTAAAGTCAAAGTATGCGGTTTGACTTTTTAAGAAAAGTCAAGTATTATCAATGAGGGTTCTGTTTGACTTTTAGAAAGTCAATTGTATGCGCTTGACTTTTTCGAAAAGTCAAGTATAAATAATTGCAAAGTTCTATATTTTCTCCCCTTTTGTCTCAACAAAAGAATAGGCTATCGCGGAATGTAATGAGCCGAGCTATTATCTCCCCTTGTTCAAAGCTCCCCTAAATTGGGTGCTTTAATGGGAAGATACATGGATTGTGAAAATAAAGCTACAAAAAAATGTTAGTAATAATGATCATTCACAAGCATTTCCAAGTACTATGTAATGACACCAACAATATGATAAACAACATTCATTAGTTAAAATTTTCATGAATCAAGATCATGAAAAGAGAACACAATGATGTGTTTTGAGTACAAGAAATAAAAATAATCCTAAGAAAGCAAATAAAAGAAAGACTATTCTAAAACCATCCTAAAGTGATGTGGATGGGAAAGAAGCGCCGAGACGCCAAGAATGCGGTTGAGGATGAACCTCATTTCTTCGTGGAAGTCATGGATCATAACCCGGTCCGTTCCACGGTTTGACCCGCTTGCTCACAAGTTGAGCAACCATGCCTTGAGGGTAGAAAGTTTGGGGAGGTTGTGGTGGTGGAATGGTGGATGTGTTGGTGGTGTTTGGGATGTTTGGAGTGGTCATGATGGATGCAAGCAAAGCACTTTGCATTTGCATTGTCTCACAAGTGAGAATCCACCATGCCTTTGAATTGATGGAGGTTGTGAAGTTCGGCTTGAATCTCTCTCAGTGGGATTGTCATCCCACATGCACTCCGGAATGTCCTCATATGAGGGACATTGATGATGGAAGTGGATGATCCCGTATAAAGGACCATGAATGTCCTTGTGAATGGGGTGGAAAAGGAGAGGTCTTGGCCTAATGGGCGCTTGGGTCAATGGATGACCGAGGTGACTCATGAGCGATTCGCTCAATGGTGCCAAAGGATGGCAATGGTGGTGGATGACTTGGCCTGGGAGGCAAGTCTTCCAAGTATTCTAGGAAAGGATTTGGTGATGTTGGTGGAGTTGAAAATAACTCCATGGGAGTGAGTGGGAGACCTTGGTGAAGGTGGTGAGGTGTTTTGGATGTTTGCATGGGTGCCGTGGAGGTGAAGTAGGTGTTTTTATTGGTGGTGGAGTGGTGATCACAATGTGTGATGAAGTGGGTGTAGCTAATGTAAGACTTGTATCATCTCTAATGGGAGATGAGATTGTGATTGGTGAAGATTCGGATGATGAGCTAAGATGAACAAAACAACAAGGCCTTACGCTAATTCTAGCGGTTTTCTTGCAAGGTTTTGGTGATGATTTAGTCATTTTTAACTTGGGTTTTGATTTGCTAGATAGTAGTGAAAATGAAGAAGGTGTGAGGATGATCATGGTAAACCCTTTCAATTTATAGAGGTAAGAAATTGTTGAGAAATGGTTTGATTTGATGTTGAACCATTGAAGAGATGAGGTTCCTAATGATTTGGAAGTGGGTTGAATGCTAGTCATATCACCCAAGTCAATCCATACAAAGAAGATGGAGTGAAGAAGAAAATATATGCAATAAATGTGTTCTAGTGAGTGGAATTTCCTAATATTCGGATCACCCACGTTTTAAGGTACCAAAATTTGGTTCCTTCCTTTATGCCAAAGGGCTCCTTGGGTGGATTTTTCAAATTTTGAATTTTGGTGGAAATGGATTTCTTATATACCTTAGTGAATAATACTAGTTCTAATAACAATATAAACTAGTTAAGATTGATTTATAAGTGATGGAAGATAATTTGGAATCACGAAAGAGTCGAAATTAGAGAAAATTACGGAAGATCCACGGCACCAAAATCATACACGGACGGTACCCTAAAAGGGTGCCGCCTCGTCCGCCTGCATGGTATGGCGGTACCAAATTACATAAAGGACGATACCAAAATTTTGGTGCCGTCTCGATCCGGAGTCTGTCAAATATGGATGAGTAATTTTTAGGTGTCGGGAAATTTCGAAACACGAAATTTTTCTCAAAAGTGTTATACTAAACATTTCTAGTTAGGAAAAGTAAATAACACATATCTAAACATAGTAGAGCATAGATTTTGAGCAAGGCTTATTGATTTTCACAATATAGTGAAAATGGGTAAAATTTGATAGCATACTTGTGCTATCCCCCTGCATGAGATTTTTAGCATACACCATTATTTCAAGTTATATTATCATCCTACATAATAAAAACAACTAAATAGTATCAAACATTAACGATAATGCATTGTTCCAAACACTCCTTTAAGTACCCTTATTTGTCCAATTTCTTATAAATCTTGTTCATCATCCTACCAAGGCACTTGAACATTCCCTTAGTTTGCTTGAATTCTGCTGATTCATTCTCAATCTCGGGAAGGGATGCGTAATACTCTTGAGGTGGAAGATGAGAGATCGGAAGACCATCCTTGGAGCTATTTGATGATGATGATGAAGGAGTTGGAGGTTTAGCTCTCTTGCCTTTAGTCTTAGCAACTCGAGCATCACTCAAAGGTACAAAGATGTGAGGGATGAGTTCATAGTGAAGGTGCATCCCTTTGGGGTTGGTGGAATCGAGCGAAGTTTCTATAGAGACGGGTGAGAAGCATCCCGTATGGAAGAGCAACGGATCCTTGAGTAGGAATATCAATCATTCTCCTAGCTATGTAGTAGGCTAAGTTGAATGGTTGTCGGGTGGACAAGTTGTAGAGCATGTGGCAAAGACAAGCGTTTATGTGATCCCTATTCCTATGGTGCTAATGACGTTTGCTCTAAGTAACTCCTCCCATTTCTTAAATTCGTGCTTAAGTTCATTTAGCTCCATTCCATATGGATCTGGGTCTACCTCCTTTCCTTTCGGGTTACTCGGGTTGTATCGGTTTTGGGTTAAAAGGTGTTCACGGATGACATCCTTATCGGCCAAACGGGTTAGATAGGGAGAAGTGCGGTCGTTGATTGCATCAAGGGCGTGAGTGACCACTTATCCGTAGACACAAGTTCCTCGGTTGGGAATTCCTAGTATTCTAGCAAATTCACTTAAGGTGATGGTGTAGTCATTTTGGTTGATTCTAAAGCTAAGACAAAATTCATCATCATCTTTATCACTAAAACCGTTACACTAGCATAGAATTCTAACACGAACCTAGGACAAATTGGTTCATCAATGTCAAGAAGACAATCGAATTGAATGGCGGCTAGTTCTTCACGAAGATTAGTATGCTCAAGGAAGGATGGGTGAATGGTTCTACCCCTGGAAATACCTTGATTCTAGACCCCTAAATATTTCTACTTGTTCCTTGGTGAGTCCTTTGGTTTTGTGGTGTTTGGGAATGTAGTTAAGAGTATCTTTGTGATCATAGAATCTTACGGCTACCATGGTTATTCCTAAGGACAAGAATTAATATGTTAAAAATGAAAATAAATTTTAACGTTTTTGATTCTAGTGTGTGCCTATATGAAAACAATTTGAGTGCGGTTATCTCGACTCATTTTATGCACAAAATGGTTTTAGTGGAGTGTTTGGCAAATACCATGAGATAACCCAAATGCTCCTAATTCAATGTGGCTACATTTGAATATACCCGGAGTGCATATTAGTTATGCAATACCTTTAGTATTCAAGAGCATGCAAGTGATGAAAATTTTAACGCTTCTATTTGTATTAGCAATGAAAAATGTTTTCCTACAAGTGAGAAGCTTTTCAAAACTTTTGACATGGGGTGTTTGGTTGTTTGAATAAGGCCTTATATTTATTATCTATCAATTAGTGGAAACATGATTTGTTTATGCAATATGATAATGTAGTACCTAATTTGAATGACTAGTTATGCAATTTTGCCAATTGAATTCATATTTGGTATAAAAGCATACATAAAACCCCATGTAATGATTTGTGATTGTTTTGTGCATAAATAAGAATCCTAGACTCAGAATTTAAGAGATGAAATGTAGTTAGGATACTTACAATGATGTTATCTTCAGTGATTAGTGAGTGGGAAGATGACAATAATGAGCTTGGTTTAAGTTTTACACGTTTTGGTAAAGTGGGTTGTGAGGAAGAGGATGTTATGTATATAGCAGTTTTGTACAGAGACACCACGGACGATTGACGGTACCAAATTTTGGTTCCGTCCGTGTTGTCGCTTGGCGCCGTGGCTACGAGCGTATACAAGACAAAATTTGTGTTGGTTTGACTATTCTAATGTTTTAGGCTATGTTTATCCTACATGTTTGGTTCCATTAACCCTAAACCAAGTCTAAGAAGATTAAAAGGTTCTCGTTTAAGAGGTTTAGTAAAGATGTCGGCAATGTTGTCTTGGAGGATACTTTCTCGATTGAAATGTTTCCTTTTGAACATTGTCGCGAAGAAAGTGATGACGGATTTCAATGTGCTTTAGACGAGCATGTTGAACGGGATTTTCTTTGAGATCGATGGCTCCCTTGTTGTCGCAAAGTATCACAATGTCGTTGAGATGAATTCGTAGTTCACGAGAGCTTGCTTCATCCAAAGAGCTTGTTGACATGCTTTTCCTACCGAGACGTATTCGCTCAAGAGTAGAGATGGCTAAAGCCGTTTTCTTCTTTTGCAAACCATGAGGTGAGACAATGTCCAACAAAAGTACAAATACCACTTGTACTTTTTCTATCGACATAATCACCGGCATGATCCGAGTCGGCATACACTATGGTTTCTATACCCGTTCCTTTGGGATACCATAATCCTAAACATGTTGTTCCTTAATATATCTAAAAATCCTTTTAATGCTTCTAAGTGTGATGCCTTTGGGTTTTCTTGAAAGCGAGACATAGACAAACACTAAACATAATGTCGGGTCTACTAGCCGTTAGATAGAGTAGGCTACCAATCATTCCTCTATATTTAGTGTTATCTACGGATTCACCTTCTTCGTCCTTGGTGAGTTTAGTGTCCGAGGACATGGGTGTTTTAGTTGGTTTGGAATCTTCAAGACCAAATTTCTTAAGCATGTCTTTTATATATTTAGATTGGTTAAAGAAAATACCATCTTCTAGTTGTTTAATTTGAAGTCCTAGAAAGAAGTTTAACTCACCCATCATACTCATTTCAAACTCGTCATGCATGATTTTAGAGAAATCATTACATAGTTCTTGACAAGTTGATCCGAATATAATGTCATCAACGTAAATTTGAACAATAATAATTTGTGATTCCTTTTTCTTAGTAAAAAGGGTATTATCTACTAATCCCATAGTATATTTGTTATCAACAAGAAAAGTCTTAAGACGGTCGTACCAAGCTTTAGGTGCTTGTTTAAGGCCATATAATGCTTTCTTGAGTTTGAAGACATGATGTGGTTTCTCAAAGTCGGTAAAGCCGGGAGGTTGAGCAACATACACTTCTTCGTTAATAAACCCATTAAGGAAAGCACTTTTAACATCCATTTGAAATAATTTAAAGTCATAAGCGCATGCATAAGCAAGTAATATTCTAATAGATTCAAGTCTAGCTACCGTGCATAAGTTTCATCATAGTCAATTCCTTCTTGTTGATTATAACCTTGTGCAACAAGCCTAGCTTTGTTTCTAGATACTACACCATTTTCGCCCATTTTGTTTCGAAGACCCATTTTGTTCCAATTATAGTTTGATCTTTGGGTTTTGGAACTAGTTTCAAACATCATTTCTAACTAATTGATTTAATTCTTCTTGCATGGCAATTACCCATGATTCATCTTTTATTGCTTCATTTATGGTTTTGGTTCAATGGTGGATACAAAACAAAATGATTACTTTGATTTTGAGCTTGTGACCTTAAGGTTCTTTGATTAAGTTGTCCTATGACCTTTTCTAATGGATGACTTTTAGACTCTTTGATGTTGACAATTTCCTTATTTGATGGTTCATCTTCCTTGTTATTATTAATTTGACTTTCTATTATTTGACTTTCAACTAAGTCATCATCTACCAAAGGTGATGTCTTAGAGGAGGTGGACTTTCGTCAAATGTTATGTTCAACGATTCCCGACTATCATTGTTTCTTTATTAAGGACAATGTAAGCTTTACTAGTTTGAGAGTAACCAAGAAATACACCTTCATAAGACTTTGGGTCAAACTTGGTGAGATAAGCCTTAGTATTAAGAATAAAACATTTACAACCAAAGACTTTAAAATATCCTAATGTTGGCCTTTACCTTTATAAAGTTCATATGGTGTTTTGTTTAGGAAAGGACGATTAGGACTCTATTTAAAATATATGTAGAAGTGTCAACGGCGTTACACCAAAACTTTTGAGGAATGTTTTGTTCATTAAGCATTGTTCTACTCATTTCTTGAATTGTTCTATTTTTACGCTCTACTACTCCATTTGATTGAGGTGTTCGTGGAGCGGAAAAGTTATGTGTTATACCATTTGTATCACAAAAGTTTCCAAATTGAGTTTCGTTGTCAAATTCACGACCATGATCCGTTCGGATCGACACAATTTTGACACCTAGAAGGTTTTGAATTTTCTTGCTAAGTATTTCAAATTTATCAAAAGCTTTATTTTGGTTTTCAAAATAACGTCCAAGTAAACCTCGAGTAATCATCTACTATGACCAAAGTGTATAAGTTGCCTCCATAGCTTCTTATAGCGGATGGTCCAAACAAGTCCATATGTAATAATTCTAGACACTTAGATGTGGACACCATATTTTTAGATTTGTGACTACTATGTGTTTGTTTACCAATTTTGCAAGCGCCACAAAAGTGTTGGTCATATTTTAGTTTTGGTAAATTTCTAACCAACTCTTTTGAAGATAGGTTTTGTATAAGTCTCATATTAGCGTGACCAAGCGCCTATGCCAAAGAGATGAGCTATCGTCTAATGTTGTTAGGCAAAGTTTGTCATTATATGTTTTATCTATTTTCATGACGATATGTTATTTTTCCTAACTCCTTTAGCTATGGTGATACCATCTTTTAGTATTTTACTACCATTTTCATCAAATAGTACTTTATACTTTTTATCACATAGTTGGCTAATACTAAGTAGATTAAATCCTAACCTATCCACATGAGCAACATTTTCAATAGTTAGAGAGTTATGAGCAATCGTACCTTTGCCAATGATTTTGCTTTTGAGATTGCTACCGAAAGTGACATTACCTCCGTCGTACTCTTGGTATGATGAGAAGAGACTTTTGTTGCCCGTCATGTGTCGTGAGCATCCACTATCTTTTATCCATTCATCAGGTTCCAATCCAACTTTCAAGCATACCTAAGAAGCGAATAACTCAAACATTTGGTCCCCAATATCTCATGGGTCCGTTTGGGTTAAACATACCATTTATTTGATTCATGTATGGAAATGATGGGTAAGGGTTCCATGGCATGTAATCTAGAGTTTGATATGGTCTAGAAAGTTTTGATTCCAACCGTTGTGTTGGTAGTTAGGTTGAACGTTGTGGTTGCTCTTAAGAAAGGCGTTTGGCAAAAGAAGTTTTATATCGTTGTTGAGTAGTTTTGATCTAAATTCATTTTTAATGTGTCCTACTCCCGATATAATGGTTGGTTTAAGTTTAACATTATCATTTGTTTTCTTTGTTATTTTAACAAATTCAAGACGGTCCGTATTGCGAACATTCGTTCACAAGTACCATGGTACCATTTTAGACAACGGACGGAACCCTTATTTTGGTTCCGTCGTCCGGTCTTGTCTGTTGACAATTTTGATGAATGTTCGTCTTTTTCTACCGTTTTGTTTTGACTCTTTGGAATTAATACTTCATTAAAACCTAGCCCATTCATGTCTCCGGTGTTTTATGGATTTTAACTATTTCATCGGCAATAGCGATGTTTTGTTAAACCTTTAAACTTAGAATTATTTTCTATTAAAACTTCTTGTGTGAGCTTTAGTTTTTCTATTTCAAGATTAAGCTCTTGACATGATTTACAATCATCGTCATTTGCTTTTCCTTTTCAAGTCGCTTTGCTTTTCTTTTAACTCATATACCTCATTTTCCAAAAACTCCTTTTTAGTTTTTAGAAACTTATTTTTAGTTATGATTTTAGACTTAGCTCACACAATTGATTATATTGTTTTGCAAGGTGTCATCATCTATAGAAGAATAAGAAGAGTCGGAAAGTACCTCATTTGACTCATGTGCCATTAGAGCGATCTCTTCCTTGCTTGATTCTTCATCGTATTCACTATCACCCAAGCACCACTTACAAAAGCTCGTTGAGTTTTGCTCTTAGTGGCTTGGGACATTCTCTATGAGATGACTTGTATCACCACATCTAAAACACTTTCTTTCACCTTTAATCTTCTTATCGTCCCGATCTTTTCTGAATGGCTTTTTCTTCTCGAGGTTGTCTTACAAACTTTCTTCTTCTTCTAAAGAACTTCTTGAAATCTCTAACGGCCATGGCATACTCCTCATCTTCACTATCGGAACAAGATTCACCATCATCGCTTGATTCCGCCTTTGCTTTAAGAGCAACGGATTTGATCTTCTCCTTTCTTCCTTTGATGATCTCCGAATCTTTCTCCATTACCATTTCGTGAACTTTGAGGTTGCCAATTAGCTCGTCTAGTGACATTATTGAGAGATCTTTTGATTCTTCAATAGCGGTCACTTTAGCTCTCCATTTGGGATGGAGTGCTCTAAGATATTTCGACAAAGTTCTTACTACGAAAAGATTCATCAAGTGCTTTAAGTGATGTAATGATAGTGTTAAACGAGCAAAGCCACAATCAATGGTTTCATCTTGAGGATAACAAATTGTTCATATTGTTGAACAAGAAGATCAATTTTGTTATCCTTGACTTGTGAATTTCCTTGATGTGTAACAATTAAAGATTCCCAAATATCTTTGGCGGTTTCACACATAAAAATTCTTTCATATTCTTTTCTAGGTAAAGCATTATAAAGCATCATTTTGGCTTCATTATTTTAGCAACTAATTTCTTTTGTTCATCAACGGAAATATCCTTTGTTGTAGAATTAAAATCTCCTTTAACAATAATAAACCAAAGATCTATATCTTTTGATTTTACATATGTTTCAAACGGTTTTCCAATAGATAAATCCATTGGTTTCAAAGAGTGGTGGTCTTTGCATAGATTGCCCTTCTTTAAAGTTTTCGAATCCATGGATCGTTTCAAGTTTATAAAATACAAGTTATTTTAGAAATTCTTGAGCAACGAGGCTCGATACCAATTGTAGAAAACTAGAAGGGGTTGAATAGTTTACCGATTAAAACTTTGTTTTGAAACTTATTGAAAGATCAATTGATATTGATCTTGAGTATGTTAATGAAATATGCAAGCAATATGTAATAAGTAAATAAGGAAAGAAATGATCAAACCACAACAAGTTGTTTATAGTGGTTCGCCTACAAGGACTCTTTTTCCTCGCCTACTCCACCCCCGAGTCTCACACTCGAGAGTTTAACTTCACTAGTCAACAAGCTCCTTTCACCGTGGAGAAAACCTTTACACTTCGCCACACTATTTCCGACACTAAGCTAGATGTCGAGTTCTTTCCAAGGGTACAACTACTCCCACACACAATGTATTTTGAGGACTAAAATACTAACCACTCACACTCACAAGATTATGATGGTTTGATACAACAATGAAGTATGGATCAACACTAGATCATACAACACTAAACAAACAAGACTTCCAACTTCGTTGAAGCTTGAATATGACTTGATCTTCTTTGCTACAAAAGAGATCACTAATATGATATAAACCGAGTTAGAAAGGTTAGAGAGAAGATATGTATGAGAGTATGTTAAAAAGGATGAGAAACTACTTGCAGCATTGCTATTTATAGCTAAATTCGATGAGGCGTCTGACGGACGACGGACCCTTAAAAGGGTTCCGCCTGTACCAATTTGGTGCCGCCATCCGACAAATAAGATATCAAATCTTGCCTAAAGTCAACTCTATCTAAGTGAGATTGTGCAAGATATGAAGAGTACAAATCTTCACAAAATATCTAATGGAATCTTCCAATGATTTCCATGATGTAATACATGATGTCAAATGTTGTATTACTATTTATAGAAATATGCAAATGCTTAAGTAGTATTTGGTTTTAAGAACCTAACACATTCTACAAACTACTATCATACATAATGATTAGAGTCATATCAAGATGTTACTAATCATAAATGTAAATGCTTGAATGATGAATATATTGTTTGAGAAAGCTTGTTTTAATATCTAATAAACTTGACAAGCTTTAAGCTTTTATAAATTAAATTTACTTTTGTCGTTAACAAAACTTAGGCAAAGATCAAAAATATAAATAACGTTTAATGACGATATTTGTATTAACATGGATAAAACAATATGAAAATGTAAGAAAACGTTTAAAAACTGATGAAAACGTATGAAAGCAGATAGAAACATAAGAAAAACGGACGAACACATATAAAACGGATGAAAACATATAAAAACAGACGAAAACGTATAAAAATGGACAAAACGTAAGAAAACGGAGAAACCGTATAAAAGCATATAAAAGCGGACGAAAACATATGAAAACGTATAAAAACGAATGAAAACGTATAACAACAGACATCAATGTATAAAAACGGACGAAAACATATAACAACGAACAACAACGTATAAAAACGGATGAAAGTGTATAAAAACGGATATTAAAATTATCGGAAAAAGGGTTACAACAAACACGAAATGGTATGTATACACAATGGGACATTTACTCCAGTGGTTGGGGCGTTGCTTTGTGAGGGAAAAGACCCAAGTTCGATCTCTGCCCTTTTTTATTTTATTTCAAAAAATATGTTTAGGACTAACGGTGCAAAAAACATTAGAGGGACTAACAGTGTAAATATTCTCTCTCGTGTTGGAAGATAACGGAGAAATAATTTGCACCGTTCGTCCTCAAAATAACGGAGAGATGTATGGTGGTTAACTTTGATTAACGGAGGGATGCATATGTCTCAACTTTTGGAAAAAAGAATGTATGGTGTGAAATTGAGAAAACCATAAGGATGTATTTTTAGTTTACTCAAGCTTCAAATGTTTACGGTTAATTGAAAATCGATCCAGTAAATCAATGCAAAACTTAAGTTTTAACCCAGTTAAAATGTAAAGAGAATTAATTTGCACACTTAAATTTTATTGGCATACACCAATATATGTATTATACAGTTGTACTTTAAGTATAACATAGTTTAACTACATGTATATTGGAGTGACCTAATAAAAATGTAGAGTGTGCCAATCCCTTCTCAAATGTAAATGGTCAAATGTAAATGGTCAAATGAAAAATCCCGGAAACTAACATAAGACCACAACTGAACCGAAAAGAAACATTTCGGCTACGAATTAAGGAAGGGTGATACTATGCGTACACCCTACCACACTTTTACCTTTTTATCCCCTATTTACCTACTATATTAACAGAATAAGATAATTATTTACAGTTTTTTTTCCGTATCTTTTATCTTTACTATTTTTGCCTTGTTAAATTTTATATTTTATGTTCCATGCTTTTTTTAGCAGTTTTACAAACTTAATTAATAGAAATAACAGTTTTCAAAGGTTTTATGCTTAGTATTTTTTGTGTTTTACTAATTTTCATTTATCAAAATCTATATTTTATGTTTCATATTTTTTATTTCTAAGTTATATAATAATAATAAAATAAAATAAAAACATTTAGAGAGTGTATTACAATCATTTTAGGAGGAGTATGGACGACCAATGTCTTTGAAGAAGAAGCTAATGAATCATTAATCGGTTTCAAAGTTGATATAAAAAAAAAAAAATGGGTGCTGTTAGTACCCTTTCACTTTTTTTTACAACTAATACCCCCTACTCCGCTATTACCCACTTTATTGATAGGAAAAAATAGTTTTTTATGTTCCGTATCTTTTGACTTTGATTTGTAAAAGTTCAAAATTTTCGCTCTGCACTTTTTTTCCTAAAGATACCCACTTTGTTACGAGACAGTTTTTATACTTTGACTATTTTTTTTTAATAATTTTATAATATAAATAAAGTTATATAAATATGAACAAAAAAAAAAAAAAAAAAAATTACTTGCAATTTAAGTTACCAATACCCAAAACAAAAAAACCCTACCCAAACCAAACCCTATAGCTACATTTCAGCCCAATACAAAAAACCTACGTATCTGAGGTATCTCCATTATAAAACACAATCACAACCTCCTCATACCCCCAAATCACATCTCCATCTTTGACTTTCTCATAGTCAAAAAACCAAACAAAATCCAATCAAAACCATGTCATCAACAAAAACCATAACCTTGAAATCATCAGATGGAGAAACATTCGAAGTATCAGAAATAGTAGCACTGGAATCACAGACAATAAAACATATGATTGAAGATGACTGTGCTAATACAACCATCCCTTTGCCTAATGTCAACAGCAAGATCTTGGCAAAAGTGATTGAGTATTGCAAGAAACATGTTGTTAATGATGATGATAGTAAGGTTAATTCTGAAGATGATTTGAAGAATTTTGACTCTGATTTTGTTAAAGTTGATCAAGGGACTCTTTTTGATCTTATTTTGGTATATTTCTTTAATCTTTTTTTTTTTTTGGTTAAAGATTTGATTTTTTATGATAAGGGTTTAGTTTATTTTGATGATTAAGTGATTTTAGGTTATTGATTATGGTTATTTTTTGTAAAGATTTGGTTTTTATTTGTGGGTTTTGTTTATTGATGATTAGGTGAACAAAGATTATATTTTTAGGGTTATTAAGTGACTATTGATATGAATTTTGTATCTTTATTTTAATTTTTGAATATTTGTTAATTAATTATGTGTAATTTTGTTGAAGTTTTGATTTTTATGTTGAGGGTGTTATTTATTTTAGTGATAGGATGAATAAAGTTTTAGTTTGAGGGTTATTAAGGATATGCTGGCAAGGAGCTTTTTAGAGCATTTAGCCTCTTTTTTTTTTTAAAAAAACCGCTGCTTGAAGAAGTGTTTATCTTTTACGTCGTTTTACAATTTAGTGATCATTAGTTCGAGACTGCAAGAAGAGTGTTAAAGATGGGTTAAGATTATCTTTGCACACTTGTTTTATTCTATGGATCATTGATTGTTGGTGTTTGACGTGAATAATAATTGTTGGATGTTTAGGTTTTGGTTTGGTTGCGTGTATGGATTGTTGTTTGGTTATACTTAGGTGGTCTTTGGATTAGCTTATTTTGCGGGCTTATCGGCATATTTAAATTTCAGAAAGCTGATAAAACTCACTCTTTTTGGCTTATGTCGTTGTGTTTATCAAAAAGGTGTGCCTTTTAGCTTTTCAAATCTCAGTAAGCCGATAAACGCGTAAGTTTAAACATTCTAAATACCCCTTTATATGATTGTTAGATATATAGGGTTTGGTTATTATGGGTATCTTGTTTTTGCATATGATTAAGAGTGGTTGGAGACTGATTATACTGATAACTATTAGTTGCTAGATATCTAGTGTTTAGATCAATTGGAGATTGATGGCGGATAGTAGAGGGGATAAAGTTTACATTTTTATGACAGTTAGATGATACTCCTGTTGGGTTTTATTTATTTGTTTTAGTCTGGAAATGATTGATTCTTGTTTGGTTATTACATAGGGGGTGTTTCGATTAACTTTTTTCTTGTGCTTATGGGGTCATCAAAATTTTGAAAAGCCGATGAAGCTCAGTTATTTGGCTTACGAGCTTATCTATGACAAGCTATTTTCTAAATTTTAACAACTCTCTAACTGGTAAAATAAGCTAGTAATCATTAGTTTCGTACCACAAGAAAAGTGTTTAGTAAACGTAGATTAAAGTTACTTACATATCCTCTATTATATTTCTAAATACTTGTGGGACAATTCATATCTGAAAAGTGATTAATACAGTTTAAGCAGTGGAAGTACCTCCAAACAATTGCAACTAATTATATTCTTTTATTTCTTATATTACACCCACGTAATATGCGTTCTTATGTTGTTTACATGTAATAAGCATGTCTTATTGGCTTATGGGCTTATGGCTAGGTCTTATAGTTGGTGTTTGGGAATGCTTACTAGATCTGTTATCTGCCTTTTTTTTTTTTTTTTTTTTTTTTGAAATAAGCTGTTTTGCACTGCACTTTTAAGCTGCCTGTTCAAACAACTCATTTTCAAAGCACTAAGTAGTTCTGATAAGCGATCACAAGCACCCTGAAAACTGCTTATGTATTTTTTTAAAAGTTACGTGGTAACGAGAGCATCAGAAAACTCATACACCCGCCTCATAGCTTTTACTTTTGGGAAGAACATCAGAGGCATGTGGCACTAAGCTAATATCTACAATTTAGAGAGTACTTGATTCCTTTTCTCTGTGTGTGTTGGTCTTAGTTCGGCTTACTGTTAAGTGTCTTGTCTTTCCTGAGTTGTTTTGCCTTTGAAGCGTGGTTTTATGTTGCATTACTTCTGTCAGTTTTTGGACTAATCAGAATTTCAGCACCTTCTCTGAGATGTATGAGCTTGATCCATTTTAATAGTCCACATACAAGCTTGCATCTGTCTCGAATAGGATTCCATTTTGGTTTTGGAGCTTTACTTTACATTCACTTTTGTTGGTCAACTATCTCAAGAGTTTCTAGCATCATTGTGCCGTGTTGTAATATATCTTTGGAGACTATAGAATTCTCTTTACTACTTCATTGTTTTTTTTATCACACACGTCGTACGCCCATGACAGTATTAAGAAGACTTCGGGGTTCCAGTTTAAGTTTCTTTGATTAGCAAGGTCTAGACTTGTAATGATTATACTACACAGTTTAGCCTTTTTTTTATGAGTTATATTACTTAAACCTGGAGTCCTCTATCCTGTAATGACTAGCAAAAGAAATGACAAGCCAAACTGATGCTTTCTGCTCTTGGAAATATTATTGTAAAATGTAAAGGAAGGTCACTGTGTCATTCTCGTATTGAATATCTATCCTGGTTATGCACTTGGGATATAATTTTGGTCGCTCATTCAGGCTAACTTGCATAGAATTATGTAAGATTACCTTCACGTGGTGCCTTATTTGATGAGAAAAAAATTGTCTTAGGTCATATTAGAAACAAGGTTGTAGGTTTTAGTGGCTGATATAGTGTGACTAACATTGGTCTATCTTTTATGCATCTCAACTTGTTGCTTGTTAGGCTGAGAGAAAAAAACTGTAGTTAATTCTACTAGTGAAAATCTTCGGAGGTGTTTGCTCACTTGGGCAAACAAACATGCTTTTAAATCATGGTCGGAAGAATTAAAGTGCTTTATACAAGGGGCGTTTGGATATTAATGCGTGATCTCAGGTTCATTGACCATGAATGATGTTATATGTACACTTTGTTTATGCTGTATCTAATTGTTTTGTTTGGTTTAACCTTGTCTCAGGCTGCAAACTATCTGAACATCAAGAGCCTGCTGGATCTTACCTGTCAAACTGTGGCTGACATGATCAAGGGAAAGACTCCTGAAGAGATCCGCAAGACTTTCAGTATCAAGAATGACTTCACCCCCGAGGAGGAAGAGGAGGTCCGCAGGGAGAATGCCTGGGCCTTTGAGTAAATTTCCGTTCTGTGAAATTGTCTATATTTAAGTATCGTATGATGGTAGGGGGTTTTCTTGCTTTTCTTTAAAAAACCAAACCTTGAATTGTTGATGTTTTGGATTTATGGTGAATGTTTTTTTCTTTGTGGCATGTTGTTATCGCTTTGTGTTGGTGGTTAAATATTTCCTCCATGTGTTCTGTTGTCATTTGATGCAAGTCCCGTATTACTGTAAATATAGCTGGCCATATTTCTGCTCAGATATCCTATTTTTACTGGATATTTCTCTTTCCTTTACGTGTGGTGACCCAAATCTACTCTTTTAATTCCGAACCATGATATCTGCTCAGATCTTTATACTTTCGCTTGATTTATCACATTTGCTTCTTGTTCACTGCGTATCTAACTGTGATGTTAGATGGAAGGTGTTGCATTGGCTGAGTGGTACCCAAGATGTATGATATATCCCTCATCAACTAAGTGGTTAATTGGAACAAGACTTGGGAGTTTGTTGGGAAAAATAATTTGGACTGCTTGTCTATAAATCCTGATATTTATCCGTTGTATCTTTTGGGTTGAAGGCATCTCCAACGACAGTTTGTGCAAATGGCAGGAGTATCCTCAACTTGAATTTGATGAAACAAATTTTAGGTTATTGGGATATGTTGCGTTATGGGGTTGCTTTAGTCTTTGATTAGTGTATCTTTTGCCGAGCTTGTAATAGTTCAGGATCTCTTACTAAAGCGCCAAAACA
The DNA here is from genome assembly GCA_022545495.1 of Chrysanthemum lavandulifolium. Classification (NCBI taxonomy): domain Eukaryota; kingdom Viridiplantae; phylum Streptophyta; class Magnoliopsida; order Asterales; family Asteraceae; genus Chrysanthemum; species Chrysanthemum lavandulifolium. The sequence continues at coordinate 149,349,007 of CM040239.1, read as the reverse complement.
TATTCCCGAGTCTTGTTAAAAAAGACGTTGTGGGTGCGCTGTTATACTTCAGTTTACCTTGAAGGTACTATTTACTTAATTAGTACTTCGAAGAAACTAACCAGAAAAAGTCCAACAGCATAAAGTTAATATATAAAAACCATTGCATACATAATGAAAGTTTCAAACTGCACTATCAATCTGACTAAGAAAATAATACGATTGCAGCCAACTTTGTTTGACTTGTAATACTTCTCTGTCTTAGGAAATATCACCATTGCATTCATCATTTTTCCTACTTCAATATGTCTCGCAATTTCATTCATATGCTCTTCATATTTGCAGCAATTTGTATTTTTATCGCTTCTTCACGACCTATCAAAAGAAATCTAGATGATAATGTTGTCACATTGACGAGCTCAGAGGGTGAACAATTCCATGTGAATTTACGCGTGGTGTTGCAATCTGAGACGATCAAACAAATGATTGTGGCTGGAGGCTTTAACGATCAGAATATCGTATTGTCTTTTCCTAATATAACCAGTGAGATCATGGTCAAGGTGTTGGAGTATTGTAACAAACATGAGCATTATGCTGGTGCTGGATTTAATAAAACTGCTGATGACGAGATGAAAATGTTTGATAAGCAGTTTGTGGATGTCCATCAGAGACGCTATTTAAACTCGTTCTGGTTTGTTAGAATTGTTTCTTCATTTCCCTTGTTGGTTTATGTTTAAGTGAACAAAGAGGGTATTTGTGATAGCTTATATAAGTTTATATCTGTTTAGATTTTATGTGATAAGCAGTTTCGAATGTTTGGATGAGACTGTTATTCGACTTCTTTTAAAACACGTTTGTGACCTCTTTATTATTGTTAGTATCCAATGTACTCCGTAGTTACTACACTTCTTTCTTTTACTTCTCCTTTTGTGTTGGTTTGTCTTTCTGTTTAAGTTTGTGGTGTTGTCTTTTCTTACTTCCGTTTGGTGTGGAATCCTCTGAAACATGGTTTTATGCAGTAAGACTTCGACCGGTGTGCAGAGTAATCGAGTGTAGCATCATATCTATGATTTTTAAGTTTGATTCATTGTAATACTCGATGAACATGTTTCATCTGTTTTTGATAGGATTAACTTTGCTTCAGGATGTCTTACCTTTTATAAGCGAGTTTCTTGTGTTACGGTTGTTTGTATTTGTCTAGCAATACTCTGTGTTCTAACAGATCTTTGGAGACCCTACAGTTCTTGTCTTTGTTATGCTTTTCTTTGTTTATTTCATTACACGCTGTCATACGCCGATACCGGTGTTGAGTAGACAGTGATCCGGTTTTAATTTCTTTGATTGACATGTCCTAGACTGCATGAAATATACAATACTCGGAGTAGTTAAATGTGTTTACGAATTAAATTGTTTCAGCCTGTAAGTTTCTTATATTGCTATGACTGTGTTTGAAACTGATTCTATCAACATCATTTGTTCAATATCTATCCTAGTTATATAACTTGTGATATCATTTTGATTGACCGTTCACGATAAATTACATTGGGCTAATGGACTTCCTTAAAAGTTCATTCACTTGGCTTCATTTTTTATGAGAGAAATTGAGAATATGTTGTTCGCGGATTAAGAACATGGTTAATTATATAAATTTGCTTGCATATGAGTATCACTTTGTATCTCTACTAGTTTACGTATATGGCTGAGAGAAAAAAAGAAGTTGAAAATACTTATACTCATAAAAGTGTTTCAGAGGTGTTTGATCTGCTAGGCCAACTAGAATGCTATTAATCTGGCTTTTATAGAACCCCAAAGGATCCCAAGTTATTGATTCTATTAGATTGGTATTATATTTTGGATTTATTTATGCGGTAGATGATTGTTTTGTTGTTTGAATCTTTCGTGTCTCAGGCTGCAGACTACCTGAACATCAAGAGCCTGCTCGATCTTACCAGTCAGGCTGTGGCTGATATGATCAAGGGAAAGACTCCCGAAGAGATTCGCAAAACTTTCAACATCAAAAATGACTTTACCCTGGAGGAGGAAGAAGATGTGCGCAGGGAGAATGCCTGGGCCTTTGAGTAAAATTCCTGCTATGTTGTCTCTATTTAAGTATTGTATTATGGTTGGGGGTTTTCGGGTTTTTCTATAAAACTGACCTTGAATTGTTTATGGTTTGGATCAGTGGCAAATGCTTTTTTATGTCATATCTGATTTGCGTTTTGTGTTGGTGGTTAAATTTGTGTTTCTGTCTTGTTCGTTTGTCCTTTGATGCAGGTTCTATATGTAACTATTGTATAAGGGCACACTCAGTACATGTAGCAAGTGTAGTACCATGAATTCCGCTCTTACCTCCCAAAACGTCGTTGAGAAGCAAAAAACCAAAACCCATAGTCATGCTGAAATTGTATGAGATAACCTAGTAAAGCCATAACATGACCCACTTGGTAAAAAACTGCATTAAATGCTAATGAAAACTCGCTACACTAGTTTACCAAGCTAGCGAAACCTTCAATCCCAGATGGAATGATGAGAACATAACTAGAGTCGGCTACAAGCAACAAAATATGTACCACTAGAAAACATCTGATCCTGTAAAATTCGACCTTTACCTGAAACCAGAACAAGAACTCTATTATAAAATTTAAACTGTAATTCCTTTTCATCTCTCAACCTTTACAGTAAATGATTAGAGTTGGTGAAATATCATGACAAAGTGACATAAAGAATTAATCACCACTGCAGGCAACTTTGTTTGACTTAGAACACTTCTATGACTTGTAAGTCAAAGTCTCCATAAAAAAAGTCAAACCCAATAATCTGATATACCATTCATCATTTTCTTCACCATTTTGACATCAGTATGTCTCTTAGTTTCCTTCATATGCTCTTCATTTTTATAACATGTTCAGTCTTTTTGGCTTCTTCAAATCAAGATGATCATGTTGTCACGTTAACTAGTGTTGGGATTTAAGAACTACGTTAGCCAAGTAACGCATACGAGTACGCAACGGATATGGATCTAGTTATCGCAATTAGGTTAACACGTAATAATAAACAATTAATGAATAAAAGGTAAAATCGAAACCTAACATTTCGTGGCAATTGAACGCAAGTGTAACGAACAAGAAAACCAATACGAAACCCAAGTAACTAAATTAGACACCTCTACGAGTATCACACACAACACGAAAACCGTATACGTTCGATAATGAGCTAGTCGAGAACGTATTAAAACCAATCAACCTTTGACCCACTTGAATATAACACGAACAAGAAAACCATCCAAGAACTAGCTTGCTTCTGTCCGAGAACCAAAACAACCAAACGGGTTGTTTTTACCTTTACCCGATATCGGACAATGAAGGTCCGATATCTTCTGCTTGTTGTCCGAGATAAAACCCCACGACCCAAGAAGTTTGTTGTTGCCGCTGTCGACCATGAGAAACAAGAACAAGAACACCAATTTGATCAATCACCTAAACACTTGAATTCATAGCATGTTTAGAACGAGAAAATCCAAAGAAACCTTAATCGACTATGTAGTATATCGATCGGGAATTTTGACCGAAATGTTGATCTTTAGGATAGGTTTAGGTATTGATAATGCATATGTCGCATGTTCGGGATCGCTTTAATGTGTAGGGTATGTTTGGCTTTATAGTAAAACAAACGCCTTAGCTTGGGTTAAAACTTGGTCGACAAGTCTCAAGCCCAAGCCACACAACCCTTCTGCCCGATCAGTTGGATCCCCAAGGCTCAAGGCTCAAGGCTCAAGGCTGCTCCAACCCGACCCAAGTCCACCAAGAACTTGTCCATGGGTCGTATAGGGTGATCGGGTCAAGTAGCATGCATATCGGGTTTAATATATTCAGGTATCAAATACATTCTACACGTATACTCGTGTTTATCGTGTGTGCCCCATAGGCTCACACACTTTTAGTGTTTTGTCGTGTTTACAACTCCCACAAACCAACAACTCCCACTTGGGAGTTGGTGTGTCGAATGACACACAAAACTAACGACGGAAACGCCTAGCAAATGCTCTCACTCGCTTTTTAACTAAAAGTGTCTGAGAGAATAGTTTCATAAAAGTTTCTCAGTAGCATGGTCATTCAATGTCTTGCTTAAATCATCCTTTGTTATAGATACCGTTAAACCATGGATATGGATCTTAAATCATTCCATATAGTTTAACCATTTAGAATCTCGTTATAGAATTTAATTAGATATACCAAATGTAATCAAGTATCATCTTGCATTACTCTTTGGGTTCGGCCGAACAATTATCTTATTAATTTTGAAGAGGCGCCATGGTATCTTTCTGCACATATCAAGTGGAGTAACAAATCCTTTATCGACTACAAGTGTTGTGGATCTTCGCTCACATCACTCCGAAATATAGCCTTTATAACTACCTTATTCGAGATAGCGTTTTATGTATACTTACAAAAATGATATCCACACATAATAGAACTTGCTTGTATCTCAAGTCTAAGGACGATTTTTACAAACCATTTTCAATATTTTACTTATGACAAGGATCCAAAAGTAAATGTTTAAAAGTTGGGGTATCCAATATGCATCCCTTGTGAATACATATGAGTTTGGCGGGAACAATCCACATTCTCGTTAGAATATAACCAACACTCACATTTGCATTACATAACAATATTCCCATATTGTTAACCGACAATGGACATATTTAGAATAATAAATCATTCAAGGATTAAACATGCAAATATAGGATAACAATTATTATATGAATGAATAACAAATACCAAGTATCTTTATTCATCATAAAGTAAAAATTGTCTTTCAATCCCAATTATCCAAATACTAAAAACATATATGCATGAAACTCATTTAGTAAGTTGAAGCCTAATGTTTCCAACATTCTCAACCCTTCTTTAAAAGAAAAACTAAATAGTAGAGGTGGCAAAATGTGCCCAAAAGCAAAAAGATGGGCTAAATGGGCACATTTTTAAAAGATTTGGTCACATTTAGCCCCCTCCTTTTTTTGAAATGGGCACATAGAGACCATTGAAAACATAAATGGGCACTAACGGGCACATTTTTTTTCTTAATTGTAGAACATTACGATCGTTTTAAAAAAATATTTTTTTACAAAATATATTTAAGTTTTTGAAATATAAATAAGATATTAAGTTTATGGAATTTATTTCGTCGTTTTAGGTCTTTTATTAAACGATTTGTGTAACATGTACCCGTTTGGCCCGTGCCCGTTTAGCCCTTGCCCGTTCTAGCCCGTGCCCATTCTAGCCCGTGCCCGTCTAGCCCGTGCCCGCCCGTTTTGCCACCTTTACTAAATAGTCATCTGAGTAAACTTTCCGAATACCTGTTTCAAATTTCACATATAGTGATGGATTTGAAATATAAGATGAGTGTCTTATCTCATATGCTCATACAATTGCAAGAGTAATAGTATGGAGATGTCGCCCTACCTTGCATGAGGTATTAAAAAATCAACGACATACTGACAGTCATCTTTACAGTTTCTAAAAGTGTAAAGTATTCTCATTCCTTAATGTGTAATGCAACAATGTTCTATGTTGAGCATAACTAGTTAGCAGATTTTTCATAACAGATGAAATCCTACTACAATTAGTATTAATAATCCTCTAGCATCATTTGTACTTATACAACACTATGCTTTATAATTTGTAAACATCTGTATTAACAATGATCTAAACACTCTTAATTAGATATTGTTTCTGTCAGCTCATCTTGTTCTTATACAAAAGCAACAACTAGTCTTATACACAATATAATATATATACATGATGAATCCTTAGTTAGAACAACATAAGGTTTTCATCCATGTAATAAATTATTCCAAGTGAAATATACCACTGAAGACTTGCTTGATTAATATATTGCATTTGTGTTAGACTTAATTTTCAGCATTTGTTTATTCCAGATAAATATTTATTTCAAGGTTGTTTGTTTTATTCCCTAAATTCCAAGTAAAGTTTTATTCCAAGCTTAAGGATCAATATCTAGCTTAATTGGAATGATATCTTCAACATATAAATTTAAAGGAAAAACACGTTTCTCCCACTCAATGTCAGATGTACTCAAGAATTATCTCAATTTAATCAGAATCATATTGTAATTAAATTCAAGATCTCAGCTCTTAGATGCATGATCCAATCCAAACTTGGATTGCATAAATTTTGTATACTACATAAAGATAATATAGGTTCATAACCCTTTTGATTACACACCGTCCTCGCAAAAGGTAATCATAAAAGAAAGAGTTATAAAATCTAATTGTCATATTCCACATACAAGGAATCATGTATGACAATTTATTATCTTTATATAATTAATGCATGTATATATAAGAAAATTTAATCGCAGTCAATTGCTTAAGTATGATTAAAAACTTCTTATAAAATGCCATGCATTGACATGTATACAATTTTGTCCTTGTGAGCCTTTCTTCAAAAGAAACTCATTCCAACCTCATAGGTTAACTGTTAGGCGAAATAACAATCAAGCTCAAAACTTGATTTGCCTTTTAAAGATTGCATCTTATCATTCATAGTTCTAAGACATTTATCATATTCAAGATGTGATAATGTGTTTTAGTAGTTAGCTGATTTACAATAATCTTCTAACTTATATCCCTCAGCATTGATATAAAATATCACTCAAGTGATGAGGCATCCTTTGGGATTTATGAATGAGAGTAATCATTATACTTCGGTCGACATTTTCATGTTTAACCTTAGTATGACATTAATAAGTGGATTTTAGAAGGTTAAGTATTTTGTTCTCAAAAACTTTGAGATATGCATATACTCCTACTTACTTTTGTAAGTAGAGACAATTCTCTAAATACTAAGTATTTAAACAACAATAAATTGTTCTTTATTGGGAGCCACAAAATACATTTTAAGTTCTGTTAGGAATTAGAAAATTCAGTCATTAAAGTGTCACTCACCTCAAGTATATGTAATCAATAGAAAGCTCGTAGTCGTAGTAATTTAAGGTTAGTAAGTAGTTAGTTAAGTAACACCGTGGAGGACGGACGGGTCTTTACCCACTATATGCCTGATCCACAGCCCGTAGGTGGCGTATATTGTAAGACACTATAAATACCCTCTACCTCCCAAGGTAGAGGGTTGGAGCTTCAATACCATTTTTCTTTGTTTCACATAGTTCCCAACTCTCTTCCCTTTCTATCTCTAGAACTTTCTCTCTCTAAACATAGTGTACGCCCCATATGGATTTGGTTTGATGTGTTTGTGAAATCCTATATCTTACAATTGGTATCAAGAGCCAAGGTTTGATCACTCATCTTTCATGCTCTTTGTTTTGGTGGATTTCATAAGGTTTTTGGGGTTATAAGTGTTTAGGAGAGTTTGAATCATTTGGTCAATTTCTAGTGTTAAAGTTTGAATTTTGATTGTACTTTTGTGTTTAGGATCATCATATGTGTTTAGGTTTTGAATTAGAAGGCTTGAATCATTGTGGTTTATCTGTTTTTTTATTGATAAAGTGGTTGTTTTCAAATATTGTACGAAGCGAGTTGAGCTACGGTGTTGAGTTTCTTGGAAGCGAGTTGCTTTGTTATTGGAAGCGAGTTGGCTTAGCGACTTGGCTATTAAGCGAGTTGTATTAGCAAATGAGTTGGTGTATGCGACTTGGCTATTAAGCGAGTTGATTCTTTAAGCGACTTGGCTATTAAGCGAGTTGTATTGTCAGCGAGTTGGTTTAAGCGACTTGGTGGTTAAGCGAGTTGTCTCTGTATGCGACTTGGCTATTTAGCGAGTTGATTCTTTAAGCGACTTGAGTTTTAAACGACTTGTCATTTAAGCGAGTTGTTGTTTAGCGAGTTGATACCGTTGGGAATTATGTGAAGTATGGATTATGCCGAGGTTTATCGAATGGATTCTATCAGTATATGGATTCTCGCCAAGACATAATCATGTGAAGTTATATAGTTATTAGTTTGTTTCACGAGATAGTATTCCGCATATTCTATAGTTAGTTAGGATATGCATGAGCTTTATTAGGAAGTGATTGTGTATATCTTATTTAGTTTTACGTTTCTTTATAAGCTCAAGTTAGGGTTCCTTGCCTATAAAAGGAACACAATAGAATGAATTATGTACTAGAAGTTTACGTGATTATTATCAATATAACGATCCATAGAGGATCAAAGAGTTCTTAGTTATTCGTGTTTATACTTGTGTTTATATTCCGCTAAAGAATACAAGTTGTAGAGATTTTCTTTTAGTTTGTTTGTGATTACATAAGCAATACTAACGATCTACACGAGCTCAAGATCTATCAAGGTCTGCTAGTTTCAACAAGTGGTATCAGAGCCTCGTGAGAGTCTCTACGATACTAAGAACAGGTTTTTATACACACCCTTACAACCAAAACAAAATTCACCATGCCTGGATCTGATGTAGATGTCGAAATCACCAACAGCCAAAACTCCACCCATCTGCAACAACTGAGTCTCTCTAACAGCAATGCTAAGTTTCCTTACCTAAAAAGGGAGGAGTATGATCTTTGGGCGATGAAGATGCAGAACTGGATCTCCAACATTGATTGGAATCTATGGGAGATAGTAAAGAAGGGAAACAGTTTGAAGAAAACTACCGTAGATGCTGATGGTAAGATGACTTATGTTCCTCCCAAATCTGCTGAAGAGTTACTGGCGGTTCAGAGAGAAACCAAGGTCAAAACAATTCTTCTTCAAGCTATTCCTGAGGATCACTTGAGTGATTTTCACTTCATGCAAGATGCGAGGGACATATGGTTAGCATTTAAGGCGAAGTTTGGTGGGAATGAGGAGTCTAGGAGAATGAGAAAGTCCATGCTGAGACAACAGTTTCAAGATTTTCAAATCTCTGAAGAGGAAGGAATTCACAAGGGCTATGACAAGTTTCACAAGATTTTAAGTCGATTAAATCACCGCAGCAAAGCCGATAATGATGATTGTAATTCTAAATTCTTGAGATCATTACCTCCATCCTGGCTACAAGTGAGCATTGCTTTAAAAGCTAAAGGTGGTCTGGATATGCTTACTTTTGATGAGCTGTATAACAAACTTAAAGCTCTTGAACATGATGTAAAAAGTCCTTTTCGATCATCATCGACTGCTAGTCACACAGCATTCGTTGGAGCCTCTACCCCAAAGATGAGTTATGGTCCAAGTCCAACTTACTCATCATCATCTTACACTACCACTACATCAAGTTCTCAATCTGGGGGTGTAATGGAAGATGTGCTTGGATCCTTCTTTGCTGATTATGATCCTCAGCAACAACTTGCCTATGAGGATTTCGAACAGGTGGATCCACTGGAGATGGAAGATGATGGTGAAGTGGCGTGTAGCCATGCCGCCTATGGAAATCAAGAGGTTTGAGTGCAAAGTCGGTAGGAGGTTTGGCTTCCAAGGAAGAGATCCAGAAGGTTTGACAAAGGAAGGTCAAGTGCTTTACATGTCAACAGATGGGTCACTTCTCCGAGAGTGCAAAGACAGGAAAGTCGGTGATGAGACGAGATACTCTACTTATCAAGAGAATCAAGGGATGCTAGAACTTCAAAGGGATCACCGCCTTGGTCACTCTTGATTGCAATGTGGACTGGAAGCAACATGAGCAGGAAAATGATGATGGTCCTGTTATTGATAATGTTGGTTTGATTGCAAGCTGTACTTCAGAGGATAGGCATGATCAGATTGCCTTGATGGGCATCTCTCAGGTACAAAACTGTTTGTTTGGTTGTAGTGAGCGTTATAATGAACTCAAAGAAGCTTATGATATTTTGAAACCTAAATATAATGAATGCTTTGTAGAAGTTGAAGCTTATAAACAGGCTTTAAAAACACTAGAAAGACAAAAGGTTTGGTTTCAGAAGAATCAAATAGCTTATGATGAGAAAATAAGTGTGTTAGAAAGGGATCTCGAATGTGCTAAAAATGAGTTAAAAAGGTCTGAGAAATTAAGAGCAGATGTAGTGTCAGAAAATCTAGAGCTAAAAGAGAAACTAGATGAGGAAATTGCTAGGCATAAAGAATGGTTATTAAATAGGAACAAATTAGCAAGTCACATCTATGCTAGTCAAACTCCAAATACTTCTATAGGTTTAGGCTTTAAGAAGTATGTAGGATTAGAAGCTAGGGATGACAAACGGAAATCTACACCAGCAGGCCTAGCTAATTTTGTGAAAGAAGGTGACCTACATGCTGGACGTGGACCTATTAGAGGTGAGCACATGCCCATTGACCTTTCCATTCTCGTTGACTTGATGGATCACACCATCTATATGGCAAAAGTCAAATGACTTGCTGACCACGATACTTCATCTAATGACTTTGTCTCTTGTGTTAACAAATGACAAGTCCTCCGAGCAAGGGTCTACAGAGTGTGATTCAAATGACAAGTATGACCTTCCAAGTCTTCACCCCGCCGCACCCAAGACTACCAATAAGCATGTCGAGTTCTTTGCCAAGGAATCCCTTCCAAGGCAGTTGCCTCTCAAGACTTGCTTTTAATTCTTTGCATAATAATTCGTTAAAACAATTCTTTTCATGGTTTTGGTTTGAATACTTCGCTTGTAATAGAACATCTTTTGGTTTGAATAAATCTTCTAAATGAAGACATGTTTTGTGTGTGGAAGTAAATTTCATTTAATTAAGGATTGTGATTATCATGAGCAAAGGATGGGTAGGTGTGGTGATTCTAGGAAATCTAGACCAATGTGGACCAATGTTAATGCTATACCACCTTATGTTCCACAAGCAACTTATACCAATTCTCCTTTTTCTTGGAGAAGTTCAGTTGCTAGACCATTTGTACAACCAACAAGTTCATATTTTAATAAAGGTTATTGGCCTGGATATGTTGACTCAATGACTGCTGGGAAAGGGTACCGATCTTCATGTCAAGTCCTCAAAGAGTTGTTCTTGGAATAAAAGGGACCTAAATTTCAATGAAAACCCAAGAACAATAGTGGATCTTATACATCCGCATGGCATAACTCATATGATCCACAAGGCGGTGTTCAAGTCAGCAATGACTTGAGCCTCCATAGTGTACTAATTATTTGTATATTTTTGTTGTTGTTGTAGAATCATCCTCTTAAGCATAAAGATTGTTGGGAATTCTGGAAAGTAGGAATTCTAACAAAATAAAGTCAAGGAATCTCTAAGTACATGGATTCTGTGAAGGAATCTATTGAAGTACACGGATTCTCGAAGAAGAGTTTCATGAAGTAATATTAATTGTAATTTGTTTCGGAGATAGTCATTCGCGTATTCTATAGTTTGTTAGGATATGCATGAGCTATTTTAGGTAGTGATATGCATTTATTTTATATTATTGTTTATCTAGGGTTCCTTGTGTATGAAAGGGCGTGAGGACTTTATATTAAAAGACTTGAACATTAGAAAACCCTTGAGAAAAACATTCAGAGAAACATCTTTAGAGAGTGGAAAAGATCCATAGATGATCATTGTTTTATGAGAAAAACCTTGTTGGTAACTTGATTGTGTCAATTATTATTCCGCTGTGCATGTTAATCAATCATTGTTATTCATACCCTAGTTGAGTCCGGATCTTGGATTCTACAATTGGTATCAGAGCGGGTGGCTCTCGATCTAGGGTTGATAAGGTTTTCTCTAATTAGGGTTTATACCTTAATTTTGTCTATCGCAGCAGATGAATTTTGTATGATCTAACAAACGCAAGGTCAGAAGTTACGGTGTTCTTTTTGGTCTATTGTGTTTATTCGTTCATTGAATGAGTATATGTACTGATCTATAAACAATAGTGTGGACTGCTTAATGAACACGGGTCCCATTTTTGAATTCGAGATCTGCATATACGAATAAGATATTCTCAGTTATTGATTATTATTGGAGGTGGGGTTATTGGCTATTTTTCTTGTTCTTCTATTCGAGTTAGTCAAAGGAGGTTGTGCTTTGGGTCAACTATTGCGGCGTTTTGTGATATTGGTTTTGCTTGTACTGATTCACACGTGGGTCCACCTGAAAGTGCTATTCGTTGTGGGGCTCGGGGCTATATTCACATGGGGAAAATCTCATTGATTTGCTGGTAACTGATTTCATTGGTCATACGAATTAATTCAGTGATTGTGATTGTGATTGGTTGGTGATGAACACATGTAAGCACTCATTTATAGCGTCATTCCTACTGATCTGAACCCATATTTTTTATATTTGTCGAGGGCCCCATAAGGCTAGTGGGATGAGTTTCATGTGGTGTGGTATATGGATGTTACAATAGTCTTGCATTTTGATTGGTCAATAAGATACAACGTGGGTCTCGGTATATGATATTTCATTCCTACTGAAGAGTTGTTTGGCTAACGTGGTATAAGGTGTGGGTACTGCTGATTTTGATAGGTCATCACGTGGGTACAACAGATATTTCTCTTTGTGTTGGTTATTGCTGGTATTCATTTTGATTGCTGCTATCTCATAATCTTTAAAATGGCAGAATTTGATAATAATAGGGATGATGGTATGTTTCCTTATTTGATGAATGATGAGTACTAGGTTTGGGCTAAGAAGATGAAACCTTGGATCATGAATAATGACATGAATATTTGGAAGGTGATCCAAAATGGCAACAACTTGAAAAGGACCGGATGTGATCACGATGGAAAATCTTTATTCATCCTCCAACGAAAGTGTATGAACACATTCTTTGTATAAAGAGAGTCAAAGGCGAACTACCTTGCTTAAATCTATTCCTGCCGATCATGTAGCGATTTTGATCATATGGATGATGCAAGTCGATATGGAATGCACTCAAAGAAAGGTATGGTGGAAAGGCTGAATTCAAGAAGATGAGCAAGGAAGATGATGTTGCAGTTATCTGTCAAGAACTTGCCGATTCACACTTTGCATTCATGGGCATCTCTCAGGTACAAAATTGTGTGTTTGGTTGTAGTGATAAATACAATGAACTTAAGGAAGCCTATGATACATTGAAACCTAAATATAATGAATGCTATGTTGAAGTTGAAGCTTATAAACAAGCTTTAAAAACATTAGAAAGACAAAAGGTTTGGTTTTAGAAGAATCAGGTAGCTTATGAGGAAAAAATAAGGGGGCTACAAATTGATCTAGATTGTGCTAAAAATGAGTTAAGAAGATCTGAGAAGCTAAAAGCAGATGCAATGTCAGAAAATCTAGAGTTGAAAGAAAAACTAGATGAGGAAGTAGCTAGACATAAAGAATGGTTAAAGTCAGGTGATAATCTAGCTAGAGAGATCTATAGCAGTCAAAGTGAGACTTCTAGGATAGGATTGGGTTTAAAAAAATATGTAGGTCCAGAAGCTAAGTATGATGGGCGTAAAACTACACCAGCAGGCTTAGCTAATTATGTAAAAGAGGGTGAATTACATGCTGTCCCTGGACCTATTAGAGGTGAACATATGCCAATTGACTTGTCCATTACTGATTGACTTTGATGGATCACATCATTTATATGGCAAAAGTCAAGTGACTTGCTGACCTTAGTAGCAAAACTAATGACTCGCTCTTGTTCTAAAAGTGACAAGTCATCGACATAAAGTCCACCGACTATGCCTCATGTGATTCAAGTGAAAAGTCCGACTCATCTAGGCATACACCCATGACCACACCCAAGTCCAAAGTAGGCACGATGAGCCCAAAACAAAGCCGATTATTTATTCTGTTGAACACAATTTTGCTTCTAGTTCTGCTTTCCGATAAGTTTAATTGTAATAAACAAAGTTGTGTTAAGAATAAGTCTTTAAGAAGAAATCTTGTTTTGTGTGTGGTAGTAAACTCCATCTTATTAAAGACCGTGATTATCATGAGAAAAGGATGGGTGTTTCCTATGGCCATCGGACCACTAGATCTAGACCCACATGGACTAATGTTGCTAGTATTCCTCCATTTGTTCCCAAAGTCGCACATGTGAGAGCGTGTAAACCAGTTCCTCTTGGTAAGCCAAAGGTGTTCATGATTTCTGTCACGCGTGCTTAATAGGCCTTTCCGGTTCCTCGGTGGAGGATATTCTTCATCGATTACCAGCGGTTGGTGGAGCAAGAATGCGCACCTATGCCATATAGACCTACTAGTTCTTATTTTCATCATACACACCTTATGTATCTCATATGAATATGGCACATGGTGGAGTTAGAGTGGCAACCTCGTTAAGCCCTCAAAAGGTTATTCTTGGAAAACTCAAAGGAAAGGTTCATTCTGGGTACCCAAGAACACCGGTCTTTGTCGGTGCATTGATTGAGGGAGGCCTAAGCCTAAGGGAGGCTTGTTGTTGTATTTTGTATTCTAACCATTTTTGCAAATGTTGGATCCTCATAAGCCTAAGGGAGGCTTAGTGTTTCACGATACTACAACTGCTTTTGGTTTCTCGCCGCTTGATGGTCTATTTTACATGTTTTGTTTATTTTATTCTTTCTTTATTTTATATTAAAAAAAATCTTATTTCTTTTGTTTGTTGATTAAAAAAAAAAACAATCGTGTTATTTCTTTTGTTTAGTGATTAAAAAAAAAAAAAAACTCTAACCGTCTGTGTTCGCTTATTCTTTCTTGCTTGCAAGTTTGGTGTTGGTTAATTACCACACAACTAATGGTTTTCATCTCACCATGTCTTGCTGACACAAGAGTTGACTAGCCCACAGGATTATGGCTTGTGGTAAAGGCTGCGGAAATCCATAAATGGTAATCACCTCACCATGATGATGACGACATTCCATCAAAGAGTTGGCTAGTCCAAAAGCAAACGGTTTTTGGTAAAGACATCTTAATTCCGTTGATAGTTGCTGATTTACTAAAAATCAGAGGGTTATTAATGTACCCTGGTCTCACACACCAAACATTGGCTAGTCCCGAGCAAACGGCTATGTGTAAAGACATTTCAAATCCGTTTATATGGTCTTTGGTTTGCTAATAAATCGATGGTTATCGTTGTACCATAGTTTTCGAACTTAAACATTTGGCTACTCCATTAGTAATGGCTATTAGAAGAGACATCAAATCCATTATTTTCAATGATTCACCTCTCACAGGAGTTAACACACTTGGATGTGATGAGAATAGTATGAAACTAATATGTTTTGATGTACCTATTGTCATTTGTTGCTGTAAAGACCTGGCGTTTTGAAGATTATGTCATCATAGAGATGTTCTTCTTTGGTTCTTTGCTGCGGATGTTCGTGTACAATCCTCTGGTGCTATCTAGTTATAGATCTATCAAGAAACTGGAACTTAACCAAGTCAAATTCCAGTTTAGGGGAGGATTGTTGGGAATTCTGGAAAGTAGGAATTCTCATCGAAAATAAAGTCAAGGAATCATCAAGTACATGGATTCTGCTGAAGGAATCTGTTGAAGTACACGGATTCTGCTGAAGAAGAGTTTCTGCTGAAGTAATATTAACGCGTAATTTGTTTCTGCGGAGATAGTCATTCCGCGTATTCTATAGTTTGTTAGGATATGCATGAGCTATTTTAGGTAGTGATATGCATTTATTTTATATTATTGTTTATCTGGGGTTCCTTGTGTATAAAAGGAACGTAGGACTTTTATATTAAAAAGACTTGAACATTAGAAAACCCTTGAGAAAAAACATTCCAGAGAAACATCTTTAGAGAGAGTGGAAAAGATCCATAGAGGATCATTGTTTTATGAGAAAAACCTTGTTGGTAACTTGATTATGTCAATTATTATTCCGCTGTGCATGTTAATCAATCATTGTTATTCATACCCTAGTTGAGTCCGGATCTTGGATTCTACAAAGATGTTGGCATTGTTGATAGTGGTTGTTCAAGAAGTATGTCGTGAAAT
>CM040239.1:149276057-149333083 GCA_022545495.1 Chrysanthemum lavandulifolium | reverse complement strand
ATACCAAAATCACTGAGTTACGTGACCAAGTTATCAAGACTTTTGATTTCTAAGAATAACTTAGTAGGGAAGATACCAAAAGAGTTGTTGAATAAGAAGAGTTTGAAGGAACTTGATGTGTCGAGAAATAGACTCACTGGAGAAATTCCTGCGCATAATGCTAGTTTTCCTACTTCTGCATTTTTGGGTAATCCTGGATTGTGTGGGATCCCTCTTCCGCCATGTAAAATTTCCTTTTGATGTTTTGTAATGTAACACCGAAAAATATGATATCAATAAAGGTTACTGTGCCTCAGCATTCGTTCTAAAATCCTGTAGTGAAACTGAGACTACTTGATTTCGGTAGCAAATGCAAATTATAGTAAAATAAATGTGCTGATATGTTATAACTTATAAGTAAAAGGTCCCAAACAAGAGATCGAGACCTGTTTTGCAATTTAATTAGGTGACAAAATTTCGCATGTAGATATCGTATAAGGATCAAAGGTGTGATAGAAACAAAAGGCACATGCCTACTTCAATTCATTTCATTTGTCGTAGGTACAGAAGGGGGAACAAAAATGTGTTAAAAGGTTCATCTTAATTTGTTCTTGTGAAAAACAGATAGAAAATTGTGTGGTGATTTGTTAAAAGTTCACCGCGTAAATGTTCATTGAGAGAGTGTTTATCAAAGAATTTTCATTTAAGCAAGGGTTCATCAAAAAAAAAAAAAAAAAAAAAAAAAAAAAAAACTGAGTATCAAGTTCATTTGAGAATTAACGGATGGCTAAGTAGGATTTGGAGTTGTGAAGAAACCAAGTTTGAAGGTGGTGTTTGAGGATGTGAGTGTTGTAATTTTGGTTTTTTGTGAGTTGTTGTCTTCAATAGGTCCATTAACTTGTTAGTTTCATCTAGTGATGTTCATCAAAATAATGTTTGTTATGTTCATTGATACAAAATGTTTGTAGTTTTTTTTATATTCATCAATACAAAATGAACAATCAGTTTTTTATTTTTTCAAATAATTTCATCAATACGAAATGTTCATCAATTTAGTTCATCAATCATGGTCTGAATGTTAATAAATAAATGTTCATCAATCATGAATATTCATCAATTGTAGTCTAAATGTTCATCAATAAATGTTCTTCAATCATATTCATATCATGATTTGAATGTTCATTAATCATGGTCTCAATATTCATCAATAAAAGTTTATCATATCTTGATGTTTATCATATTTTGATGTTCATCAAATGTGAATGTTCATCATGGAGGAGGAGGAAGGGATATTGGAGGGATCCTCTCGTCAGGTATATATAACTCGACTCCTGCCAGTTAAATCATTGTGAGCCCCTGATTATATCTAATGACCAAATCAAAAAGAGTCTTTTCGATTTGGCCCATTTGATCAAATCCAATGACTCGTAATTTCTTAACTTGAGTCAAGTTGTTTTTACGACTTGAGAGGATCTCCCTCCGAGGGATACATGTGGAGAAGGGAGACATTTTTAAGACTTTTTAGAAGAGAACACACACTTTCTATTTGATACTCAGAATAGAAATCCTAATAGATAGTTCAATGTTAATGGGTTTATTCAATTTACAATGGTGTCAAAATATGAAAGTATTTATTCCTTTCATCAAGCATAATTTTTACTAATATTGCAAGAGATTACGATTGATGTAAGTTTTATTTTCACAGAAAAAAACAATTAACTTAGTCTCTACGAACTCATTATGCAACATCCGAGTGATTCAAACTCATAGTAGATATATCACCTTCAACAAAAGTACAAACGATTCATACTCTTGGTTAACTTAGCTAGACTTTTCATGTTTAAAACATTTGGTTGTATTTTTTTGGTTTGTAAAGTTCAAAGCAAATTTGATAAATTGTTTTTTTGTTGTTTGGATGCACAAATCAAACATACAACGAATTTGGTCGATTGATCTACATGGTTATATTTTGGAAGACTAGTGGAACGTTAAGTTGGGCTTAATAATCTTCATGGTGACATAGTCGTATGATGTCTTCAAAATCTTACATTGAGTGATCCAGCGGTAAGAAAATCAACCTTCCAAAGAGGAGGTCAAAGGTTCGAATCCAACGGGGAGATAATTAATCCCATTGTGGCCACGAAGGTTCACTTGCGCCGACTCCGAGCTATTTAAAAAATTGAAATTAGTCGGATCGCAATATCGAGTCAGAAAAGAAAAAGAAAAAAAAATCTGAGACTGAAGTTGAAACCACGTTTGGTGGAAGCCTTGAGATTGCAATGAAAGGTGTGGAATCGGCCACAAGAATACTGGTCAGTACGTGTGCATCATAGAGAAAAGACTCGACATCCCCTTAAACATAAATTATTTCCTATTTATATACGTTTATAAAGCTTGATCCACACACATGGTTGACGCACGATGGGTCTACTTGTATACCTTGTGAACCCAGATGGTGTACCTTCATGGTCGGCCATTCTAGCCCATTGTTAACAATGTTTATAACTTTTTGATTGGCTAATCTCTGCATCTTTATTTTACAACTACAGATACTTAAAATCGGATAAACTAGCAGGTGAGCCCGCGCGTTGCTGCAGGGCAGCTATATTTATGTTTATGAGAATTATGCAGTAATCATTTATTTTTCCTGAATTGATTCTATAAATGATACTGTAACGAAGACTAAGCAATTAAAATAATGAATACAAAATCACCTTTCGAAGGCTAGTTGGAAGGTTTTAGCATGTTAAAATGATAGTAAGCTACCAACTCTCGGAAGGTTTTAACATTTTGCTATTCACGTTAAAATGATATTGTAAATGCTTCAGTGCATTGCACACTTTCTCTGTTTTCTTCTGATTTGGTTTTGTAGATGCCATCAGTTAGTCCAACAGCGCCAAACTACACATTTAGAAAGCAAGACAAACATCAGTTTTTGTATTCTAATCTGACTCAAAACAAAACTTCAATTAGTTTAAAACCTGTGAATATGTATACCTCAATGGCATCATAGTTAGGATTTTGACAACTTGTTTTTCCTAGAATGACAATCACGCATGATATTGGTTACACCAAAGTCAGCGGTTTTAACATGGTAATTAGAATCCAACAACAGGCTTCAAGTTTAAGATCTCTGTAAACCATCATGTTCCAGTGGCAGCACTCCACACCTGATATTATTGAATGGTTGATACAAAAACATTATGCCAATAATTTTTCCCTCTTCAGATTTAAGTAACTGAATCGCAATCATGACTTCTAGATAATGGAAAGCTTACATTAGCCGGAGATGACGTGTTGCTCTAGGATGTTCAGCAGCAAGAACATGTGACTGGTTCTGCACTAAAATAAAAGCAGTTGTTGCTTGCTTATTATTTTGTTTTCTATGTTGAACTGGTTTAAAATAAGCAACCCTAAATATCTGGACGCTAATTTTTTATTATTACCAATTTCGGCTGTTCATCCATACTATAATAGAATTTTTTTTTCAACTTATTCAAAATCTAAAAGTAGACTTCTTGAATTGGTCTATGTAATAAGAATACGATTAAGATGACAAAATAAGCAAACAAACACTCAAACAATCCCTTTTGACGCATAAACAAAACCCATTTTTAACCGAACCCGCTTTGACCCGTTATTCAGCCCGTCTATTTATCTACCTCTAGTCATAACCAACCACAGTTTTCAGGATAGAGCAATGATTAGAATTACACACCTGCTATGAAAGATTTGCCATAGAATGTCTTGCACTTTTAACGTGTTCTGTCTCAACGACCTCTTTACCAATCCGGTTTGATGCTACAACAGGTACCTGCAGCCCAAATAGCCCTTGAATGTTAACACGACACTCCTTAAAAAAACAGGTTTACAACAGCCCTAAAATACCACTAAATCGACCCAAACACCTCTTAAAACTACCTTTTTTAGTATGTGAAAAGACAGTCTATAACGACATGAAGACCCTTTATAAACTGCAAATTTGCAGCAGGCTAGACACATATTAAAGTTCAGTTTTGCTAAAAATGCGCACATACAAAGACGATCATTATAAGATCACCGACAAATATACATTTGTTACTCTTTTATGTCATGAAAAATCAATCCTCTAATAGTCAATTCTCATATAACTTGGAACTCATCGACTTAAAGATGTAAAATATCGACTACGCTAGCTAAAATAATTAGGTTGTATTATGTACCGAGTCAAGAGAGCATCATCGGGTTGAGAGTTTGAGGTCATCATTGGTGCTACCATTTCCGGAAACAAACTCAATTAATAAATAGTCACTTATCAAATGAAATTAATACATTTTAAAACAACTTGTGTAGGCGGTATTGAAAAGAGCATACTATACCGTTGATTTCACATAGTTGATTCACATGATTCACAAAGTAATGCCATGAGATTCGGTATATATGTAAGTAATAATTGTTAAATGAGTAAGCCAAAAAAGAATACAACTCAATAAGAAAGTGTACATACCTCGGTGTCAAGCATTAAGATCACACATCATGCAGTACACACTCGCTCAACACAGTAATAAAAATCATCCTTTTATAGCTAGTAACAAAAATCATTCCTTTTATACACATTTGGCATAAACTGTTCAATTGCAATATGAAAGTGAACCCACCTAGTGAACACACCCTCTGTGATAGCCAAACGGAAAAATTATATTTTAGAAAAAAATAACTTTTAATGTGAGCACCAATATTAACTGTTAAAGTTAGATTTTGCAAAACACGATTAACAACCTGACGACAGTCTGGTGAACACGTTGTTGCCATAATCAATGATTTTTTTATGGCAATAATCAATGATCAATAACATGTTTTCTTAACGACATATTTGTACAGCATATATTTTTTCATCTACGCAAACAGGGGATCGTGGATTAGAATCTACTTAAAAATAGGTTATAAATTGCAACATACACACTAAAAATTATGTTGCATCAGTTACGTAAAAAAATACTCACTTTAGAATGCAGGATTAAGTTGAGCTTCATTTCTAATTTCTCCTTATGTAGTTGCGATTTTTTTTGCAGCACAGACTGTCTCATTTTTTACATACTTTCACTTGCATATAAAAAATTACGCTGCAGTTAGTAAAACACATATTAAAAGAAGTTTTAAACTTACCAAGCTAAGCTACTACACAATTATTGTGTCCCATTCATTAAAATGCTAATTAAAAGATGCACAACTCTAAATTAGCCTTGTACTTTCTTGGTACAATTTTTTCTGCAATTGCTTGATATCTAAGTGAAGTTAAGGTGTTCTAGCTGTCAACGAATAATTATTTGTATTAAAGTTTCATTGTATTTATCTCCTTTAATTTGTACCCTATAAAAGTTTTTGATTCATCTACCATTATAGACAACACTAACAATGATAAAGTCAGAACTCTATAATAAGGCTATAATCAATGATCAATAACATGTTTTCTTAACGACATATTTGTACAACATATAATTTTTTTCCTGATCGAGTAAATTAACTTAGATATGAATCTCACTTATAGCATGACATAAAATGGCTAAAAACAAAAACATAGCATAAAGAGTAGCTAGACATACCTCACATTAATCACTAATAATGTTCTTTTGAACAACTTGTGCTCTAACATTTGCATACCTCCATTGCATCCAAGTATTCCACAACAATCGCAGCCAATAGACATTCTCCATATAGGTACCAGTGTACCACTATCCATAACCGAATTTAAACTCAACTTCGACCCTCCTCTTTTACCTTTAATCAATTCCAATCCCATACTCAAACATAACATTTCCATTATGTTACTTACCCAAACCCGCCACCTCATGTGCCAAAGTAAAATGGTTTGGAAAATCCGAAAACTCGTTCAAACATTACATCAAACACCTTATATACATTAACAAAAATTTGTAAAAATTATGCATATACCTCTGTATAACCATCAATAGCAGAACCTAATCGATTCTTTTTAAAATTTAAATTCCCTTCTTGATTAAGCTTTTCTGATTGAACTTTCACAACATTCACCAGTTACCTACAAATACAATTCATAATTCAAACTCTCGCAATCCGAAAAAGGGTGTTGCCTATTTCCCTATTTTACTTGCGGGTTTTTTTGTTTGCTATTAATAAATTCCTTCATTTTATGAAGCTTTATAAACCTTCTGCGAATCCGTTGATGGTCCGGCAGTTTATTCCGATTTTGAAATTTTCAATTGGTTGATGGGTCTTTGAATTTGTGTTGTTATGTGTGCGTTTTTGGGTTTCTATTTTTTGGAGCAGAGATTCTTCTTTGGTAACGATGAGATGGATAAGAAGAATGAGGGTATAGAATTTTCTAGGATATGAGAAATTTGGCAAAGATAAAATAAGAGTCGGTGGAATTTTTTTTTTTGCAGGAAGTCTGGAAGAATCTAACTTTAACCACTATTAATGTTGTTACGGGTGTTATTAAGGAATAACGGGATTGAACAGGGAAACATGCAACACACTTTCACCAATCAGGAAGTGGCACATGCTCCACTAAGGTATTGTTGCATTTTACAATTAATCATAGACCAATAAGGTAAAGGATTAAGGGGAAACGGACCCCTTAAGATTTCACTACTTGGCCCGTTCAAAAATACCAAATAGTTATATATATATTGTTACATACGTTACACAATTAATTAGAAAGGATTTAAATAAGAAGTATTTCGAAATTTGTTTATAATACTACGTAACAAAAAACATTTTTCGAAAAAAGCTTTAATTGAAAATGCCCATATACAAAAGCCCATAAGCTTATTGTGGGCGTTTGGTTCGTTGTAATTGTAATCTAGATTACATTCCAATCATGTTTGGTTGGCAAGGTGAAAGAATTGTAATTCAGATTATATTACAGTGACTGTTTGGTTTGCATTGTAATTATAATTCAGTCATTACAATTACATCAAGTGAGGGAATCTAGATTACATAGGAAGTTAGATGAAAAGTTTTGAATTCGCCGTAATTCGAATTTGTTTACTTTAATAATAATAATAAAACTAATAAATAATAATAATAATAATAATAATAATAATAATAATAATAATAATAATAATTAATATTTTAAAATAATTATAATAAAAAAATAATAATAATAATAATAATAATAAAATAAAATAATAACAATAATAAAATAATAATAATAAATAATAATAATATAACATTAATAATAATAATAAAATAATAATAATATACTAACAAAATAATAATAATAATAATAATAATAATAATAATATAATAAATACTAATAATAATAATAATAATAATAAATGATAATCTTGTAATTAATAATTAATAATAATAGTATTAAAATAAATAATAAATAATAATAATAATAATACATTAGTGTAAGGTTATATTGAGAACCAAAAAAATTGCGAGAACTATTTTTAGCCAATCATTTTGATGAGTCACCAATTATGTATACATTTAATAAAATTTATCACATAAGGGTAATATAGGAAATCTAAATTTTCATCAGCTACATATCAATTCCCGATTATGATGGAATTGGTTGATAATCATACTTGCAAATCGTATACTCCAATATTTTAGGTCTA
Organism: Chrysanthemum lavandulifolium; assembly: GCA_022545495.1. NCBI lineage: Eukaryota > Viridiplantae > Streptophyta > Magnoliopsida > Asterales > Asteraceae > Chrysanthemum > Chrysanthemum lavandulifolium. The sequence continues at coordinate 149,325,515 of CM040239.1, read as the reverse complement.
TTGCTCGTCTCTTTCAATTGCCGCCTCCAACACAAATTGGTGACCATCATATCTAAATTTATTTAATTCATTGTCATTATCATATGCACAAAGATATTTTAATCTATGATTGTTGTATGAATTTAAAAAAAATGGAGAAGTAAGATGCCTATTTTCACGTCTGATTCATTTTAAGGTTTGCCAATAGTTTTGGTCCACATGTTTGTCATATGCTTATTCAATTTTTATATGGTACTTTGTCTTGGTGATTTTTGGCTTACAAAAAGTTTCGATCTGCATGTTTGTTTTTAATATGTATTGGTTCTTTTTCTACTGATCTTGGGTTGCTCTTCATCGTGATCTATGTAAATATTTGAGGTTCAATTTACATCAAAACTCAAAAATTGTTTGCGATTTTGTATTATTGTGAACCAAATCGTTATTTTATTGTCATTATTTTTTGGTTTGATCTAATTTAATGCATTTGATTTTTCTTTGGTTTGATCTAAGGTGAGTATGTATGTTACAAAGATATTTTTTTCTAATTAAAGGTGGTTTAATTTTCGTGGTTAGCAATAGAAGTAATATTCATTAATTTTGAATTGTTAGCATCATAGATGCCTTCGTGTATGTGTTATAAGCCACCAACTGGGTATAGAATATATTATCTATGTCAAACCAATACTTGTTTTTTTTTTATCATGCACATGTGTTTAGATTTCCTAACATCTAATGATACTGTCGTCTACATGCATACAAGATATTGTATGCTGTTATTTGTTCATTAAAGATGACACTTTAAATGTATGTGTTATAAGGCACTGATCTATTTTATATTAAATTAGGGGCAAAGTAAGTATTTTAAATCTACTAAAAAAATAGCACCCCATACCCCTAAAATCGTTTCCTGTATTTCAGTCTTCATCTTTGCCTCTCAAACCCTAGCCACCATCCTTACCTCTCTATCTCGCCAGAAAAACCACAACTGCCACTACCTTCCACAATCGGCATCCTACCTACAGTCGGCCAACACCATCATGTATAATCGATTCAACGTTTGGGATCCGCACAACAATGACAAGGTAAATCACTTTTTGTTTAATAGATTTATGTTTGATTCTAGTTCTAATATCACGAGCAAATATCAACTTCATTCAAGAAAAAAGAATGATTTTTTTATTTCAATCTTCTACATGAAACTAATGTCTTAGTTGTAAGTAACTTTTAAAGTTATTTTGGTAAGAATTGATGGTTGTTTCTATGTTAAAAGAATTCCAACTACTTAAAATTGATTCCTTAAACTATACATGGGTTAAACTTTTGTTCCTTTCTAAAACTAACATTAAAGTTTGGAGTATAGGTTTGTAATGTACGTGTTTGTTAAACTTTTCCGATCTTTCCGAATTTTTTGATGGGACTAACTTGATTACCATAGGCTTGTTAGGATTGTGCATATTTTCTTAGTTTGCACATGTGTTATGATTAAATTCGTTTGCATCATTTGATATAGGAAAGGACCTGTATATATGTGTTTTGTTGGTTTTATTATTAAATAGTTCGTTTATTAATTGTTTGTGGTTACTGGTACTAGTATTAAGCAATATATGTTTTCTTAGTGTTATGATTAAATAATTCATCTATTATTTGTTTGTGATTACAGTTCGAAAGTACAATGAGGTATATGAAGAATGCACATACATATATATAAGGCATATGGACGAACTCAATTGCACATATGCATACAAAGAGATCGAGAGTGGCAATGAGGAAAAACACATGTGCACAGGATTAAAACACATGTGTAGATTTCATGGGTTTTGAACAAAATGAGGAATACATGCGACGCTTAAAAGATGAACCATCTATTAAAGACATTGTATTATGCACATGTGCAAGCTTCATATATTTGTAATAAAACATATTTATGTAGTTTTTTAATAAAGTTTTGTTGTTTGTATAAAATTGCATAAATGTATTAATAAAGTTTTGTTGTTTGTATACATACTTATGTAATATTTTTAGAGTAAATTACAACCGCTCGTCTCTTGTGGTTTGCGCTGACCGCAGGTTTAGTCCTCGACCAAAAAAGTTGTGACTGCTCGCCCTCAGTGTGAAACGTTATGCACCGCTCGTCCTTCCTCTAACAGGGGCCCACTAACTCTCGTTAAGTCGGTCCATGTAAGGGTCCATGTGAGGGTATTTTAGTATTTTCACCTTTATTTCTAACTTCATCTTCTTCCTTTTATCTCCAACTATCACCACCCAATAATCATTCTCCATCACACATATCGAGACACATTATCTTGACCAAATTCGTAAATAAAATCACTTTCAATAACAAATTAAAGATCTATGGATACCCAAAACAACAAAGATTTGCATACCAAAAAAACAAAGATTTGCATACCCAAATAAAATCATGTCAACTGCAACCATTTGCATACCCAAAACAACAAAGATTTGCATACCAAAAAAACAACAAACTAAAATCATTCTTGTGATTTTCTTCTTCCCATATCTTATCGATGTACAACAAGATATTGGTGGTAGAGGATCCTATCTATCGAGGAAGAACAAGTAATATCCAAACCAAAAATACTAATAACAAAAACCCACAATCTGCATTTAAACCATATATCCAAATTGAAACAACAAACTGTCCCAAATCCAATATCAAACCAAGATCTAGACACAAGTCACACAACCAATAACTCTCACCATCACTCCCCAACTCAAAAATCTAATCTAAACAAACCACAACCCATCTCGGTTTCATAACAATATTCGAATACAAAAAGAAAATAAACAAGATCTCAGTTTTCCCTAAGTAAATTCACAAGATTTGTTCTTCGAACAAATATATAAAGAGATATCATCATAGATCTTTTTTTGAAGACAAGCTTCTTGAATATCCGAAATTTTTTATAGTAAGAACAAAACAAAACTGTTTCATTCTTAATTTTCTTCGATTAAAATTAACAAAACAAGAACACATCACCTACCCAGACCTTTTTCAAGATCTTGAAGCCAAAAACGAAGTTCGCCACCATTCGTGTTTAATTTTTTTATGGATTAAAACTAAATGAAAAATCTTTGTTGGTAGTGGCTGAACTAAAAATATCATTTGGATAAGAAAAAGTAGTTGTGATTCGGATTGAATAAAGAAAAAATCTTTACTTTTGTTGGTGATAGTATATTATAGAGAATATATAAGATAAAAAAGGGACGAATTTTTTTATCTAGATCTGGATTATGTGATTTTGGTTGTTAAAGATAGGATCTTGTTAAAGATAAGATGATAAGTTTATTAGTGATGTTTTTGGTATATTGGATCTTGGTTGTAAAAATGTATAAGCAATAGAGAGAGAAAGAAAGAGATGATGAGAGAGAAAAAAAAATTAGGTGAATGATAATATAGTTGATAGAGTAAATTAGGTAAAAAAAGTTTAAACTACACCGTTCGTCCTTGCACCGTTCGTCCTTATGGTGTTGAAATGACGATTATACCCTCAGTGTTAACAAGACTTAACGACCGCTAGTGGGCCCGGTTGGATGGACGGACGAACGGTGCATAACGCCACACTTGGGCCGACGAACTGTGCAACTTTTTTGGTCAGGACGAAACCCTGCGGTCAACGCAAACCACAAAGACAAACGGTGTAATTTACTCTATTTTTATATATACACGCAAATACAAAATACGTATGCAAAACGAATATACAATTATCATATAACAAAACACATGCACACAATGTTTAAAAAATGTGCACACAATGTTAAAAAAAAAAAAAAAAAAAAAAAAAATCAAGAACTACGGGAGCTAAAAACGTTTTTGTAAAAAAAAATCAAATAAAAAAGTAATTTTACCATTATACCCTTTTGAATTAAATAATAAAATTAATATAGGAAAAATGATTGGTTGATCTTTGGCTCGCAGCTTCCGCAGATTTCTTTGGTCTCAAAATAACCCTTCCTTATATTATTATTATTATTATTATTATTATCATTATTATTATTTATTATTTAATAATAATAATAATAATAATAATAATAATAATAATAATAATAATAATAATAATAAATAAATAAATAATAAATAATAATAATGATAATAATAATAATAATAATAATAATAATAATACATAATAAATAGTAATAATAATAATAATAAATGAAAATTAATAATAATAATAATAATATTAAAATAATAATAAAATAATAATAATAATACATTATTATTATTATTATTATTATTATTATTATTATTATTATTATTATTATTGTTGTTGTTATTATATTAACTTTTAAGTTTTATAAAAAATTGAATTACATTACGTTGCGAGTCAACTAAACACATTGACAGATTTCATCAATTACAATTAAACACATTATAATTACAACAGATTCTAATTTTTTGAATTACAATTACATCAAATTACAATTACTTTCAAAGATTACAATTCCTTCAAAAACATTCTGTGAACCAAACGCCCCCTAAATTGTACAGAATCAAATTCTACATTTTATAGCCACTTGAGAAATTTAATTGTATTTACATAATTACATTTTAGGTAGTTATATTTTTTATGACTTTGTTTTAGTGGTGCACAAAGAGGTTAACCGGTTCGGTTTTTCATCCGGTCAAACCCGAACCGGTTTGGGTCAACGGGAAAAAAACCGGTATGGTAGGTTAACGTTCGCTTTCGAACCGGCCGCGAGGGTCGAAAACCCAACCGGTCCAAACCGGTTTGGGTTTCGCTTTGAACCGGTTCAGACCGTTAACCGGTTTTTCGGTTATAGTTTTATTTATTTTTTTTTTTTTTTTTCGCCGTTTGTAATCGTTTTTGTTTCGTGTATTAATAAACTAGAACTTTTATTTAATATAACGGAGAATACATGATACATCACACATTACACATAAACTTAAAACATAACACATAATAACATTAACATAAAACATCGATAACTTGATAAGCTACTCAACGCCGATCATGGGTCTCGAATCAGGGCATCAACTACTGTGCTTGGCTTGGCAATACTTTTTGTGTGAGCCCTCAACGTGTTGGAAGTGGGTTTGAATAAACATAAACAATGCTTACATTGAGCCTTTCGCGTGCCATCCGTCATTTCAAGCGTACATGTAGTGAGCCCAAACATTTGGTACACGGTTTACAGGTAGAAATATGAACAATCACCGTGGCGGGGTGACGGAGGTGGTGCGAGGATCAAGATCACCATAGTAAAATGTGAAATGCTTCGATTTTATTTTTTAGAGTTTATTTTAATTGTATAAAAGTTTCAAAGAAATAAAACACAATTTATCTATTTATACTAGTCTTACAATGGCAAACATGTAAATATAAAAAAAAAATTACAATGCGTCAGCACAAGTAATTAACGGTGGCAAAGTTTCAAAATATTTCAAAAGCTTTTCTTTCATCCCGAAACCATGCTTGTATAAACACCACCATGAAATTCAAATGCGAAATTTGTGAAGACATCAAGAATAGTTGCTCGAGTACCAAATGAGCCGTTGATAATAAACCCCGACAATTTTTTGTTGCGCTAAAAACTTCAAGTAGTCGGGTTAGTTTTTCAATAGTATCCCAATTATCTTGACTAAATGGAGCACACCTACCCTCCCCGACAATTTCTCATCATGAAAATATTGCAAAGTCACCTTTTGTCTTAAACCACTTATGAACATAAGATAAGTGGAGTTCCATCGTTTCAACATCCCAACAAGGTTGTAACCAATGTTTCCCAGCCACACATCCGAATGTATGCATTATATCTTTTATTACCCTTTTAAAAACATCGACTAACATTCTTTTAAAATCTTCTTTCACTTCACTAAATTCGATCTTTTAATCCCGCTTGCAGACGTTGTTAATGATGTGTGAAACACATCGACTATGAAAAAATTCGCCATTACAAGGTGGCTCAGATTCCATTTTTAGTCGACCCATTGCATTTGTGTTGTTACTAGCATTATGCAACGTTATTGAAAAATAATTCTGTCAAGTTAAACTTATGAAACACTTTTCTCAACAAATTGTATAAAGCTTCTCCGAGTGAGGAACCGGAAAGTTTTCAAATGTTACGACTCGCTTCATCATTTGCCAACCGGATCAACCCAATGTCGCGTAACACAAAGGTACGAAAATGGCAATTATGAGGAGCGACCCAAACATCGGTCGTTAAATTAACACAAGCATCCATATTTAAAAATTATTTTTAAATCTTGCTTAGCCGCTTTTCCACAATTTCAAAGCATCGCGTTTAAGAGTCATACGACTTACATGATGGTATCGCAGTTGCATATAATTTGCACACCTCCGCCGTCCCTCGTGGTCATAGTGGTTGAACGGCAAACCACGTTGAATCACCAAACCGCCGCCGCCACGGAGTACATCCCGATCGAATGCAAAAGAGTCCCGCCTCGAGCCATGGACGATTGACCGCCCCGAACCGATTGGGTGCCCCGCAATACTTTTGTTTGATGCGAGCCTTCAACGCCGAGTTGGAACCGCAGACAATATACTCAAGCAATATTTGCATTGAGCCTTTTCTCACCGTCCGACATTAGATCGAGTTGAAGTGTTCCCATGGATCTTTTACACGATCGCATGGTAAAACTTTCGAACTGTCACGCACTTGTTGAACCAATTTCGGTGTTGGTGTTTGAACTTTCCATTAGTGTTAGTGAAATACTTTCGGTTTTGATTTTTTGGAGTGTTTTTGATCGCTTGAAAGTGGTAATTAACCAAATACATAACACATCTATTTATACTAACATTTGTATGGGAAATGGTAATTTTGAAACATATTTAATAATATCCGCCCCACCCCCCTTTCAAAATTCAAATTCAAAGTTTAAAATTCAAAAATCACAAAAACCAGCTTTAGATAAAAACCGGTTTCAAACCGGGTTAATCGAACCGCTTGGTTATTCGGTTAATAAAACCGGTCTCCAAACCGTGGTTTTTCCAAACACTAAACCGGTTCCTAATCATGGTTAGGGTAAAACCGACTTTGGGTCAAAACCGACCAGTTTGGTCAAAACCGTTTTGACCGGTTGGGTTTTCGGTTTCTTTTTCGCTACGGTTCGTTAACTGTTTTTGTTCACCTCTACAGTTTGTTTAGACAATGCAACACCAACAACATGCACAATCATGTCAGGGCTGGGTATAAAGGATTTGTGTAGACACTGCATATTGTCTAAACATGTGTCTCGGTAATTAGTCGTAGATAACACCCTTTATTGTCTTATTGATTTTGTTAGGAAAACCCTTAATAAAAATCTGCTAAACCATCATTAAAAACGCTCTAGTAAATCAACTTTACTTCTGTCATTACAGATTCAAACATATTTGATATACATCACTATTTGTGTAACCAGCTCCTATCCATTGCATGATTTCTCTTTTCAAATCCATGTGATAGCAATATTCAAACGGTCCAAAATTAATGAGTGAGTGAGTGTACGAGGAAAGAAGACAAGGATAGAGTTTGTTTGATTGGATAAGCGACAGGCTGACACTAAAGAGGTGCCACAGAGGATCAAAAGCCCAACAATGAGACACATTATTTAGACCCCTCACATGGTTTTTGCGGTACTTTTCGTCCCCACATTTTCCATAAATTTACCAAGTTGTCTCTCGAGTCTTAAATATGGACACTAGAGTCCCTTTACAATGGTAAAAGGAAATGAAGAACCACCGCTAGAAATTTCTGTAAAATACGGTCATACAGTATGTCTCCATGTGTGCATACTATGGCTATGTTTGGCGGGGCTTATAAAGGCTTGAGCATTAAAATAAGCCGGCTAATAAATGGGGCTTATAAAAGGGCGTATAAAATAAGTCGGCTAAAAACTTTAGTCCCATAAAAGGGGCTAAAAACTTTAATCCAGGGCTTATGAAAAATAAATTATTTATTTACCCACAATAATATCTAACATATATACAAAAACTCATTTAATTATATCATTTTCAGTAATTTTGCACTAATAAGCCCCAACCCCAGCCCATTGGCCAAACTAGTTTATAAAAATAGAAAATTTAATTTCGGCTTATAATATAAGACCAGTTTGGATTTCTTGGGTGCAATGAAAACATCAATCACTTTTCCATACCGTGCACATAATTTCCACAAGTCACTAGGCTGAGTATGATTTGTGAAGTTCGTAATGAAAACAGATTGAGAAATATTGCCAACCGTATCCACATCGCTTGAATGAACATTATTACCAAGTCTCTGAAAAACCGAACTTCGTTGGGAAGATTTCTTCCTTCGATCCACCTGTACCCACCCAACATCTGAATTTTGTCGATCAACCATTGAGCCAAAATTGGAAATTGATTTAAGGAATTCAATTATTAGAATAAATTGAAACAAAGCCATAATCAATTTGGAAAAATTGTCAGATTGCGGTGGTCAAAGTGGGATATGTGAGAATCAAGGCCGAGGAGGGGAGGGTCAATGGTGGGAAGCTGCTGGGTCCAAAGTGAGAGAGCGAGGTGAGAGTCGCCGGTGAAGGGTCATTGGTTGGGCTGAGGTGGAGAGGTGAAAGCGGGCGTGGAGTCGTTAGGGAGAAAGATGGTGAGGGTCGCTTGTCGAGTTTAAGATATATGAAAACAATAAAATCATATAGACACCATAGAGTATATAGCGGAAGACTTAGAATCATAACAATAATTAATTAATCGAAGATGCGAACGCACCTCTTGCAATTGGTAGATCTCTTCAATGGATGTGACAAAGTGGTTTAACGAGTTATCACTTCACTGCTTTATAACTCAAACCAATTGGTGTAAGAATAGTGTCTTACTACCACGCTCTTGTACACACGAATTATCAAACTAATTAAAAGATTGCTAGATCTACAAAACCTTGTTTTAGAAAACAAAACCAAAACACCCTAAAAGAATGTTGTTGGTCGAAATTTGTAAGAGAGAAAACAAAAAACTTTAGGTTAATGCGTGCACAAAAGCTATGAAAAACATTAACCCTAGCCTTTGTTTATATAGTGTTTACAAATCTTTGGGAACAAGTTAGGTTATGGGCTTGGTATGCCCTCTTGGCTTCGCCATCATAGGGGGAGAAAAGAGAATCACGATCTTTTCCATTTTAAGATTATTCACCATATATTCTCTCCTTTTACATTTGACGGTCATAGTCATTTCGTTAAATACTTAACGATCGTTAGTCGAGTTTTGTATAATAATTAATCGTAATCAATTAACATTAATTATTAACTTTCATTCTCATTCGTATGTGTGCATCCGTGGTCACGAAGTTCGAATCCTGACATACACGTGATTTATAAATATACATTTCCAACAACTCCACTGATATGTTTACAAACGTGTAATGACATTGGTTAGCGCTCAGCAACACGCCAATGCCCCCTGTATAACTCTGTATGGTTTTTGGAGAAAACCAAGTTTCGATGATTCATCATCATATTCATCCTTTTGTTTCTAATACAATGTTAATAAGAATATGGATCTCACTCATTTCTTAATTAACTATTCTGCTTCTCGCTTATATGATTGATCAAGATTACCATTTCTTCAACATATTCAGAAGACCTTGGCATGGCCATGCAAACATCTTGACAAACCTACGAGGCCCAAAGCTTTCGGGTTTCTTGACCGGTCTTAATATTTATAGTGTCTCGCTATACCTATGGTCTACCCTAGTGCACTAACGGGAAGTGTACCCGGTCGCGTGTAGTGTAGTAAATGGTAAAGCCGAGGTCGTCCCAAGAGCTATGTGTGTTGGATTATTACTAAGTCTATTGTCACAGAATAATAATGGTTTCGATAGGGATTTAATTAATTAAACTACTAATGCAGAATAAAATAAAAGCGAGATAAATGGATAAAGGAAATCAATAGAGGAATAGTGGTGCTAACCTAGTCAATCCTCCTAGCTAGTTATGTCTCGTCTACCTACTTCCAATTACTTGGTGGGGTCAAATTCGAGAGGACAACATTTGGTCAATTCGCCTAACCTATCAAACAAAGATGCCACCACAGGAGAAATCAAAGCACCGTCATAAGTCCTGTTGTTCTGGTCCCTAAGCCAAGTCATTAAGTACCGCTACATGCTAGATTCATAATAGTGAGTGCCGGCCGTTAGGAACTTAGACACTACACCCCCAATTCTTAAGTTCATCCAAGCGATAGGTGATCGGTTGGTCAAATCGCACAAGTAGAAAGGGTCGTCGGTTGGTCATATCTTACCCTTCCGTCTCGATCCGCTCACCTAGGGTGGGTTGGTCATATCTCCTAGGCAATTGGCCTCTACCGCCATTCAAAACTACCGAACCAAGGGTGACTACCAATGAACTATGCATGCATACACTTAGAAATAATTGTACGGAAGTAAAGGTAAATGCAAACAAAACAATTAAGGAATCATAACTAGGCTAGCACCAAAGGGTGCTTAGCCGCTCATATTAATCATGCAAATCAATTCAATATTCAAAGGTACGAAATACATGAATTGAAAGTAAAAGAAATATAAAACGCTAATGCTTATCGTAATGGAGTGACTTCTCCCTTGGAAACAACTCCGTATGCTCCCCTAGACCTGCCTTGAGCTTTTTCCCACGTTCTCAGAGTGTTGTGTGTGGAATGGGATGATTAGAAATCTTTGGAATTCGTGGGGTATTTATAGGCGGATGCGGGTACTGGCGTAACCAATATAGGAGTTACGCCGTAACCTTCTATTTCTTCGTAAATGCACTAGATCGCTAGTTACGGCGTAACCTTATTAGTGGTTACGCCGTAGTCTTCAATAAACTCGGTTACGTCGTAAGTGATGCGATGAGTTACGGCGTAAGTATCGTGCGTGGAACCTCATTTGACCTAATGGAGTTACGTCGTAACCTTTGGGAAGAGTTACGCCGTAACCTCTTGATAAGTTGGTATTCGGGTCACGCAATAGTTACGGCGTAATGTGAGAGAGGAGTTACGCCGTAACTTCTTCAAAATAGGCATCTTGTGATAAATCTTTAGTTATGTTTCCATTTCGCGTCTCTTTAGCTCCAATGCTCGTAATTTACGAAAGTGGAAAACAATGGAAAACAAGCGTAAATCCATATAAATGATATAAATAACGAGCATTATCTGGGAAATTGACACTTAATATTCGGGACTATTTGATGTTATCAAATATCCCCCACTTGAACTCTACTTGCCCTCAAGTAGACCTTATTAGATAGATTCCTAAAAGATATCTCCCAAAACACGGAAAATATGAGTTTACAAATCCCTTATGCTAGAATAAAACAAAGCCGAACACCTCACGAAGGGAACAAACACTCAAATCTCTCAACTATTCTAAGTGTCAATTTCGGGTGATCACTCAATCGCACAGTCATAGCATGTATTCTATCATAAGCTTGGCGGTTACACAAATCTCCACCACTAGAGTTAAGGGCTAAACAATTCTCGAAGGCAATATGGGTAGACACGACAAAGGTTAAGGGGTGACTCGTCATTACTAACATGTCACGGTGAAGTGGACAAAATCAATGATACATGACCAAATCCATGGCCAAGACACCAAAGATTGCTCGCTGCATCACCTAGACACGCTTCATGACTAAAGGGTAGGATAAGACATGGGATATATAATTGGTGTAAAATGAAAAACAAGCAGGTAGTCTAAATCTATAACCAAGTCATCACCACTTACCGTCCGCCCAAAGTTCAAGCTTAGAAGTCTAGAAACCGGATCATGAAATGCAAGGTAGATGTGTCATTAGAGGGCGTCGTGATGGGCACACTACCTTTTCTTCTTTGTTGGCATAACTACCAACTCCAATCTTCAAATGTGACCGAGGTGGCCTCCTCGATACTAATCAATAAAGCTCATACTATAGTGCTTATAACATCGCACTTTACAATATCATAACTCAATCAACTAGAATCATTTTTTTCAACATAACATAATAACATAACATCCCCCACTTGAGATGAACAATGGGAATTCGGGGGTCTTCAATGATCTTCATAAATGTTGTCGATGAAAGCGTGATTTCCAAACCTTTCCACTCGAACCTTGAACTTAGGCAAATGATGACTTCCCAATCACAAATAAAGACTACAGGGTAGGCTAAGGTGTATAGGTGTAACGAAACAATATATTGGGTTGACAAAATGAAAGGAATGGCTCAGAAGGGTGTATCTAGGGGTATCTTGCACTAAAGGTGAGTGCAACAAAAGGGTTTCACATGGGGTCGAAAAGTCGAGGTGACTAATCGATAGACTCACAATGGTAGGCTGTTTGGGTGATAATCCTATAATATTGCCTTCTAAAACTGAAAAGTCCAAATACATCGAGCTAACTCAACATACCTCGTCTATGGTCTCGAAATGATGCAAAGGCCAAGTTCTAAAGTTTACAAGCTACCGGCACACTCATAATTTGGTGGATTTGGGGTAAAATATTGGAAACGGATAAGGCTAATCTCACCATGTAATGTCAAGGGTTGTATGTGCTCGGCTAAGGTCTAATCTAGTTAGGTTAGGAAAAACATGTCAAAATTTTAAAAATGGCATAATTTTTCAAAATAAACTAGAAAAATGAGGGCGAAATAAAGTTCAAGAGATAATTCTACTCCCGTCCCCCCACTTGAATTGTACAAAGTCCCTTTTGTACTAGGCATTAAAATAAAGGTGAAGAGAAAGGTAGAATTAGTGCGAGAACTTCCCTGAAATTTGCTCCATAAAGAAGAAGGCCCACGAAAAGAACGTGCCTTCGTTTAAGCGTCATGAACAAACTTCAATCCACGAAATCACAATACCGACAAGCATAATTCTAAAAAGAAAAATGAAAATGAAAAACAAACCTAACTCACTTTCGTAGGAATCACGGTTGCATTTAGCCTATGCAACAAGCCTTTTAAACCACTTGGTGTCCCAAGTGGACGAGTGAAGTCTCGTGAGGGTTCTGAGGAACACACCCACAAAGTTCATTTAAAACTAATACAAGGTTCTTGTGTTTTAAAATGAAAGAATTAAAATAGAGGAAAGTTACGTCGTAACTCCTATGAGGAGTTTCGCCAGAATCGGCAAAACTGGTATGAGTTTGTAAGCGAGTAGTTACTGGCGTAACCACGAGATGGTATTACGCCGTAATTGGTAATCGTCAAGAATTTCTTTGCTAAAATGTTGGTTACGGCGTAATCACCAAGATGAGTTACACCGTAACTCTGTTCGGATCGAGAGCTGCAGCGACAATTAGTTCCTCGTTTCTGCAAAATGGTTAGAAAACACAAAACCCAATGAAAAGAAATAAAAACAAAAGAAAGGGATAATTCGGGTTGTCTCCCGAAAGAGCACTTTTCTTTATTAACGAGTCTTTAAGTTAGACTCAGAGCCGCGGGGCTTCTATGGGGGCCTTTGGGCTTGCCCCACTTCTTCAATATCTTTCATCAAGTTATGCCTCATCCACGCAACATTCGAAGCAGTTCGGAGGTATTCATTGGTTTCGATTTTCCGGACTTTACAAAATTTCTCTTCCGGTCCCAGGTGGTAGCGAGTGAATTCATATTTTTCGACAATAATTGGAGGTGGTCTTTTGTAGGGAATCCCCAGGAGTTTGCATCTCCTTTGTTCGTAAGCTTCGTCATCGGGATCAGTGAACTCCTCATTTCCTTGCAACTCAAGGTAATCTAGGATCCCTTCAATATTATCGTCATCAGAAGCTGTGTCCTTGAACCATTCTTCATCGAGCAGATTCTCCACTAGAACGCGCTTGCATTCTTCTTTATCATTATTAACCAACTCTTTGTCATTTTCAATAGTTATTTCACTCGTGTTGTTGAGACTTTCGTTTTCTTGATCCATGTATTCCTTCCAAATCTTCTCTTTGGTTAATGTGTCCACATGTCCATACTTAATCTTCACCCAACTATCGAATCCTAGGTTGTCCAGCCAAGGCAAACTCGTTCTCTCCTCATCATTGGTTGAGGACCAAAAGAATTCATCTTTTCCTATTCTTCCAGAGCTGCTTCCCCCGTTACACATATCATCATACGGGTTGCATGACGCCCATAAAATTTCCCATGAGATTTTACTCTTTCGCACCAGTGACTGCGTAATTTCTTGTTGTCAAGTTCACTTAAATGCTTATCCGTGCAGTTTATATCATTATTAGCCTCTTCCTTTTTCTGAATGTGCTCTTCGTAATCAATTTTTAGCTTCTTAAGAAGATTTGGATCGATCTTGGCATCCCCGAATTGAATTGCGTACCAGTCTTTAAATGCTAAATCACCGAATTTTATACAATGTCTTTCACGCTCATGAGGGCATGTCCACTCTTCCTTTCTTTCATTGTCTCCGCCATTGCAATACTCGTGGAAGGGTTGCATGTAGGCCACGCTCTTGTGGTCTCCTCGTCGGTTATTATGACAGAGCACACCAAGTGAGTTATAAGTGGCTCTTCTTCATCTTCAAGGAGAGTTTTCGAGTCTTTCATCATCGATGTAAGCGATCCATAAAAACTTGTTATTCTTGATTCTCTCTTTGTCGGTACCTCCATCACAAGTTTCGTTTCTAGGATCACATGAAGCCCATAGGTCAAACGAGTCCCCTTAGTTCTTGGTATAGCCTTGCACGGTGATATCTTTTTAGATGGTGATAAAGGAAATAGGTTAATATCGTGGGACCATTCACTAGTTTTCTGAGTCTCTGATTCGCCTATATCAAGGAAATTGTCTGCCCACGTATCCCGATTACGCCGTAACTGAGATTCTTGGTTACGGCGTAATTCGTTAGAGTGGATTTCCTCAGTATTCTTCATAACCCCGTTATCGTTGTCAAACACATAGTTACGCCGTAACTCATTAGGCATGTTACGGCGTAACTCAGATCTGTCGATGAAATCATCCCCTAAATCCGTATCATTGACCTGAACCTTCGAGTTATCATCAGAAAAAATCACCTTACATTCCATAGCTGGTTTAGATCCTTCAGGTTTATCGTTATTCCTCCTTACTTTTTCACTGAGCTTCATCACCATGGATTCTAGGTTTTTCAGAGTTGTGTCGTGCTTGGAAAGGTTTCTGTCAGTGTTTTCCTGGAATTCTTTCAACCACTCATCTTGCTCCTTTTGTCTTTGGGCTGAATTTTCCAGGAACTTATTAATTGTTTCTTCAAGACTGGGCTTTCTTTCTCCATAAGGCCCACGGTTGTAATTTCTACGATAATCATTACTATTTCGATTATCTCCGTAAAATGGCCGATTTTCCCCATACTTAGCTTCTTCAATATTCTCTTCGTCCACATGAGGACAATTTTTGTAAGATGTCCTCCTCCACAGATTTCACAACCTACTTGGATGGCATGAACGGTTTCTCTGACTTTCAGCATATCTCGACTGAGATTTTCAATTTTACTAGCGATTGCTGCAATTCCGTCAAAACTTCCGCCTTGGTTTCTTTTACTCCCACCGTCGTGCCATTTTTGAGAGTGGTCCGCCATTTTTTGAATGGCTTCAATTGCAGTGGTAGGAGTCATGTTCGGGATAGGTCCTTGATAGTCCAACATTTGCCTTGTAGTTACGTTAATTCCTTTGTAGAAAATATTGACCTTCTGTTGGTTATTCAGATCATTGGTAGGACACTTATAAAGAAGATCGTTGTATCTGTCCCAAGCTTGATACAGTGTTTCGTCGTCTTCTTGTTTGAAATTATGGATCTCCAAAAGCTGGTTAGAAATCTTCGATGGCGGGCAATATCTTTGGATAAAGTGTTTCTTTAGTAGCGCCCAGTATTAAGCGCCCGACGGGCAATCTTCGATCCATCTTGGCTGCTCCAAGAAGAGTCATTGGGAATACCCTTAGCATAATGACATCATGAGACACGCCGGAATGTTGAAAAGGCTAGCGATGTATAGGACATTTTCAACGTGCTCATATGCGTCTTCGTCCCTGTTTCACGAAAAGGGTTAGCGAAGCTCCCTCATAAATTGGTCTTTAATTTGAAACGAACATCCGCTCCGATTGCGGTCTTACGAGACCCGCCCTTGTTCCGCTCTTGTCAACGCCAAGTATTCCTCAAGAGTGAGGTCATCGATGTTAACAACTTCCATGGTACCGAAAACTTGAAATATGATCGTGAGAAAAGTTTAAAACGAAATGAAAGACTTAATATTAATCCTAATATAACTCCGCAACGGCGCCAAAAACTTGATGCGGGTTTCTTGACTGGTCTTAATATTTATAGTGTCTCGCTATACCTATGGTCTACCCTAGTGCACTAAGCAGGCGGTGTACCCGGTCGCGTGTAGTGTAGTAAATGGTAAAGCCGAGGTCGTCCCAAGAGCTATGTGTGTTGGATTATTACTAAGTCTAGTGTCACGAATAATAATGGTTTCGATAGGGATTTAATTAATTAAACTACTAATGCAGAATAAAATAAAAGCAAGATAAATGGATAAAGGAAATCAATAGAGGAATAGTGGTGCTAACCTAGTCAATCCTCCTAGCTAGTTATGTCTACGTCTACCTACTTCCAATTACTTGGTGGGGTCAAATTCGAGAGGACAACATTTGGTCAATTCGCCTAACCTATCAACAAAGATGCCACCACAGAGAAATCGGTAGCACCGTCATAAGTCCTGTTGTTCCTGGTCCCTAAGCCAAGTCATTAAGTACCGCTACATGCTAGATTCAAAATAGTGAGTGCCCGGCCGTTAGGAACTTAGACACTACACCCCCAATTCTTAAGTTCATCCAAACGATAGGTGATCAGTTGGTCAAATCGCACAAGTAGAAAGGGTCGTCAGTTGGTCATATCTTACCCTTCCCGTCTCAGTCCGCTCACCTAGGGTCAGTTGGTCATATCTCCTAGGCAATTGGCCTCTACCGCCATTCAAAACTACCGAACCAAGGGTGACTACCAATGAACTATGCATGCATACACTTAGAAATAATTGTACGGAAGTAAAGGTAAACGCAAACAAAACAATTAAGGAATCATAACTAGGCTAGCACCAAAGGGTGCTTAGCCGCTCATATTAATCATGCAAATCAATTCAATATTCAAAGGTACGAAATACATGAATTGAAAGTAAAAGAAATATAAAACGCTAAAGCTTATCGTAATGGAGTGACTTCTCCCTGGAAACGACTCCGTATGCTCCCTAGACTGCCTTGAGCTTTTTCCCACGTTCTCGAGTGTTGTGTGTGGAATGGGATGATTAGAAATCTTTGGAATTAGTGGGGTATTTATAGGCGGATCCGGGTTCTGGCGTAACCAATATAGGAGTTACGCCAGTAACCTTCTATTTCTTCGTAAATGCACTAGATCGCTAGTTACGGCGTAACCTTATTAGTGGTTACGCCGTAGTCTTCAATAAACTCGGTTACGTCGTAAGTGATGCGATGAGTTCTGGCGTAAGTATCGTGGCGTGGAACCTCATTTGACCTAATGGAGTTACGTCGTAACCTTTGGGAAGAGTTACCGTAACCTCTTGATAAGTTGGTATTCGGGTCACGCAATAGTTACGGCGTAATGTGAGAGAGGAGTTACGCCGTAACTTCTTCAAAATAGGCATCTTGTGATAAATCTTTAGTTATGTTTCCATTTCGCGTCTCTTTAGCTCCAATGCTCGTAATTTACACGAAAGTGGAAAACAAGAAAACAAGCGTAAATCCATATAAATGATATAAATAACGAGCATTATCGGAAATTGACACTTAATATTCGGGACTATTTGATGTTATCCACGGTTAGAAATAGTGGATTCACAAACCCCTCAGTCAGGCATATAGATGTCACATCTAGACGACTATCTCGTGAGGCGGTTTTGACATCCATCTTGTTAGTTATTGGATTTCACATACACATCAAACCATAACACAAAGTAGGCGACAAGAGGTTTTAGAGAGAAAGTTAGAGGTTTAGGGAACTTTAGTGAGAAAAAGAAAATCTTATTATTAGTTTCCAACTCTACCTTGGAAGGTAGAGAGTATTTATAGTCTTACAATAAACGCCACACAACGGTCGTGGATCGCATACAATGGTAAAGACCCGTCTGTCCTCCACGGTGTTACTTAACTAAATACTACTTAGCTTAAAATAACTACGACTACGAGCTTAATGATTACATATACTGAGGTGACTCGACTTTAAACACCGGAATTTCTAATTCCTAACAATCTCCCTAAGGAGGTCACCTCAAACATAGACTAAACTTACATTGAATACAAATGATATTACATTAACAATTGTTCTTGCATTCTTGATGTAGTACATTGTCAAGCTCGTAGTCATTGATTCTTCTCATTGCATGTTTGGTTAATCCAAGTGGAGGTCTTTACCGATCCACGTGATAATAATTTTGTCACCAGACTTTGAGATCATCACCAACAAAATCTCGAGACATCCATTGTGGTGTTGGTATTATGTGATGTTGTGACTTTCGGACCGACATGCTCACATTCGGATCATGATATCTTCTCATCGTAGTGGCGTAAGCTTTCAATGATTATATTGGCAAGAACGTAGCGTAAGCATGAAGTGAAAATATCGAGTCATTGATGCACTTATCATGATTTCTCGAGAAATGAATGTATTGTGTGAGCATGTGGCTATGGATTGACCTCTTCATTTTGATCACCGCAAACGCCGGGTGTACCCGCATAAAACAGCTTAGTTAATAAAGCGCACTAAAGTGTCTTTTATCACTTTCGTTGAATCGAGGTACACGCCCACGGTTCTCGCTGATCAAGACAAGTATCGCTCATGATCGTATAATTCAAGAATTTCTGATGTGGTTTCGCACTGCCTAGTTGTTCTCAAACCGAACGCCTCAAAGAAGACAACACGGAGCGAGGAACCCGAATAGAAATTCACCGATCGATGAAAAGATATTTGAAAACAATCGTATTGCTCAATAGAAATTGTTTTGCAATACAACGAAGGTTTTAATGAACATCAATTATCAATCATAAAACACCTTTTGATTTGAAATATCCGCGATACCGGCCGATTTGCTAAAGAAAAGAGTTTTTAAGCACAACACCGGTTTTTCAAAGGTATCCGCCGATCCATATCTCGAATCTGTGATTGATTCAAAAGATTGAATCTCTCCATTGTTATCGCTCAGCTTGTCACATGGTTGATCTATAGTTTAGATCTCACATGCCACCCACCGTGAGCTTGTTAGATGTTGGCTCCGTATGCTTTCCATCTTCATTGTGAATATGTTAGCATATCACTCGATGTTCCGCAATACCACAAGGATAATGCGAGGACTCAAGATATAATCTCTTTCCACATTGCGTGAACAGAGAGTCTTCATTGAAAGTGTCCTAATGAGATTTATAGATGATCTCGTGGCTCTAGACTCAATATGTGCATATTTGGTCTCGCTTCGGAGACTGGGAGAGGGTCTTCTTCAATATCAACAATCTCTAAGAGAAAGTCGATAGATTATGTAGGTTCCGTGAGAATGAAACAAGCCCTTATAAGAGGAACTTGAGTGGTTTGGGAAGTTGTAGTGCAAAGGCCACCGGGTTCATGACGCCTTGTCTTCAATACCAATGTTACCATCAAGAGTATATGAATTGTATCTTGCCGCCCTATGGTTGAATAAATGGAGGCTATTTCTTTTCACCCTTTCTCATTCAATTCTTTTTCATTCTTCAACCCTTCAAGGCTTACCGAGACTTTATAGCTAGAACCTTGTTGGGTTTGTTCCAAGACTAGCTCGCCTCGCCCAGACTCTTCCCATATCTCATTTTTCTCCTTTTATCATCATACCCAAGGACTTCTACACTAACTAGTGGATTGTCCTCGGTAGATCCCTCCGGTTTCGCGGATCATGGGAACAAATACCTAACCTTATCATCCTTATATCACCGCATAAAAGTAAATTAGGTCGGTCTATCCGTATTGTTCATCCGCTTTTGAACCAATTGAAAACCATTTGAAAATCAATCCAGATACTTGTGATATTATCAAAGCATTTTGTACCGAATTGTTTTTGATATTTTTAGAACAAGTGCTCCTCTCAACATGTGATCAAATGTTTGAAATCGTTTTGCACACGGAGGCAAGAGAAAGAATTAACTCTTTGATTACCATTTTCAAAAGATATCAACATCACTCTCTTATCAAAACAAGTAGATAAAGCATTTTGGAAGGATGAGGTTTTCACATTTTGCTCCCCTCAATATGTGCATCAAGATTTGAAAAGATTTTGCACATACTAGAGGAACATGCATTGAAGGATAAAACCCATCACGCCGGATCTCTGGGTTTAAGATAGATGCTCCCTCAACATGTGCATGGAAAATTTGAAATCGCTTTGTCACATGTGGGAAGGAGAGCTTGTACATTCTTATAAAACCATTTACCGAATTATCGCTAAATTCAATTTCAATCACAAATTCTCCCCGATCACAATTATCAAATCATTTGAGATTTGTGATCTCAGAGATTTAAATTGATTTTGAAAGCTTTTAAGGCGAATTGTGACTTGATTATGAAAACGCTTTAGTGACAAGAATCGGATATTAAGACTTTAAACCCATTGATTAAACATGCATGAATATCTTTGAAAACAATTGAATGACAAATAACTTTTAATTTAATTGAAATCATTCTCCCATCAATCAATGAAAACGTTGTTGATCGAGAGATAGATATTTTGACAAATAAGTCGAGATGATTATCAAAATAGAGTACTAGTTATTTTTCAAAGCAAATAGTTTTCACCGATAAATGTTTATAGAATCGTAGCATGGAATTTTGAAAATGTGCTTTATCTACTTGTTTTGATAATCTCAGATTTAAATTGATTTTGAAAGCTTTTAAGGCTTAATTGTGACTTGATTATGAAAAACGCTTTAGCCGACAAGAATCGGATATTAAGACTTTAAACTCCATTGATTAAACATGCATGAATATCTTTTGAAAACAATTGAATGACAAATAACTTTTTATTTAATTGAAATCATTCTCCCCATCAATCAATGAAAAACGTTGTTGATTGAGAGATAGATATTTTGACAAATAAGTCGAGATGATTATCAAAAATAGAGTACTAGTTATTTTTCAAAGCAGTTAGTTTTCAGCCGATAAATGTTTATAGAATCAGAGCATGGAATTTTGAAAATGTGCTTTATCTACTTGTTTTGATAATCTCTGTAGATTGAAATTGATTTTGAAAGCTTTTTAAGGCAAATTGTGACTTGATTATGAAAAACGTTTTAGCTTACAAGAATCGGATATTAAGACTTTAAACTCCATTGATTAAACATGCATGAATATCTTTTGAAAACAATTGAATGACAAATAACTTTTTAATTTAATTGAAATCATTCTCCCCCTCAATCAATGAAAAACGTTGTTGATTGAGAGATAGATATTTTGACAAATAAGTCGAGATGATTATCAAAAATAGAGTACTAGTTATTTTTCAAAGCAGTTAGTTTTCAAATGATAAATGTTTATAGAATCGAGCATGGAATTTTGAAAACATGATAAAGTATGGCTCGTTTTTCATTGAAAAGCGGTTACTTGCTCAAATAATAATAAACCATTTTTTCTCTTTCTCTAAAATATATATATATATATATATATATATATATATATATATATATATATATATATATATATATATATATATATATATATATATATATATATATATATATATATATATATATATATATATATATATATATATATATATATATATATATATATATATATATATATATATATATATATATATATATATATATATATAGGAGGGTTAATGAGATCAAGCTTAAAGTTGTAAAATAAGATCAAATCTAAAACCCACTAAAACATTTATAAATAACAATTTTAGCAATCATACACAAAAAATAATATTTTAATACAAATTGACATTTTAGCAACTAATAACCAATGATACATGAGTTTGGATTAGTGATACATCCGATACACATTACACTAATAAATATTCCAAAACCTGACACATTATACAAAACCGATACACATTAAACTCTAATCAAAGTGTATCACCTAGGTTTCAGAAATTTTAAAAGAAATCTATCGAAACTTTAACAATTTTAGTTGTAGTAAATAAAATATTATTTTTATTGTAAGGAGAGTATCTCTTATCAAATTTTAGTTCGATCTCATTTAACAACTTTAAGTATGATCTTATTTGATCTAGATTCTATATATATATATATATATATATATATATATATATATATATATATATATATATATATATATATATATATATAAAAATTAACAACATCTAAGTCCGTGTCATTCTTTGAATGACAACAACAAGACCGTAGATATTATCGAATCGAGAAAACATGACAAATGACAATATTTTTTGAAGATTTTTCAATTTTTCAAATTTTTATGGATTTTGAAAGTTTTATATTTTTCTATTTGATTTTTGAAGGTTTTATAATTTTGTATTTTGTTTTTCGAATAGATATATATACAAGAGATATATGAAGGAAACCTTTACCTCTTCTTCTTCTCTCAAGACGTTTGAGTGTTTTCGTTGAAGGCTTTTAAGGCCAAGTCGTGGAAGAATAAACTCAAACGTTCTCTAGGAAGAGCTTTGTGAAGATGTCTGCTAACCGGTATTCGGCCCTCACAAAGTAAAGTTCCACCACACCGTTTTCAACTTGCTCCCGATGAAATGATGTCGAATGTCGATGTTCTTTGCTCTTGAGTGTTGTACGTTGTTGCATGAGAGAGCAATAGCACTTTTATTATCACGGTACAAAGGATTTTATTGAATACAAAGCCATAGTCGATAGTTGGGATCTCATCCATAGGATTTGAGCACAACAAGATGACATGGCTATGTATTTCGCCTAGAGGAAATAGAAGTACTCATTTGCTTCTTTAAAGACCACCACAAGCTTATCACCCAAAACCGAGCACCTCCGCAGATTGCTCGACGAGTATCTTGACATCCTGCATGATCAAGATCTCGATAGGTCGTTAGTGACATACCGGTGTCCTTCGGGTACCAAAGTCCCATATTGATGGTTCCTTGGAGATACCGAAGACCCGCGAACCGCTTCAAGGTGCTTTCTAGTAGGCTTAGCTCGTATCTAGCACACATGCAAACAAATAACAAGATGTCTGGTCTACTAGCCGTGAGGTACATCAGGATCCAATCATACTACGATATTTCGCTTGGTCTACCATGATCCCGAGTGGTCCTCATCTAGTTTAGTACGCTCAATCATGGGAGTGTCAACAGGTCACTAGAATCGAATCCAAATTTCTTTAAAATCTCATTTGCATATTTAGATTGATTTATGAAAATGCCTCCTAACTTTGTGAAATTTGTAATCCCAAGAAAATGACATTTGTCCCATCATTGACATTTGAAATTTAGAACCCATTTCATTTGAAAACGGTCACATTTCATTGGGGTCGGTCGAGGCAAAGATGATATCATCAACATAAATTTGAACGTGAATTAAATGTTTGCGACTTCGACGGTGAACAACGTTGGATCAACTGCTCCTTTGCTAAATCCGGTAGAGAAGGAACTTGATAGCGATCATACCATGCCCTTGGAGCTTGCTTTAAACCGTAAAGAGCCTTCTTCAAACGATAAACGTGAGTAGGATGCTCTTGATTCACAAATCCTTCCGTTGGTGACGACGACTTCTTTAAGATCTCCGCTCGAAATGCCGCTTTTACATCCATCCGATAGACTACCATGTTCTTACTAGCAAGATTAGCCAAAAGATTCGATTGCCTCGATTCGAGCAATCGAGCAAAAGATTCTTCAAAGTCAATACCTCCTCTTGACGGTATCCTTTAGCAACTAATCGAGCCTTGTTCTTCAACACATCACCATGCTCATCAAGTTTTACTTTGATCCATTTTAGAGCAATAATCATAGCACAACTGAGCGTGTACTAACTCCCATACATCAAGTCGATCAAACTCATGAATTTCATCTTGCATGGCATTGAACCACCTATCTTCATTCATGGCGATTTAACATCTTTTGGTTCGATCTTAGAGAGTACGGAGTTCAGAAGCACCATAAGGCATCGGTTGCAAGTTGTTTCCGTGTGGATATTGGACGAGAGGGATTTCAATGATGTTGTCTAATGGATGATCGTGAGTCCATTTTCTAAGGTGTTCATGTGGCGCTATTGAGGGACCGAGGTAGCGAGTCGATGTCTCAAGAAGATGGTCTCGATGATGATTCAGAGGAAATATGTTTTCAAATGGAGCATCTTCAAGTAGCAAAGGATTAACTTCATCATTGATGCTGTAAACAGCCTTGATGTACATTCAAGATTGATGATTTATTGATGAGATCGAGTGATCAGCAGCGCTTGACTTAATGATATTGAGATCGTGAGGATTGACTTCATTCTCGTGGATATGAGCAGCCTCTGCTGGGAATTGATTCAATAGTACTTGGCTCATAGAGTTCATCAAACATAGGATCAAACAATTTCTTTAAATCATCTTGGATGGAGGTACATATGGAGATGCCGGAGAAGAATTTGGTACAAGCGGATGAACCAATGGGACTGTTTTGAAGCTGGGTCCCGAACTAGATTGTCCAGAGCCATTTGACCGGTCACCATCAAACGTAACGTGAATTGTTTCCATGATATCTCGGGTTCTCTTATTGTAGATTCGTAACCTTTTCGCTTTGGTGCATAGCCTACAAATACTCCAATGTCTGCTTTGGCTCTCGCTTTTCTAAATCTTGACCATCATTAGTTGGATAACATAAAGCACCAAACACACGAAGGTATGATAGATCGGGTTTTCGATTGTGGACAAGTTCGTATGGAGTCTTTCCATGAGATATGTGAATTAGAGATCTATTTTGAGTGTAACAAGAAGTGGCAATAGCTTCAGCCCATAGAAACATTGGAACCTTTGAGTAGATCAAGATTGTCCTTGCGGCTTCTACAAGAGTTCGGTTTCGTCTTTCAACTACACCGCTCGCTGAGGAGTTCGAGGAACACTCTTTGAGGACCCATTCCAACATTTTCATAAAATTCATTGAGTACTTTATTAAGAAACTTCTGTTCCATTGTCATTCTGACGATTCAACTGCTTTGTTGAGTCCGATCCGAAGTTGTTTAATGAGTTTAATGATGACATCCGAGTTTCATCCTTTGTCCTCAAAACTTAACCCAAGTGAATCGGGAGTAGTCATCAACCACTACTAACACATATCTCTTCCCATTAATAGTTTGCACTCTCATTGGATCGCATGATCCATATGAAGGGTATGAAGAACTTCCATTACAGAGTTTGTGGGTTTTGGTTTGTGGGCATATTTCGTGCTTTTTCCCAATTGACAAGTCGAGCAAAGATGATCTTTTTCATATTTTAACTGGTAAGCTCGACAAGATCCTTCTCGAAAGGTTGTTTATGGTACCAAAGTTCAAATGATGTAGACGACGATGCCATAACCAAGACTTTGTTTTAGAAGCCTTTGACAAGCGATTGGAGAGGACTTCATCATGTCATCGATAGATATAGTGTATAGGTTTGAACCTCGGGTACCTCTTAACAATTCTACACCATCAAGTTCTCTAACGAAACAAGTATGTTTTCTAAAGCTACTTCTAGATCGAAATCACGAATTGACCAACAGAGAACAAATTATGACCAAGACCTTCCACATAATATACCCGGAAATTACACTTTACCAACCACATAATCTCCATAACCCATAATAGCTCCAAAATGGTCGCTCCCGAATCTAATCGTCCGATGAATTTACTCACAAAGTTCATGAGTCATGACCGTCGCCAAATATATGCTTGGAAACTGAGTCCGGTACCACGTAATGATTTGAACGATCTGCATTGAACACGCATAAGAATGGATAATCGATAATTGGGATCCCCATGCAAGAATGGGTTCCATTTGGTTAGTAACAAGTGATTGGAACACCCACATCGAAATAGAAGCATTCATATTAGAAATTGAATCAATGGAGTTATTATGAATAGATGCAAGACTAGTGTCCATATTTGCCCTATTTAAAGTATGTTCACTTTTAAGGAATAGTTCTACCAAGAGGCATCCATTTTCTAGTGGGCATTGTCGATTAACCTTATGGCCACTGTGTATCCATTGATAACCTATCTTACAAAATGTTCTTCCCGTGGCTTCCACTATTTTCTAACTTTCTTTCGCTTTTGCCTTTTGCCTTCTTAGCATGATATTTTGCATTACTAGTGTTAACGGGGATTTGACAACATTAGACAAAACATTCACACCACATTCATGATTAGAAATGAATTCAAGCGCACATCATTACAAGGTTTGCAAATAGTATCGAGTCGAATTAATTACAAGACGCTTATGGCTAATACTAGAATCAACACGATTCGCTTTATTCGGCTCAAACTTAAAGTTCCTAGGTTGGTCTTCTACTTTCTTCCAATGCACATTCTTAGCTTATGAGGTCCTCATTCCTTGTATTGTCTTGAGACTTTGACATGCTCGCTTTAATGTCACCGATTACCTCGTAGAGGAATGGGAACATTAGTTGGTTTTGCTACTCTTGCTTCTCCTGCTTAGATGTGCTTGATCCGAACTACATACTGTGCATACTAAGGTTCACTTTCTTAACACTAGAAGTGCTTTGGAATTTGAACTTAGAAGGCACACTAGAGTTCTTTCTTAGCATTAACAGATCCGAATCGAACTACTTGAAGGCACACTAAGGTTCACATTAAAAACATCGGCATCGAATGAATATCATACTTGGCACTAGGCATAGAACACGGAATCAAAGGATTAACTCTCACCCAAGGACTTAGGGCATATTGTGATTAAGCATTCTAGAATTTCTTGAGATCGTTTGGCATATAAGCATGCATGCCCAATTGCATTGTCAAGTGGTTTCTCTAACTTATCCTCTTCAACAATCTCACGGAGACATTCTAGACAATCCTTAAGGGATGAGAAATATGTTTGAATTGCAAGTTTGTTATTCCGAGATGAGGGGACATATTTCATGCATAAAGCATATTTATTACAAGAGTGAATCTTTGATACACCATTCTCCCATTGGTCAATGGCATTTTCCCTTTTACCGGCTCTTGATTCTCAATTTCCTTTTGCAATGAAGCTATTTGTTCGTTGTTTTGTTATTGAGTGACCTTTATTGATTCAAATAACTCATTGAAATGACGTTTAACCTTTTCATTTTCTTCTAGAAAACTTTCGCTTTCCTTTTGTAATGTATTAACTAAGTTTTGAAGATGAAACGCTTGAGAATTCGAGAATCTAAAGGAGGAGGCATTTGGGAGCCTCACATCGTTCTTTTGACCCTTTAATTGAGAGATTTGGGCTTTCAACTTTCGATCGTGTTACAATGAGCTTGAATTTCTTCATCACGCTTTGTTAATCGAAAACGCATCAAACTCCTGAGCATCCGAGGATGTCTTGATATTTGAAGTTTTGACATTTTCTTTAAGATGTTGATATTTTTAGTTGTAAATTAAAATGCTCAACCTCTAGTTTAGAAAAATGTTTAACCAAATTGTCGTGATCATCCAGCTCAATTTTCTCATTTAGTTTAGAATTAGTCTTTTCAAGCTCAATGACACGATCATGGGAGACTTTCGGGCAAATGATAATTCATGAAATTGAGAAGCGTTAATGGAACAATTTGTAGCGATGAAAAACACATCTTGAGCAACACATTCGTAAATAAGAGTCTCATTCAATGTATGCAAGTTCTTCCTCTCAATCTCATTATATTTTAGTGCACGCTCATAGTCACTAACCTCAACTATCATTGCATCAAATTCCTTTTCCATTTCTTTAATGTCTAAATTCATTCCCTTTTAAGACTTTCAAAATGATCTTTTAGTTGTTTAAAGAAAGGCATGACTTCGTTAAATAACATTCTTTTGTTTGCTCAAAACCCTTTCCCTTCGCTTATACCATTGGGTGTGATCCTTTTTTACAAGTTTTCTCAAAATCAACAAATAGTTGAAAAATAACATATTGACCTGATTAAGGTCTTGCTTTTAGTGGCAATAGTTCTAGGAACTAGATGCATTGGTGTATTGTGAGGATACACCGTCGCTTTAGGTATTTTCCTAAGGGAGAGTTTGTTTCAACAATATTTTCCGCTTCGCTAATCTAAGTCCATTTTCCGTAACACTTGTTCGGGAGTCAACAATGTTTGAGGCTTAAACATGTTCAAGGAGATCCAATTCTCCTTTTGTAGTCATGGGGTGTGATAATTATTTTCTTCTCTTTACATTTAGGATCATCTAGTTTCTTGTTCATCTTCTCCCCAGTGACTTCATCTCGATTTCTTATCTTCCTCCTGTATACTTAACTAACTAGGTTTTTGTCTAGGTTTAAGAATTTCATTGCCATCATAAAGAACTTTATGAGCATTTCTAGCCTTTTAATGACCTCTCGATTTGGTTCCTCAACAAGAGGAATGTTATGCTTATCGCTAAGACTCTATGCTTAGTGATTAAGTGGGCGATCTAAATGGTATTTCCTTGTACGCATAACTTATTTTCAAGCTTGTTTTTCAAGGTTTTTAGATTAGAAAATCATTCAAAAGTTTTGATTCCTTAATATCAATTCTTGCTTAAGCATTTTAACATTTTCTTGAAGTTCTTGTTTTTGCTTAGCGCTTTTAGAAAGCTTTTCTTGTAAGGAGTTTAACTATTGTTTTAATACTTCTTCTAAACCTACTTTTTCTAATAGTTGTATGCATTTGGTCATCCATTTCCCGCTCACGGTGGTCAACTCAAATTTGCACGTTGTTCATAAATAGCAACACGCTCTTTATAGGCATTCGCCTGTAGATGATGAATCATCAAAGCACATGCGGTGAATTCATCAAAACATAATCATTATTGATCAGAAGATGCATCACTGGTACAATCTCACTTTCACTTTGTTTCACATATTGATCATATGGGACAACATTGATATTACCATATTTTCAATATCCGATTCAATAAATACGATTGATTGTACCGTTATGTATCTTTTGCTCATCAACTTCATCGTGATAATTTTAATACCTCGTAGATGAGTTTGTCTTTGGATGGACCACTTGTGGTGATAAAGAGACTTTAGAGAGACCATTGAGAAATGCTAGCCATGAAGATGGTTTATGCGGTGGGTTCTTCATCAACATCGAGTCGTATGCATCACAATCGCCTACTTGAAAGGCATTCGGTGATTATGGCTCATCTCCTCAATTGGTTGCTCATCCACATCTCGCATCATATGTCTTAGCATTTCCCTCACCAAGAACAACAACCTCTTCATCCAAAGTCGCACCATTATCCCGAGCTTGCACAAGCAACATCTTATCCTCAAGTACTCTATATTACGAGGCTGGCGATGTGCGCTTCCTTGCAATGTGTCCTCACCTCCACAATTGTAACATTTGATTGGCTTTGCTTGACCGATTTCCATTCCTTCCTCTATTCTCGATTTGCAAGATAACCTCTACCACCCACCTCTTGCTTGTTCGCATCATCGTTCTTGAACCGGCAGCACCATAACCTTCCCATCTCCGATGGTGGCTTGATTATGTGGATTGGAAGCAGCTCGAGATTGTTGTTGTGGAAGAGAGTTCATGTTTTGACTAATCAAGAGCTAGTTGATTAATGAAGTTTCCCACGTGTGCATCAAAGATCGCCTTGTTTGAACATAGGATCAGAATGAGTTTGTGATTACCATTACCCATGGGTATGACTTGTGAGGCTTTGGTTGTGATTCCGATGTTTGAGTAGAAAGCGCATGAATCATTTCAAGAGCTTGTCTCTCCCTGTTGGTTTTGAATTGATTAAGAATCCTTTTTCAAACATAGCATGTCTCTCATTCAAGGAGGAAGGCATAGAGTTGCTTATAGTTTGTATTCTTCAAACCTTTGGTTAGCCTTTACGTAGGTGACAAACTTGTGCCATTCGGGATTCATGTTGTTCACAAACTTTGAGTTCAAATGAATGTTTGGCATAGTCATTCGATGTTCCTCATATCATTCACAAGCTTGTGGAATCTCACATAGTACTCATAAACACTCTCATCCGGTTTCATTTTGAAGTGTTCAAATTCATCATAGAGTTGTGATTCTGCCTTCCATAGTTAATTCGAACACAGAGAAGCATCTTGACATTATCCCACACGCCTTTGCTTCGTGTTGTGATTGATCGCCTTGTAAATATCTTTGGAAGACCTTGAAGTACGATGTTAGAAGCCCGATATCACCATCGAATCTCTTTTCTCCTTATCATCGAGCTCATCATATGGCTTTGGTCTCACAATTCCATAGATCATTGTTCCATCTTCGTTGTATCAATTAAGTCTCTAGTAGTCTCAACCCGATATGGTCCTTCATCAATGGATTTGAGAATGTTGACTCCATTTTCCTTTCCAAGACAAGATACCGATTCGTTGAGCCCAAGAGTCGATTCATTCCGGTCAAGCATGGGTGGATTTAGTATCCGAACCACCGCTGAACATCCTCGAACAAAGTGGAGATGATTGTAGGAACGTTGGTAGACATGATGATGATTAAACGGATTTTATAACTCTATGATTAAACCGAAATAGATTCTTTCACGGGATTTTACTAAATCAAGAGAAAACCGTATTCAAAGGATATCACCCAAGTCGCTAGGAAACCTTAGACCAAGTCGCTAAGTGTCAAGTCGCTATATAACAACTCGCTACAATCCAAGTCGCTAGCAAAATTTTGACAAAGAATTGCTAAGCACCAAGTCGCTAATTTGTCAAGTCGCTAAATGGCAACTCGCTAGGTACCAACTCGCTAACACCAAGTCGCTAACAATATAAAGTACAAGTCGCTAACTTACACCAAGTCGCCACGTGTAGTGGAGAATCCACTATGTGTACCTTTGTCGGCTTGTCTCAAGAGACAAGTCGCTAGCTCAACTCGCTAAGACCTTAAACAACAACTCGCTACCAAATAACAAAGCAAATCGCTACCAAGATAAACTATCCAGGCTCAAGTCGCTAGCTAGAAAATCACAAAACACCACTTTTCAATCCAAAAACAACCCAACCACGATGATTAAAGCCTTCAAAACAAAACCTAAACACTTGTGATGATTCTAAATACAAAAGTACTATCAAAATTCAACCTTTAACACTAGAAATCACCCAAATGATGCAAAACCACTAAACTTTTCAAACTCAAAACCACCTAAAACCACTAGAAACCAAAGATATGTAAGAGATGATCTAACCATGGCTCTTGATACCAATTGTTAGTTATTGGATTTCACATACACATCAAACCATAACACAAAGTAGGCGACAAGAGGTTTTAGAGAGAAAGTTAGAGGTTTAGGAACTTTAGCAGAGAAAGAAAAATCTTATTATTAGCTCCAACTCTCTACCTTGAAAGTAGAGAGTATTTATAGTCTTACAATAAACGCCACACAACAGGTGTGGATCGTGCATCTGATGGGTAAAGACCGTCTGGCCCTCCACGGTGTTACTTAACTAAATACTACTTAGCTTAAAATAACTACGACTACGAGCTTTCTAATGATTACAAATACTGAAAGTGCATCGACTCTTTAATACCTGGAATTTCTAATTCCTAACACATCTGCCAAATCTCATAGTCATAGTGTGCAGCTATAGCTATGAGAATCCTAATAGCTCTTATGTCCGCTACAGGAGAAAATGTCTCCTTGTAATCAATGCCATAGGTTTGAGTAAAACCTTTAGCCACTAGACGAGCCTTGTAGGTGTGTACATTGCCATCCATGTCAGTTTTCTTTTTCAAGATCTACTTACTTCCAACGACTTTATCATTGGTAGGAAGGTCAACTTCAATCCAGACATCATTATCTTTCATGGATTGCATTTCCCCATTCATAGCAATCGCCATTTATCCTTTTCAGATCGCCCATGGCGCCTTTATAGTTGGCGGGTTCATTAAGATCCCCAACCATATTTTCCTCCACCCCACGTTAAGACATAGACGGTCAGTGCACGATAGTCCTTACTGCACTCCTACGAATGGGAACAACTTGGAGGAGCCTAAGCTTTCTGTGCTTCTTGAAGTTGGCTAGTATTTTCGTAAAGTGTTGTATCTTCTTGATCATATTCCGGATCATATACTCTCCCATCGAAGTTCTTGAGATATGAGATTCCTTTCAAGGAAATCTCCATACCTAGCCACGATTACTTTGTTCTCGTAGTAAAAGTAGTAACCCATAGTTTCTTTGGGTATCCTACAAAGATACACTTAACAGATCTGGGTTGGAGCTTATCCGTGAGTCACGCTTAACAAACGCCCACATCCCCTGCACCTTTAAGTAAGAAAAGTTGAGTTTTTCCTCATCCATATTTCATATGGAGTCTTAACAACCTTCTTCGTTGGAACCATATTCAAAATGCTAATAGCGCTTCAAGGCATAATCCCAAAATTAAAAGGAATAGTCGAAGTTCAAACATTGATCGCACCATGTCAAGTAAAGTATGATTTCTCTTTCGGATACACCATTTTGTTGTGGAGTATAAGGAGATGTGAGTTGGTGGATAATTCCACACTCGCTAAGTAATCTTTGAACTCTTGACTTATATACTCACCACCTCTATCGGATCAAGAACTTTAATCTTCTTACCGAGTTGTAATTCTACTTCACTTTTGAAAACCTTAAATGTTTCAAAGACTTCATGTTTATGTTTAAGTAAATAAACATAACCATAACAACTCGAAATCATCCGTAAAGGTCAAGAAGAGTAGCACCACGCTTTGACACATGTCTAAGTGGACCACACACATCGTGTGTATTAATCCGTAGATCGTAAGCCCTTTCCACTTGTGGTGAAAAGGTTTCCTTGTCATCTTCCCACTATGCAAGATTCGCATTTGTCAAATGATTCATCATCGACCGCTTGTAAAAGCCCTTCGTGTTGCTTTTCCATGCGTTTCTTGCCTATATGGGCAAGGCGACAATGCTAAAGATAAGAAGAGTCATAGTTAGACTTGCTCTTCTTATTGCTAATGCTATACAACTAATTATTTTCATTGGATACACAACCATCCATATCAATTTCAAACACACCAAGCATAGGAATTGCATTAAAGTAAAAAACATTATTTAAAGAACCGAAATTCCATAATCGGTAAAAGTGTGCACAAAACCAATATCTTTTAACAAAGAAACTGAAATAACACCCCTAACAATGGAGGTGCATAATGACAATTATTTAGTTCCAAAATTAAGCCCAAAGGCAACACTAAATCAAAAATCCATATGGCTTCGACTAACCTGCACGCTTTCCATTTCCAACGCACAAGTATCTCTCCACATGTCGCCTTCCTTGCTCCTCTAAGTTCTTATGATGTATTACGAGATGAGTACCACATCCCGTATCATATATCCGTGAATTTTGCTTATGAGGAAAAGAAAATAATTCAACATAAAAATACCTTATGAGCTAGGCACCATCTTATTTTTATTCTAAAGGCACTCATTTAGATATATCGGATGGCCCGCTCCGGCCTGGCACCGTGAGTTCTACAGGCAAGCTAAATCCTTCTTAGGATTCCCTTTTCTTTGCAGGTTCTTCTTAGGAGTCGTGGGATGACAACTTGTTTCCCTTTCCTTTTCCTTTCTTTCTTATCGCTGCGGCTTTGGCTTATTCACCCTACCACCTTGTATTGCTAGTAAATCGTGTGTAGGAGCCTTCTTTGGCAATCTCTTCTCGAAGTCTACAAGCATTGCATGTAACTCATTCAACGCCTTCCTGCAATGCATGTTATATTGTCGCACAAAATCACCAAATCGCTCTCGATTAAGTGGAGTGATTGATGAGGCCGACACACACATCTTGGGAGTAACCACATTCGAGCTTCTCCAATTGGTCCAAGTGATGTTTCATCTCGAGGACGTGGTCGGAGACAGATTTGCCAACCTCCTGCCTGCAGCTATGCACCTTTTCAATAAGTTCATATAGTTCAGCTGTTGGTGGCTTCTCAAACATACGTTTGAGTTCATCTAGCATGCTCATAGGCGGATAGTGCTCAAATTGTTTTTGCAATTGATCAGACATCCCCGAAAGCATTAGACACGCCACATCATTATGCTTCTCATAGTCAACGAGATACTCCTCTTTTTCAAGAGCAAGCTGCCTCTCGGGAGGAGACAGTGCGGTGTAGTCAAATATCAAGTCTTTGGCAACACGAAGGATGATCCTAAGTGCATGATGCCAATCATTGAAATTAGGGCCGCCATTTTGTCTCTTCCAATCATATCTTTGAAAGCATAACTCATTAAGCTCATAGTGTTTTCAGGTTGATGAGCCATCTATAGAAAAAGTTCAAAAAACCATAATTAGTATTTTGATAATTTTCCTTTTCAATAAACAATTAAATACCCAAGGTTCATATTCATATACCCAATTAATCATTATTGAAAACTAGGATCCAAATTGTCATAATCTCATCACGCCGATTGATCTCGCTAGTAATGAACTTTATACAAAGTGGTAGAGCTTTTGCTCAATTGCCAATTTCAATTGCAATTCCTAGATTTATGGGATTTACATATAGCCAATTTCAATTGCCATGTAAACATGTTTTATCCCATCTTATGCCTTGAGTTGCCAGTTCTCACCTCCTTACTCAATTAAGTTGTCCAACTTAAGAAACTGCAAAATCATCCATGCCCCGTTCTCACGACACGTGGACATTTTACCCTTTGATTACGATCTAAGTCACGTTCTCACGCAAATAAAAGGTAATCTTAGGTGTTTCCGTTTCACTGGATGGCATATAACTTAAATTAAAGGGTAATAATTTTGATGTCAAATCAAATATGTACAAAGATGTCATGCATTCATCTTCGTAGCATAGGTTTTATTAAAACATTTATATCCTTGTTTTAATGATTTAAGCTTTTCATCATCAAACTTTAATCGAGGTATTGGATAACCAATTAAAGAATCACCTTAATTACCACTATATCCTACTACTGCATGAGTCATAAGACCCAAGTTATTCGGATAATTACCACAAAAGTGGTAGCAGAGAAATTAAAGTAATTCACCCTTAAGATTTTATGCACACATATAGGAATACTTGGTAGCTCCATTAAGACGCACAAACGAGTGGAGAATCAGGTCAGCACGAAGCATATTAAAAACCCTCTTCTTTAAGGTCACAATTTAATGCATACCCTCCTTGTACCCATCACATAGTTTGTCATTAATGGGTGAGCCGTTTTAGCTATTTTGTGCAAAAAATCAATCAATTAAACGATTATAATTACTATGTTTAAAAATACATGTTTAACCATTGTTTAGATCAGTTTATTTTTCTTATAAAAAATACCCTTGTTACACTTAAAAAACAAACAAGTATTTAAAAAATAAACAAATAAACAATGAATGCATAACATAATAATAAGTCATGCATATCAAATAGCCACATGCAAACCTTTTGATAAATCCTATTAAAAATCAATTCTAGATCTGTCAATATGTATATGTTTAATTAAGACTCTCACCCTTTTTCAAAGAATGTACAAAGTGAGCCACATGCATCGATTCATCGATTGCGTGAGTCGAAATCAAACACATACCACATAGCACATAATTGATTTAATAATAATAATTGAGGTCTTCCAATTTTAGATCTATCATAATATTTAGTGTATATCACTTAACCAAGTAAAACATACAATAAAAGCAGATCCATGATAAAACATGTATGTAATTATCATGGATATAAATCACACTTAACAATTAATGCAATTAAAGAGAGTTACGCAATACACATAAAATTGCATGCAACATAGGGTTTCTAATCCAATGAAAACTGAAGTTTACAAAACCCTAATTAGAGCACACACAAAAAACGCCCCCCCCCCCCAAAAGTAGGGTTTAGGTTTTGCAAACCCTAGATCTACTAACACAATCATGTTTATTTTATTTATGTGTTTCAGTAATTAATTACTTGTTATACAAGCTAGGCTCGTGATGTCACTGTTGAGTTTAAGATATATGAAAACAATAAAATCATATAGACACCACAGAGTACACAGCGGAAGACTTAGAATCATAACAATAATTAATTAACTGAAAGATGCGTAACGTACCTCTTGCAATTGGTAGATCTCTTCAATGGATGTGACAAAGTGGTTTAACGAGTTATCCATTACCGTTTTATAACTCAAACCAATTGGTGTAAGAATAGTGTCTTACTACCACGTTCTTGTACACACGAATTAACAAACGAATTAAAAGATTGCTATATCTACAAAACCTTGTTTTAGAAAAACAAAACCAAAACACCCTAAAAGAATGTTGTTGGCCGAAATTTGCAAGAGAGAAAACAAAGAAACTTTAGGTTAATGTGTGTGCACAAAAGCTATGAAAAACATTAACCCTAGCCTTTGTTTATATAGTGTTTATAAATCTTTGGGAACAAGTTAAGGTTGTGGGCTTGGTATGCCCTCTCTTGGCCGGCCATCATAGGGGAGAAAAGAGAATCTCGTATCTTTTCCATTTTAAGATTATTCACCATATATTCTCTTCTTTTACATTTAACGGTCGTTAGTCATTTCCGTTAAATACTTAACGATCGTTAGTCGAGTTTTGTATAATAATTAATTGTAATCAATTAACATTAATTATTAACTTTAATTCTCATTCATAATGTGTGCAATCCCGTGGTCACGAGTTCGAATCTGGACATACACGTATTTATAAATATATACATTTCCAACAGTCGGTGGAGGGTGGTGGATAAGTGAGGTGGATGAGATGGGATCGCCGGAGAAGTGGGTTTTTTTCGTCACAATTGGTCCCTTCACGAAGCACATAGTTACTATATAAATACACGTGATTGCTATTACTGGAGATGCTTGTCTACGCGTTATGTGCTTATATGGCAAAAATTGGTATTATGAGAATACCAATTGAAATGAAATTTGTGTGTTAGCATTTATGTGTTTAAATGAAGTTTATCTATACTATATTATAAAGCATTTGGGACATTCCTAAAAAGGAAGACTTAAAAAATTAAGATTCAACACTTGCTAATAATGGCAAATTTTAATAAGTACATCTATAATAGCATTTGTTGCAACACTTTAAACACTTTTTTTAAACATGTTTTTTAAAAAAATAATAAAAAAATACATAGTAATTTAATATAAGTAAAAAAACGTCCATAACAATAAATACCTAATAAATGTTATTTTAAAACACCCCTAATATGAAAAATACATGTTATTATACATATTGTACAAACTAATAAAACACACAAATCTTCATGCAATTTATATGTAAACAAGCTCACAGTACATATGGTTTTAAAAACGGACCGGCCAATGGTTTCAACGGGAACCGAGTCACCACCGTTCGGCTAGCCCATAAAAGTCGTCCAAAAACGATATTGTTAAATCAATAGAGTTTAAAAATGCATATTAAAATACAATGTTCAAAAATATTATTAAATCGCAAGAGTCTCGAGAATCAACATACGCGCTTTTGGAAAAAAATTTTTAATAAAACTTACCAGAAACTAAAACTTTGTTTTATAAAATCGGACGATTTTTCAAAGCAAAGGATGCAAAGTGCAAAGTGTTAAGTGCTAATTATATGTATATATTTGAGTATTAATAATTATACTTTTTAAAGAACTCATATGATTTATTGAATATTTATTTTTACTTTATCTTTATAAGTAATCTTTACTCAGATCATCCATCTACGTGGGACAAATTTAACAAACATTATTTTTGAGAACTAAATTTTCTTAAGATAATGTAAGTGGTTTTTCAAAGTCGCTATAGTGTTATTATTTAACGATAACTTACGACTACGGCTATTGTCAACTACTTTTATCTCATTCCTTTACAATACGCCTACTACCAACTCATTATTGTCACCATATCACGTGGATAATCTACAATTTTATATGAAATTTTTGTTATCGACAATGTTTCAAAACTAAAAGTATCGTCGTCTCAGATATCTATCAGATTGTCAATATAGTTCTAAAAACATTCACTGAATATTTTAAATGATAACGCCTGTCATTTAACGCGCGGCACTCGCTAAGATGTATTTAAGCGGGATATATGTAAATGTTGAGAAATTTGTGTGTTGGTATTTTGAGGTTTATTGCAAGACACCTCAATCCGCAAAACCTTACAAACCAAACCCTTCAACTATCCACAAGCTTCATCCTTAACCCCAACCTTTTCCCTCCCCACTCTTAAAAGGCCAACACACACAAACATTTCAAAAACAAAACAAAACTCAAATACCAAGTCGTCCTAGAAAGATAAAGAAAAAAACACTAACACACATCCTAGAGAGAGAAACAAAACACAAAACATGTCAAAAGAAGTGAGTTCAGTTGGAGAAGAACCGGTGAGAAAGGACTATGTAGACCCACCACCAGCTCCCATGTTTGACATGGGAGAGCTTAAGCTTTGGTCATATTATCGTGCTTTAATAGCTGAGTTTATAGCTACTATGTTGTTTCTTTATATAACTGTTGCAACTGTTATTGGGTACAAAAACCAGACAATTGGTGACCCATGTGGTGGTGTTGGTGTTCTTGGTATTGCATGGGCTTTTGGTGGCATGATCTTTGTCCTTGTTTATTGCACTGCTGGTATCTCTGGTATGTAACAAAAATAACCTTAAGAAAACATGTAACATGTTATCTTTTGGAGATTTGTACTTTGTTGTTGTAAAATTAAGTTTTACAAAACTACTATTTACTAAAAAGTAGCTACTAGTTATTTTGTTATTTACTTGTGTGGACAAAACCATCAAACATAGTACTGTCAAGAACCGCCTTTTTGAAGGTGTTATGAAGGTTTTACTAATAATAGCAACTTATTTGAAAATTTGAGAGTAAAAAATGACACTATAATTTGTCTTTTACTTTATAAAGTGCTACTAATTGGTAAAGAAGAAAAGTCTATTGCTATTTCTGGTAATATTTGTGATATGTTAAGAATTATTTAAATTTACCCTTTGGTATGATAACTCCTAGTTTTCGCACTTTACATTGAGTAAATATCCTTTTTTTTTTTTTTAGAACTCTTGCAAAAAGTTGGCTATATAATTTTTATTTTTCCATATGTACTATGTTTACTCATGTAAAATTGGTGAATTGT
Source organism: Chrysanthemum lavandulifolium (assembly GCA_022545495.1). NCBI lineage: Eukaryota > Viridiplantae > Streptophyta > Magnoliopsida > Asterales > Asteraceae > Chrysanthemum > Chrysanthemum lavandulifolium. The sequence goes on along the minus strand of CM040239.1, from coordinate 149,286,362 downwards.
TTAAAATTATAGATTACTTGCCATGTTTTAGAACAGTTGTGCTAAAAGCCTAAAACTGGATGTATTGCTAAAGTGTTAAAACAATTTCTACTAAAAAAGAGTTTGCTATTTTAAGCAATAATTGTTTCATCTTTTTATCTTAACACTTTTTACCTTAACACTTTTTATAGAGGACCTTGTATAAGACTCCATAAATGATGTATCTTTTGTTATCAGTTTATCACACTACATAATATGGCCGTTAAAAAAGTATAGTACAAACAAAATAGTCATGATATTATTGCATAATTCGTTGACATGAACAATTTTTAGACTCAAGACATCTAACACTTACAGAATAATTTTGGACATAGATATGTTACTATAGAAGACTAACAAATTTATTTGTAATAGGTGGTCACATAAACCCTGCAGTGACATTTGGGCTATTTTTAGCGAGAAAAGTGTCGCTAATAAGGGCAGTAGCATACATGGTGGCTCAGTGTTTGGGTGCGATTTGTGGTGTGGGTTTAGTCAAAGCCTTCATGAAAACACCCTTCAATAGACAGGGTGGTGGAGCAAACTTGGTTGCACCAGGCTTCAATAAGGGTACTGCACTTGGTGCTGAGATTATTGGGACCTTTGTTCTTGTCTATACAGTTTTCTCTGCTACTGACCCGAAGAGGAATGCGCGTGACTCTCACGTTCCTGTACGTGTTACTTTTATCTTTGGTTTATGTACATTGTGTGTGGTTGGTTACTTATTATGTAAAACTTATAAAAGAGGAGCTATGATGTATCATTTCAGTTCATATGCAGAACTTATTTCCGCCTGGGAACTCTGGTTATTGCGTGAAAAGTTCAAGAGGAGGCACGAAGAGTAAAACTGAAACTTCAAGAAATTTCTCTCGTTGTTTCTCTCTTCTTCTTTTCATGTAATAACAGAGTTTCGGGCTGAGTCTAAGATAGACATGTGTTCTATGAAAGTAAATACGTTACATGTGCATTAAAGAAATAAACATCAGTAACAATGAGATTTGTAGCCATTCATAATTCGGTTGGTATTGGCGCCTCTCGTGATCTTTTAAGATCAGCCAGTATTACTTAGTTTGCTTGACTTTTTCAATTGTAGGTTTTGGCTCCATTGCCGATTGGGTTTGCTGTGTTCATGGTTCACTTGGCTACAATACCCATTACCGGAACCGGGATCAACCCCGCTAGGAGCCTTGGGTCCGCTGTTATCTACAACAATGAAAAAGTTTGGGATGACCATGTAAGTATACTCCAGCCATAACTTGTGCCTTGTTCTTTATATGTTTAACCCAACTCGTGATAATATCTTTGTTTTCTTTTTCTCAAACTAACCAAACCCAACTTCTTTTGAGATGGGTCATTTTACTTTAACCTTAAAATGACAATAGTAAATGCAATGTGCACCTTTTAATACATTGGTTATCGGTACACTGTTTGTATAGGATTCCTTTCCTCAAACTAACCAACTTCTTTTGAGTAACAAACCAAGTGCAATGTACAACTTTTAATGAATTGGGTCCATTCTTAAAAGTCACGAAAATATTGTTGTGTTGGAAATTTTATTTAAGCTAGTCTCATGCTTTGCATTTAGCCATTACTTGCACTATGCATATAATGTTGTACATTGCAATGAAGTTTTATGTCTGGCCGCGGAACTTTTTATACTTGCGGTATTGGTGTTTGTCGCCAGTTATACATAGGTTTATATTTATATGTGTGGTACATATGATTGACGCGATAAATCACCAAATAGTGTAATTTGAATGTGTGTTTTGGGTTGTGTATGCAGTGGATCTTTTGGGTCGGACCATTTGTTGGAGCGATGGCAGCAGCAGCATATCACCAATATATTTTGAGAGCTGCAGCCGTCAAGGCATTGGGTTCATTCAGGAGCAATCGTAGCAACTAAATCAAAGTAATTGTGTGTGTGTGTTTTTCTAGTTTTATTTGCTTTTTTTAGCTTTATTTTGTGTTGTTTGATTCAGAGAAATGATGAATGATTTAGCAGCTGTAAACGGTTTTCTTTGATCTTAGTTTCTTTGTTTACTTATACGAGTTGCGCGTGAATTTGGGAGTTTAATTTGTTTGGTTTAAGTAGTGATTAGTTAGTGGACCAGCAGTTGTGGTTTAGAAAATGGAATCCCTTGTGTGACTAAACCCGATTAGGATGTTTTTTTTTTTTTTGAAATATGATTAGGATGTTCATTAGGCGCTATTTTGCATTGATCAATCACAAAGACCTCGGTGTCTCTCTACTATACGTGAGTGCTCAAATAGGTCGTCTTATAGTATATATGTTGGTCTTTAAAAGCCAGCCATCGGGTGAGATATGACTCTCGATATATTATATCTTTTGAAGATTGGGTATTGTTGTTATTTAATTAAGTAAGATTGGTAAGATGGTGAGTGTGTCTGACAAAGCTATTATTTCCCGTGTTCATTTTGAAAATGCACGCAACTCTGAAAATACGGAGTAAAAGCTAACACGTCAAGTAAAATTTTAGTACTCCCTCCGTCTCATATTTATTGTCCATATTTCCTTTTATGGATGTCTCAAATTAATTGTCCATTTACCCATTTTAGTAAGAAAAGAGAATATAATGCGAAATATTCCATTTGTTTGGTTGAGAGTTATAATTGCCTCACTTTTATTAATATTTGTGTTTCTTGTCTCTTGACAATAAATTTGAGACGGAGTGAGTAATTACTTTACGGTGTGTTCTTGAGTTAAGTAATGTAAAGTAAATAATTTTCTTCCACTTTTGAGAGTACACTTTATTTTCAAATAGCCTAAAATTTCTTCACTTTTACTTTTTTTTCCTTTAAAAAAAACGCAAAAACATGATAAATTTTTTGTTTTCTTTCATTATTTTTTTTTTCTTTTATAAAACCAAATTGAGAAGACACTTTTTTTTTTTTTTTTTTTTTTTTTGAAAATTGACTTTATTCACACAACCACACCACTCCCCGAGAACAAGGAGCGGCCAAACCAAACAAACTATTTACACAATATTAAAACCATACCAATTCTTCCAATCTATCGTACAGCTACTAGTTCTATTGCTATACCAAAGAAAGCTAAGAGCTTTGATGTCTTGAACAATCTTCCGACTATCCATAATAACATTATCAAAGCGGCTCTTGTTCCTTGCGTTCCATAAGCACCAACACGTAGTAAAGAAAATCCCCTTCATCACTTCTCTTTTGAGGAATTATTATGTTATTGTTGAAAAAGGTAAAATAGAGAGTCAATGCTTCTACGGATGACTATGACCTTACATGACTGACATCTTTGCTGTCACGGTTGAATTACACGACAAAAATTACATTCATAAGAAATGAGTAAAAGTAAATACGTGGCTGCCGGTGAGTGGCTCTGCTTTATGATGTGTTTTCACGTGGTAAAAGTATGTTCTTGAACAAATTCACATGGCAAGTCGAAGGCAGTAAAAAAGCTTTGCTTAAATCGGAAGAGAAACTATTCAAGTTGGTACGATAACTTCACTCAAGTCGATTTCATAATTTGACTAAGTTAAAGAGAAATGGTGATTGGTATATTTTCATTTTTTATTGGGACATTCACACTATAATCAGCTAAAATAATTTATATTAAAAGTATAACGATTTAATGTATATTGATACGCCTACCTGTTCCCACGACGCTATTAAAGATTGGCTTTACCTACTTGTCTTATAAATACTCTCAGAATCATTTATGATAATTCAATCGAGTTTAAGATCAATAATTTATAGTTCTTCTCTATTTCTAAGCGAGCAAGACACGCTGTTTGCCAGCTTATCCCGATACAACCCCTAATGTGGTCGTATCAATTGGTGCTTTCGTTGAGAGTCCCGTTGAGAGGGCTACCAAATTAGGGTTCCAAAAAAAAAAAAATCATCTGTTCAATCACCACTATTCACTTGATCGTTCATCGACCACTATTCACGCGCATTTATTGCCGAGTCTCGCTCACGGGTACTGTTCATCGAAAAAAAAATTATTTTTTGTTTGTTTTGTTTTTCGAGTTAATGTTAATGGCTTCAAGCGGATGTGATCGGGACGCGGAATACGCACTATCTAAGCTTTTGCAAATGGGTACGGTGGCCGAATATGAGAGTGAATTTGTGGTACTTGGAAATCAAGTAACGGGGATCTCAGAATCTTTACTTAAATCGATGTATATCTCGGGACTTAAACCGCTTCTACAATGTGCACTCTTAAGGTTAGTGCCTACAACTTTAGAGAAGCTCTGCTCCATAGCCCGTATAATGGAGGCTCGCTTTGAGATAATTGCGGGAAAAAGTCGAACTTTCAAGAGAAAGCAGATATCATGCTATCATGGCGGTGAAGAAGCTCCATATGTGATTAAAGAGTCCTTAGATGCTAATGAAGATATTGGTGTTGTTGAGGTTAGTAGCGCGATAAACGATGTTTTGATATTGGTGAGAGTAATGTGGAAAGCATGGAAGTTCGTAGTGAGTTTAGCGAATTTTCAGAAAATAAAGAAAGTGTGGAAGATGTTGTGGGTGGTGGTGAAGCGTGTAGGGTTGACGAAAATGAGTCGAATATAGTGATATCGCTACTTAAGGATGGAGGTGGTATATCTGATGATAGTATAGATGAAATAAATTTGGGTTTAATCAAGGAGTTTGTGATTAAGATGTTGGAGGTAGAGATGTTTTCAAGAGAGTTTGGTTGTTTGTTTGAAGTGGGTATATCATGAGAAGATCCGCAAGCAAGAAAAGATCAAAGAATGGTGTTGTGTTATGTCCAAGGCAAAGGAATACTGAAAGAAGAAAAAGCGAAGGCTACAATTCAAAGAAGATTATGGGATCCCGGATTACCGATGTTGCAGGAGGACAGGATGCCCAAATGAGTCAAGAAGTCCAAATGTATGGCATAAAGATTATGTCATATAATCTATCTTTATTTACGTGTCTTTGTTTAGGATTGTTTTCATGTTTATTTAGGAAAGTCAATTAAGAATGTTTTAAGACAACACCTCGAGGCAAGGTGGTTTTGAAGGAGTGAGGAATGATACGCCTACCGAGCCCATGGCCTATTAAAGTCTTGGGTTTTACCCTACTTTGTCTTATAAATACTCTTGTAATCATTTATGATAATTCAATCAAGTTTAAGATCAATAATTTATAGTTCTTCTTCTATTTCTTAGGAGCTAGCACACGCTTGAAGTGGTGCCTTATCCCGATACAACCCCTAACAGGGTCGTATCATATATGTTGAGTGTCCTAATAAACTAATCACTTCTCCAAGTTAAAAGATCCTAAATCATTGAATTAAAATCAAATGATAAAATTAAAAATGAAATCACATTATTTTAACTTTTTATTTTAATCTAATGGTTAAGGATCCTCTAACTTGAGAGTATTTTCTCCCGTTTAAAATAGACACAATAGTCATCATTTTTCTTAGCATCACATAAGCACATCGCCATTCCATAGCAAATTATCATTCTTTTTAGAGTTAATTATATAAATCGTCCTTGTGGTTTGCTGATTTTTACGGTTCTTGTTCTTATTTTTTTAAGCGGGTCATGTCTATGTGATTTTTGATTTTTATAAATCCTGTACAATTTTCAACCCAAGTCCAAACGATCGTTAAAAAAGACCCACTGATGAATTAACGTGAGGGTTAACCTTGTAATTAGGGTTTTCCCTCTCAAAATACAAACCACAAGAACAATTTATGTAATTTACTCTTTAAAAAAATAAACTTTTTTAATTTTATTATACGAAATATTTTTAATTTTATTATAATAATTAAAAAAATGAAAAACTTAAAAAAAAATAGTTTTATTAAAAAATAATTCTATAATAAATTAAAATATATATATTTATGTTTTATTTTAATAATTAAAAAAAAAAAAAAAAAAAGTTTCTTAAAAAATTAATTTTATTACAAAAGTTTATAATAAATTTATGGAAAAAAAGTATACATTTTCGTTCATTTTATACATTTTATATTTTTTCATTCGCTTTTATACGTAACGTATTTGTATGTTTTATCGTTTTATACGATTGTTTTGGACACTTTTCTACACTTTTTTTTTCGTTTTTGGACGTGATTATACGTTTTTGTACGTTTTCATCCGTTTTTGTACGTTATTTTCATACGTTTTCTTATGGTTTTTATCCTTTTTTATACTTGTTTTATAAGTTTTCATACATTTTATTCGTTTTTATACGAAGACGCATAAAACATACAAAAACGTACTAAAAACGAACAAACACGTACAAAAAATGTTTAAAAACGAACAAAAACGGATGAAAACGTATAAACATATAATAACATCCAAAAAGGAAAAAAAAATCATATAAAGACGGATGAAAACGTAGAAAAATCGTAAAAAACGTACAAAAACGGATGAAAACGTATAAAACGACAAAACGCATTAAACGTAAAATTAAAAAAAAAAAAAAAAAAAAAAAAAAACGTCCTTGTGGTTTCTATTTTGAGAAGGAAAACCCAAATTATAAGGTTAACCCTCACGTTAGTTCGTCAATGCCAAGTTAGGTCCTTTTTAACGATCGTTTGAACTTGGATCGAAAATTGGACAAGATTTGTAAAAATAAAAAACGAGTGGGACATGACCCGCTTAAAAAAAAGCACAGGGACAAGATCTGTAAAAACCAGCAAACCACAAGGGTGATTTATGTAATTGTAGAAAACTAGAAGGGGGTTGAATAGTTTTACCGATTAAAACTTGGTTTTAAAATATTTAGATCGACTTATGTCAATCTATTTAATGTGTATGTCAGATGATGATAGATAAGCATATAAATAAGTAATGCAAAGATAAAGAGTAAAGGAACACAAAACCACGACACGAGTATTTATAGTGGTTCGGCTACAATAACACCTTCCTTGCCTACTCCACTCTCTGAGTTCCCCACTCGAGAGTAAGTAAGCACTACACAACACAAGCTCCTTAATGTGGCGGAGAAGCCTTCACAACGTCGCCTACCCTTTATCCGGTACTAGGCTAGACATCGAGTTCTTCCACGAGGTAGAACCACACTTATCACAACGTTGCCTACACTTTATCCGATACAAGGCTAGATATCGAGTTCCATTATAAAGGAGGAACTACTACCAAACACTACACCACTACACGACTACCCCAAAGGAGACACACTCCTTATTACAACATCATAAGGATATTAACATCCTTTTAACCCATCCTAACTATCTTGTACATGGATGGACCATATCGAATGTACACTCTTGGCACCTTTCACTAATGCCTTCGACACGACCCTTCGACACCTTTCACTAATGCCTTTGACACGACCCTTTGGCACCTTTCACTTATGCCTTCGACACGACCCTTCGACACATTTCACTAATGCCTTCAACATGACCTTTCGACACCTTTCACGAGGATGTCGGTATTGTTGTGAAATGATGGTTCCACTACACGGCCCTCGTGAAACAACCTCTTTTGTAATATTTTGAAAGACTTTCGGTCTTCGGGGCTAAGACCTTCCTTTCTATGGTACATTGGTATGTAGTGTGTCGTATCTTGATAGTTTTGTTGCCTAGAGCTTGGCATGATTGATCCTAAACACCAAAACCATAATGTGGTGTCAATTATGTGAATAGTTCCTTAACGAGGTTTATCACAATTTTTGCTCAACACATCTCTATTGAATTCAAAATGAGTTTTAATTTGTATTAACATAATTAACTTTTCTTTTTACCTTTTAGCCGCAATAGTCACTACTCCCCTCACTATCACAAAAAATACATATTTTATATAAACATACATTACAAAATAACTCACACACTTTCACAAATCAAAGGGGAATTGTATATATATATCTCTGCAAAAGCTTAAAATAACGTATATATCCAACTTAAACTTTTATATGCATATATATCCTTCTAAAGGCTTAAAAATTGCATATATGTCTAACCTAAACTTATAATCACATATCTATGCTTTCTAAACCTTAAATATGTCATATATATCCAAATAACTATTTAATTTAAATTTACAACTCTAGAATACATGACAATTATAATTATAAAAAAAATTCTTAAATATAGTTTTTCTTTATTTATAAACTTGTTGTCAATATTATATATGCTTTAAATGTAAACATATTTTATCTCCGATGTATAATATATAACAATCATGATATATTTGACGAGTTTATTTCATGTATTCGTATTATATATGAGATAAGGTGAATTTTTTTCGTGAGCTTAAAAATTCTCTTGATATATTGTTTTTGTTCATATATTTTATTTGAACCTCGCGACATCTTACCCTTAAAACAAATGTGGTTTTTGCAATTTTAAAATTATGATTACCATAATTTAGAGTTTAAAGTTATATTAAATAACAATTTAGATATATATGATATATTAGAGGTTTACAAGGATATATGTAATTATGAAGGTTTAGAAATGATATATATATGCAATTATTAAGTTAAGTTGGATATATATGCAATTTTTAAGCTTTTGAAAAAATATATATGTAATTATAAGTTTAAGTTGAATATATACGTAATTTTGAACTTTTGCAAGGATATATATGCATTTTTCCCTAAATAATAATATAAACACATATCGGGCCCACAAATAATGGTAAGAAACCTCACCACTTATCCTTTGTTTTGTGTGGCTCGCGTGTGACCGCTGCCTCTAGCAATGAGGGTGGCGTGTGACGGGATATAGTGATGATGAAGCATCACTTGGTATTAAGGGTGTCAAATGGGTTAACCCGACCCGACCCGATAAGGCTTGATAGGGTCGGGTTGATTTGGGTCCAATGGTTGCTTCATAGACAATGAATACTTGTTGTTATTATATACTAGTCGCCCACTAAGGACGTTGTGAACCCATATTGGTTCAGTATAACTGAAGATGTTCTAGTCGTCCACTTAGGACGTCTAAGTCATATACTCTATGACTTTGAGCCGCTATACACACTGGTCATCCACTTAGGATGTCTAAGTCTCATTTTACAAAATAAGATGCTAATAAAGGCTCGGTCGTCCACTCAGGACGTCTAGGCTCCCTTTTAGAGTATGTCATGACATAATAACACATGTCGTCCACTTAGGACGTCTATACCCATCCTTTGGGTCATAATGCATATAACTATGCAAATCGTCCACTAAGGACGGCTAATTTAGTTGTGTCGTCCAATTAGGACGCTATACAAATAATATTGTAATATTTAAGCTGAAAATACTTAACTAAATCCAAACGGGTCATTTGGGGCTGTTTTGACCCGTCTAACATATATCACATATAAACTTTCCATATGTAAGGTATTGAAGCACATAATATATAATTACAACACTATATACTCGTAACACAAGTATATTACGTGAACATAAACGGGATCACCACAAATAGAATGGCACATTAACGAGTTATTAAGGACCCGTTTCTACACTTAAATATGTTACTCACTAAGCGTTTGCTTACGTTGCTTCGTCATGTTTGTTATAGGTGAAGCTAGTGGTAGTGCAACTAAAGGTACGAAGACCGAGAACTAGACCTCGGTGGAATACTTGGGTATGGAGCCTTTTTCCCTACACGCTCTCTTACCAAGAAACGCCCTAGGTTGTATGCTTTTGTGTATGAATATATAAACTCATGGTTATGTGATGATCAAATAGATAAGTAGTTCCTTTTATAGTTTAAGGGGTGTTTGGCATAGTGCCATTCTTGCCCATATTGACCCATTTTGATCATGTACGGGTCAAGGCGGATGATATATGTTATGTACAGTTATATGTGTTAATATAAGTGTTGGCGTTAATATTAAACAAGTTCAAAAAAAAAAAAAAAAAAAAAATCTAGCACAGGCGTTTCAAGTTGGTATCAACCCGATAACCTAATAGGGTCGGGTTAGGGTCTCAATTAGTTTGTTATCGGGTTACCGGGTTGATCCAATAAACCCAATAAGCTATAATGACCCATAGAAAATCTATAATTTATTAAAGGGAAAATGAAACAAAAAGGCATCAAAGTTAGGGTCCATTTCCAATCAAGGTATTCTACTTTTTTTCTTGCATAAAAAGGTTGACAACAAAATTTTTTAGTTTTTTCATTAACTCCGTTAAGTACTAACCTTAAATAGAATTCGAAACTTTTATAAAATTACAAGGGCCAAAATAAACTTTTTAAAACTTAAACAAAACGCTTCCTTCTTCCTTCTTCCCACTATCCAAGATTCCCCAATTTTCCCCAACACATAAACCCTAATTAACTGCTCACAAAATTGAACCTTATTTTGTGTTTGTTAAGGT
>CM040239.1:148439407-148617229 GCA_022545495.1 Chrysanthemum lavandulifolium | reverse complement strand
AGCCTTCTTCTTTCTCGAGTCTAGGATCTCTATTTCACGACAAATCACAAACAATACGGAATTTTCAAAACCCAAGATAAGTTTTTCACTTATAATCTTCTTATTTTCTTTCAAAATAAGTACGAGTTACATACACATCCTTCTTTCAAAAGGATAAAACGTTTGCATTTCAAGAAGCTATATAAAATGATACTCCTTCCCGTATCAATTTCACAAAAGCAATTTCTCACGTCTAGGACAAATCGCTTTTTTATTATTAATACAACGTAAAAACCCTTTTTCATTGCATCTCATGTCTTTTGAATGCTAAAGGAGACACATAACTAATATGTGTTTTCGGGTACATTCATTTAAGCCACAATGAATTAGGAGCATTGGTAACACTAAATTATGTACTCAAAGTACTAAGTATGTGTTTTCGGGTTATCTCACATAATAGTATGCTTTTTCATTTCTAGTTTATTTTTCTTTTCTTCTTAGGAGTCGAGATAACCGCAACTCCAAATAGTTTGTATATAGGCACACTAGGCAAAAATATTTCCAAAAGGAAAATTTTGTACTTCCCGGATCACTGCACCCACGGATCCTAGCCTTTATGCCGGACGGATCCCTCAAGGAAGGATCTGCGGGAACCGTGGAGATGTGTCGCTTTTACCTTCTATTTTTCTCACTTTGGATGAAAATCCACATTTGTTTTATTTTTTGAGTATGTTCTTTAATGCTTGTGTTCTCATGATCACATGCCTTAAATTCATATCTAATCATTAGATTTTAATCCACATTTTAGGTCAAGAATTCATTACAATGCTTTGTTTTTCTATATAGAACTCCCAAAATGCTTGCATAATCCATCTCATCTTCACAAACAAACAACACCATGTCATTCACTAACTCTTTCTATGAATCACCTAGTACAAACAATCATCTTCATGAAACCCAAACCTTTGTACTTCCACCTTCCAAAATACCACAATCAAACTCTAGGATATCCGCACGAATTAACATACGATCTTGTTGCTTAGGAAAACCATCATCATATGGCTCATCACCATCAAATAACTCACCACAAGATGCTTCCATTATAGCACCTCCTTCGTCACCAACGAGTACACTAACTCCATCACCAAATTACTCACCACCTAAAATCACTCTTTTGGAACTCCTTACGACTCCAACCAGATCTCAACAACCAAAGCAAAAAGAATTAGCCTTTTTGACACCTCCAACTTCTCCAAACACAATATTCAATGATATTGAAACATCACCACCTTTAGCTCCCATTAAACTACAAGAACATCTAGGCTACTTTCCACCACCACTTCAAATCATTCCGGACTTTGATCCGTATTTTCCTATTTTCCACCACAACTTCCGCAGAACTCACAAATCAAAACAACCCGTAAGATTTCCGACTCATTACCCACATCACTTACATTGTGAACATTGCCAATCCACTAGGGAAATTGTAATAGAAGTTAGGCAAGAAATGCGATTCATACTCAACCTCATCCTTGATCGTATCAATACCATTACTCATCCAAACCTCCATCCATAACCTTATGCAAGCATAGAAGGAATCATTACTAATATTTTCTATTTTTAGTACTTTTTCTTTTGGAGTTATTTTCAAGAACAAGTCTTGTTCTTATTTTTACATGCTTTTAGGTGGCATAAATACCAGTACACTTTGTTGTTTTATTCCAAGGCCTTGTTTACATACCTTGGCTCCCAATCTTGATCCTCGTCAATCACAAGATTATTTAAGCATGTTACTAACCTTTCTTTGTAGGATTTTTTCTTCACTTAACGCCCCAAACTAGGGAGCTACCGCTCAAGGGGAGTAAGCGATACGTGGACTAATTTTTCCACACTTTTATTTCTTCGAAGGGTTAACTTTTGTTTCGACAAAAGGGGAGAAGAAGTAAAACTTAGGGGCTTTCAAAACATACATCTATTCTTAAGTTTTACTCATCATAACATTATGTTTTGTCATCAACAAAAAGGGGGAGATTGTTAATACAAATAAATCGTAAAAACGTTTATTAATATTTTGCGATCTCTTTATGTTTTGTTGATAACAAATATAATGTTATCTTAAGTACAATTATAAGGATACATGTTATTTCTGTAAAGTATTTACATATAGCCATTTAAATACAAAAATGTTGCAATTAATCATTTGTTGTAATAGTTTATTAGAATGGGTAAAAACCATAACCCATGGATCATATCCATAACCCATTAACCTATACCCATTTGACTAGATACAATGTATTCATTAGATAGATTGAATCTAAGGAAAACCCATGGACCAACCCATAACCCATGACCCATAACCAAAAAACCCATGGGCAAAGAGGAGCGCCCCACGGATCCCTATGTTTACACTAGACGGATCCTTGTGGTAGGATCCGTGGGATCCGGGAACAGCAGGCGTAAATTGCCTATAAATAGAGAGTCATTTCTTCATTCTAACTCACCCTCTTCTTACTAATTCTCATATACTCTCACTCTCTTCTAACAAAAGATCACTTGATCTAGAGAGTACTTCCTTCTTCTTTCTTTAGTGATTCTCATATAGGTCCTTCTCTAAGGCGAGATCACGAGCATTCTACAAGTCATCCAAGCAAGGGGTCCTTCATTGATTTGTTCCTCCGCAAGATTTCCAGCGAAGAACTTGTATTTGATATTTCACATATTTGTTGTGTAATAGTCGTGTTGGTTTGGTCCACCGTGTTACTGGACTCGGTATTTAGCTTTGTACCGAAAAAGGTGTAAGCAACGCCAGAAGGCTTCTCCGCCAAGTGAAGGAGTTTGTTGACATAGTGCTTGAACTCTCGAGTAGGTGACTTGGGGAGTGGAGTAGGCGCGAAGGTGTCCTTGTGCCGAACCACTATAAATCGGTTATGTCATTTCTATCCCTTAACTTTACTTTATTTACTTGCTTTATCATTAGATCTATACTTTCTCTACATCCATAAGATCTCACATATTAACTAATCTAAAGTTTTGAAACTAACTTAAAATCGGCAAAATTATTCAACCCCCCTTCTAGTTTTCCACACAAATGTCGCCTATATACTACTAAAGCGATTATAGAATCATAAAAAGCAATATTAAATATATCATCTACTACGGAATTCAATTTTAATCTTGTGCTATTATTTTAAAAGAAAAATTAATGGATGTTTCCTAAACTTGCTCCTTAATTATACTGTAAGCTTTTGGATTTCACAAACACATCACACCATAATACAAAGTGGGCGATGTTTGGTTTAGAGAGAAAGTTATAGAGAGAAAGAGAGAGAGTTGGGAACTATGTGAAACAAAGAAAATTGTATTGAGCTCCAACCCTCACCTTGGGAGGTAGAGGGTATTTATAGTTTCTTACAAGACTCACCTCCAACGGTCATGGATCGTGCATACGGTGGGTAAAGACCGTCCGTCTCCACGGTGTTACTTAACTAATTACTTATTAACATAACATGACTACGACTCACGAGCTTTCTAACGAATACAAATACTTGAGGTGACCGACACTTTAACCAATGGATTTTCTAAATCCTAACATATACTGATATAACAAGAATTTTAGAGGTGAATGTAAGAATGAAAAAACGCACTTGCACAGAAAAAGCGGTTTTCGTTTGTCACTGGCAGTTGTCTGTGCACGATTTTGCAACTCTTTCTTTAGAGAACTTCTTTGGAGGTAGAACTTTGCATGGACCATGAATCAAGCCTGCTGGTAATGTTAAATGATAGTTGGAATCATAAACCTAACGAGAGCCACAACATGAAAGGCACATCAATTTTGTTAAATATAATCGTAATAAAATGTAAATTTTTGCTTCAAAATTGTTAGGTGGTGACCGCAAAGCTTACACTATCTACAACATGTTAAGTTAAAGAACTACTCATGGAATGATAAAAGGTAAAAACAAATAAAATGTACATGCAAGGAAACCTTAATTCAAGAATAAAGAACCTTTAGTCGCTTACTATTAAGCTTCAAAACTTTCAATATATCTTTGTTTTATTGTTACTAGTAGAGGACTAGAGGTGGCAAAATGGGCGGTCACTACCAACGGGTTGGTTGATGGGTACCTTTTTTACCCGAGTTTAGTTGGGTCGATCCGACCACCAACACTTTAGGAGGTATTAAGCATCTAAGAACACATAGAGTGGTTTACCCATTTGACCCATTCCCTTCTAACGAATTCTAAAATTTTACCGGTTGACCCGTTTTAGGGAAGCAAAAACCCCAATTTCCACCAACCAGTTACAAGTTCTACAATAAAGCCTTCCTACTTATACTTCTATACTATAAAAATAATGAATGGCAATGAACTGTGGTTTCCAAATTGTATTGAGAGCTTAACCTCATTGCTTTACGGAGCACCCGAATCGACCAACACTTTCGTGCAAATCATCGGAAAGAAACAAGGTGTCACGGTGACCCACTTCTTATTTGTGTTACTATCTTCCCACATTTCCTGCAGCAAATCCTTGTTTAAAATAACAACTAGCATCCATGACAAATTTTTTAAAGCCATAAAATCCTTACATCATTTTCGTACCTGCTAGTCGCGATGAAAGGAAATAATGTGATATGACCAGTGTATATCGAGCTCTATCAGGTGGGACGCCTTGCTCCTGATATGCCAAGTGTCTGCCATCCGGTAAAAGTATACGAGTAGCGTTTGGAGGATATATTTGAAATCCTTTTATCATGGAAGCAGTTGTATCACTCTCAGAGGTTACTAGTATTAGGGCTTGAAAAATATTCAGGGCACGCCCATCAAATGCACAAGGGTCTGAATTGGCATGAATATGCTAATTTCAATCGATTCAAAACCAGCTTGAAAAATCGTGTTTGATGAGGGTGGATTCAGACCCTTCTATCCTTGGCAATTCAAAGACGGTTTTGAATAGATTGAAATTGCTAATTTCAGTTTTAGGATAACGGGGAAGGAATGACAGAATTAGGGCTTGAAAAATATTTGGGGATAAATTGGTGGATAATGAGGAAATAAAGGATGTTTTAGATAGATGATTATGTAAAAATATGTGTACTTGACAATTATGTAAAAAGACAAAAAAACCCTTTTTAAAAAATACGGTTGCCCAACAACTTTTGGTTGCCTAACAAACAATACCTTACACATATGGGACACTTGTCACAATGTAGATGAGTTGCCCAATGACAGCGGTTTCCCTCGGTCTATCTTCAAATTAAAAATAAAAGTGGTCCGCAAAGTGACTAGTCTCGTGACGCGGTCTATTTGACTAATTTTCCTATTTGAAATTGTATATATATATATATATATATATATATATATATATATATATATATATATATATATATATATATATATATATATATATATATATATCTGTGTTTGTTAGAGTCAAATGCTTGTATCGAGTCACACTAGAACAAAAAGTGGATTTGGCCACACCAATATGTGTGACGATATACATATAGTCACATGTTTTTCGGCCGTGTGTGACTAAAGGTCGCGTGACCATAGGTACCCTATGGTCACGTGTTTGACTTTTTTAGTCTCTATTGCAAAAGAGTAACCAAAACCGTAATATGTGTGACTAATTAGGTACAAATTTTGTTGGATTAATCCGATTAGTGACCATAAACATCAGATAGTCACACAAAGCATGTTTGTTTTGGGTATTTAGTCACATACAATTAAGCATAAAGTGGCAAAAAGTGTTAATAAGTGTGACCATATGTTGTTTAAGGTGAAGAAATATGTCTTTTGTGTGACTATTGATCATCTAATGGCCACTTGAATTTTATGTTTGTGTGGCCTTTTCTAACATTTAGTCACACAAAGCATGTTTGTTTTGGGTATTTAGTCACATACAATTAATCATAAAGTGGCTAAAAGTGTTAATAAGTGTAACCATATGGTGTTTCAAGTGAAGAAAGGTGTCTTTTGTGTGACTATTGATCATCCAATGGCCACATGAATTTTATGTTTGTGTGGCCTTTTCTAACATTTAGTCACACAAATCATGTTTGTTTTGGGTATTTAGTCACATACAATTAACCATAAAGTGGCTAAAAGTGTTCATAAGTGTGACCATATGGTGTTTTAAGTGAAGAAATGTGTGTTTTGTGTGACTATTGATCATCCAATGGCCACTTGAATTTTATGTTTGTGTGGCCTTTTCTAACATTTAGTCACACAAAGCACGTTTCTTTGGGTATTTAGTCACATCCAATTAATCATAAGGTGGCCAAAAGTGTTAATAAGTGTGACCATATGGTATTTTAAGTGAAGAAATGTGTGTTTTGTGTGACTATTGCTCATCCAATGGCCACATGAATTTTATGTTTGTGTGGCCTTTTCTAACATTTAGTCACACAAAGCATGTTTCTTTTGGGTATTTAGTCACATGCAATTAACCATAAAGTGGCTAAAAGTGTTAATAAGTGTGACCATATGGTGTTTTAAGTGAAGAAATGTGTGTTTTGTGTGACTATTGATCATCCAATGGCCACATGAATTTTATGTTTGTGTGGCCTTTTCTAACATTTAGTCACACAAAGCATGTTTCTTTTGGGTATTTAGTCACATACAAATTAAGCATAAAGTGGCCAAAAGTGTTAATAAGTGTGACCATATGGTGTTTTAAGTGAAGAAATGTGTGTTTGTGTGACTATTGCTCATCCAATGGCCACATTAATTTTATGTTTGTGTGGCGCTTTCTAACATTTAGTCACGCATCGAATTAAGCAAATGTGACCAAAAGTGTTAATAATTGTGACTATATGAATCTTTTAGTCACATATAAGAAATCAATATATATCAAAACAAATTCTAATATATAAAAATATATTCAAAATATATTCAAATACAATAAAATTGGAATGTATATAAAATTGTAATGTCGTACATAATAAAATTCTCAATAATTTAACGACTTCCGACTCTTGATCTTCTTAGCTTCCTTTTGCATGGTATGACTAGAGACGTAGTATGTAATTTAGGTGCGATTATGTTCTCACCAATCGCTTTATGGTACTTGGTGGTGTTACATGTAGGAAACAAAAGCCGGGTATCAAACACCTAATTAAATATGAAGAATGATATATGTAGGTTTATAAAACATATGCATCTATGTACCTTTTCATCGAAAACCACTTGATCCTTTGGCCATGCATAAAACCACCTCGCATCCTTAACTATTTTGAGACCGTTATTTTACATCCAAGATGCACGCCGCATCCACTAAAGATTTTTCAATAGACACTCTGTGCAATCCTTTGGGAGTGGTTTGTTATAAAGCATTTTTTCCATCGCTTTTGTACACGGTACCCTCCGCAATAATAGTTGATTTCTTTAAGTGCCACCGCACTTAATTACCTAAAAGATAATTTGTTGCATGTATATATGTACCAAGAATTAATTAAACTAAAGAACATATGAAAATGTTTAAATACATACTTGTGGTAGTACCGCTTAATGGAGACTCTTGTTCTTGTGATCCGTAGTTGACGTGAAGAATCTTTCGCTTTGATCTAGTCGATTTCTTAGATGCGATGATTTAACAGCTTTCCTATATGTATAATACGGTAAATAAATAATGTATGTAGAATTCAAAATCCCGGGGGTGATTTATTACTTACACTTATTTGAATTTCCTTTTCAAAGTTGCAAGTCCATTAGACTTCTCAATGCTCGCAACTTTCTCACGTCCAAGAACACGTGTTCGGCATCCCTCATCGGAGACACACGAAATATAAATTGTTTAAGAAGATGCAGCAGTATTTAAAAGGGTAAAAAAAAGATGGAATGTTACTTTCTTATGTCTTACTTCCGTTTACATCAATGGAGTTGAAGTTAATCGCAATCGCCCCTTTGTGCATGACCAATTGTTTCATCAAATCAGATTCGCCTCTTTTTCTTGACGTTGGCGCCTCTCATCATCAAGTTCACTTTGAAGTAACACCACTCTTTCATCGATGCTTGTCATTCGATTCGAGGCGCATCAAAATACCTCTTGTAGGTTACTCCACCTCCCACCTCTCGCATATCCTCCCTTTTCCTTACCTAATACAAGCTGTCATGGCATCAGTGCCATGATCAAGCTTCAAGATTCCTTGTTTGATCTTGTCGTCTGTTTCTTCTCGCACACACAATATGGGAAATAGGTTATTTAATTCTACCAAGATTAACTTGTAACTAAAAGTATTAACTAAAACACTACACCAGATAACTTATAAATACGGTTTTAAATGTCTGATGGCGATATTAACTAAAAGTATTAACTAAAACACTACCTATATTAACTTATAACTAATAGCTTTTAAGTAATACATTAGCGTATTAACTTATAACTAAACAAACATAATAATAAAATTTGCAAACAAACTTACAAATTTTTCTCCCACCGATCCGATATCATCATCGTGATATTCTCCGTCATTTTGACCCTTCCTTTCAACCACAAATACATCACGCGGTGGTTCTTCATCCGTTCAATTTCTTTACTCTCGATCTTATAAACATCAAATACATACAAATGTAAGATAAACGAATATAAACGAAACTATGATGCTATTAAATGCAAATGTGCAAATGTTTATTTGTTACCATTTTTTCTATCACACGGGCGTATCCACCTCGTCCCATTGTATGATCATAAAAGACTTGGAACGCGACACTTTAGCTTTCTCGATCTCACCTTGCAACACAAAATCATATGGCGTTTAGATGTAGTAATCTTGATAGTATACAACTAATACATATGGAAACATATGAAAAGGTGAAAGATATTTGAACTTGAATAAAAATGAATAATTAACACCTTGTATTCCTCATTGGTGTGTAGTTTACAAAATTAACCCAATCTTCGGCTTTTATAATTGCACTATATTTTGTCTGGACTTCATTTAGTTTTGAAAGGGTATTTTGGTTGGGCAATATGTAGTTTTGTATCAATTTCATTCCGAAATTCCTTAGAAATTGACCAAGACGATTCATTATCGACTTTCGACCGTCAAGTCAACATCAAAATATCGTCAAAAGATTAACAAATTGTTGTTAATTAGTTGCACATACCGTAAATGCAGAGATAAACTTATTAACACCTTGTATCTACGATGACCAAGCCACTACTAGTTAAAAAGTATATGTACCGTGATTTCGTCCCCACATTTTATCTCTTGCTTCAATCAACCTTTCTCGAAAGTTAGAATCCGACACCTATATGCTCACGAACCAAATCACCCAAAAACTTGAAAACAATGCTCGTTTTTTCGATAACCTATCCAATTGCATCGAAGGTTACACTCGACCTTTATTCCGTCTGTTTTCCATATTCCTCGCAAACTTAGCTAACCTAGTTATGCCCTCTAAACAACATTCACATTTGAATGGTTGTTTCCAAGATCCTCACCCTCATCCGAATACGTCTCGATTCATATTCTAAAGTGTTTTCAATTTCACGATCGAATAAAACAAATCATCCGGATAATTGATTTGCGTTGACA
Organism: Chrysanthemum lavandulifolium; assembly: GCA_022545495.1. Classification (NCBI taxonomy): domain Eukaryota; kingdom Viridiplantae; phylum Streptophyta; class Magnoliopsida; order Asterales; family Asteraceae; genus Chrysanthemum; species Chrysanthemum lavandulifolium. The sequence continues at coordinate 148,607,712 of CM040239.1, read as the reverse complement.
TGATTCGTCAAGTAATGTGTTAAAGAAAATTAGTAAACTTAATTGGTAAATAATGGTGTAAAAATGAAGTTACGGTTGTTTTGCTTGAAGCTTTGATTTATTGGAGTAAAAATAGGGCTAATGATGGGCGATTTTCAATTAAGGAAACCATAATTTCCAAAGTAATTTTAAAATTTTGGCTAAAATTTGGCTCCAAATTTGATAATTTTAAATGTGGCTCCAAATCAAACAATTTTTGAAACCAAAACACCCAGGGCGAAATGGTGCTTACCCACAATCCCAAACACTCATATTACTTCAAACCACCAGGTGTCAAAACATATAATCATAGATACACTAAAATCACCACATGGCGCATACAAATGAACAATCAAAAGCTAAAATGGACTTAAAGCAACTAATTAAGCAACTATAACTAATAAGCGATTCAGATAAACAATTAAGCACAAAAATAGGCAAATCAAACCAAGAATTGCCGATACATCAAACGACCTAAGACCTTACTTTAAGGCTATAAATAAGCTATTTATAAGCAATTAGATAGCTCTAACATCCTCAAGTAGTCAAAAAATCAAGAAAACATGTAAATGCAATTAACTTAAAGCAAAAACAACAACAAAAACACCCTAAATATAGTGGTTCAATCAAAATAATTGTCATGAACAAACGCCTCGATTCTAAACTTCATAATCGACCATAAAAAATTGACAACAATCTAAAAATTGAACATCCTAATCCTACAATAATACATTATACTAGTGTGAATATGAACTTAAACACCACAACCAATTCCTAAATTCAAAACAACATGAAAAAAAGATGAAACAAACTAGCGAACATATTACTTATATTAACAAACATAATTAGTATCGTGATGGATAAACCATCAAAAGATCCATACATATTCCATTGTTAATATATCTCATACCATCCCATTAAACCAAGACATTAGACATTAGACATTAGACATAAACAGATGACACTAGAGCAAAGAAAACATCCCATTCCATAGCGAAACCCTTCAACCATTCATCGCTTTGAATTTGTTCTTCCTTGGTATCGATTTCCTCCTAAGATTGAGTAATGAGATCATTCAACCTACGACTTAGACCTCGCACCTCTCGGTCATCCCTAAGATCCACCAATCTCTAAGGACCTAATGTTTAAAACGGCAAACTAAGTCCTCCTTCTTTTAAACTATGACTATAAATTAGGGTGTTGATCCGCTTCGGTTATCGGGTTTTGTTTCGTTAAATCGGTTATATTTTTATTTTTGTCAACACGAAACCGAAACGAACCGAACTATAATTAAACCAAAGCGAACCGAAAACCGATTATGAATTAAGTTCACTTTGGGTTGACCAAATTAAGCTTGATTCTTGGGTTGACACATATGGTTTTAAACCGAAAATGGATAATTAAGTTCGCTTCTTGAGTTGACACAAAATTATTTAGATTTTAAGCCATGGCTTCCATAATTAGCAACCTACAAACATAATGTTTGAGTAAATGGGACAAAAACGTGCAAACAATTGAACGGCCGAATGTGTATAAAAGTTATACAAACGGACTAAAAGATGAAAAACCGGCTAAACGTGCAAACACGACGAAAACCTATAAACAAAAGGGGCGATAAAACCGATTAAAAGGGACAAAGACGTGAAAAACGGACCAAAGCGTATTAAATGCGGAAAACGTGTATAAGCGCATTTATCGTGTAAAGTGTAAGAAAACCTTTGAAAACGGTTGAAAATTCTAAAACATACGAAATGGGTAAAACGAATGAAAACGGGTAAATGGACGAAACGTAAAACAAATTTAATCGGCCGAATGTGTGTAGAAAGTTATACAAACGGATTAAAAGATGAAAAACCGGTAACGTGCAAACAGGGGCTAAAATCAAGAAACAAAAACGGAACGATAAAACCGATTAAAAGGGACAAAGACATAAGAAAACGGACCAAAACGTATTAAAATGACGAAAACTTGTATAAACGCATTTAATACGTGTAAAGTGTAAGAAAACCCTTGAAAACGGTTGAAAAATTCTTAAAACATACGAAAATGGGTAAAACGAATGAAACGGGGTAAATTGGATGAAAACGCAAAACATCTGCAATCGGCCGAATGTGTGTAAAAGTTATACAAACGGATTAAAAGATGAAAAACCGGTAACGCGTGCAAACACGACGAAAATCGTAAACAAAAACGGGAACGATAAAAACCGATTAAAAGGACAAAGACATAAGAAACGGACCAAAACGTATTAAAACAGAATGAAAACTTGTATAAACGTGCGATTAACTGTAAAAGTGTAAGAAAACCTTTGAAAAGCGGTTGAAAATTCTTAAAACATACGAAAATGGGTAAAACGGATGAGAACGGTAAATCGGACGAAAACATATGTAAATCATATGAAAATGTATGAAACGCTTGAAATGTACGTTAGTATGTAAAATGACTAAAACTTATTCAAATGGACTAAACATGAAAAACTAGCGGCGTGTAAACACGGACGAAAAACGTAAACAAAACCTAAACGTATAAAAGCAGTTAAAGGGGACAAAGACGCGTGCAAAACGTATTAAAGCGAGACAAAAGCGTGTATAAACGTATGAATGTGTGTATAAACGTGTATACGCAGGCGAAAAAAGTTTTCAAAAAGTAAACAACCCTAACTCATATAGTATGGCTAAACATGTGTGAGCATCCTATTGTGTCGACAATTTACGTAATATTGTATGCAAGTATTTACATGTAAGGTATTGCAATTGATGTTATCATATGTGTCGACATCCTATTGTGTCGATAATTCTTGTTGCGTAATGTTGTTGTAACCTTGTGGGGTAATGTTTACGTGGTTTTGTTATGCAAATTTGCATGGTTCGCAAATTAATAACCACCGAATTCATTGTTTGCCAAAATTGTAGTGTCTATAAAGCAAGATTAGTCTTCTTCATTCTCTTTGTAGATATGACTACATAGTAATGATGACTAACTTTGATTTTTGTCAATGTGCTACATTGTAAAGATGACTAACTTTGATTTTGGTCGATGTATTGCAGTTGACATAAATATTAAGAATTTGAGCAATCCAGATAACCGCTAAAAACCGATAAATCAAGAAACCTGAAATCGAAAACCCGAAACCCAAAAACCCGCTTATCACGGTTCATAATGCATTTTACTTATCTAATTTGATCATTTACTAAGGTCCATGGATTACATATGATTAATGTGATCGTAATCTATAAACGCCAAATAATTAGTATTACTTATTTTGTTAGATATGGTAATTTGAATGTTGCTATTGCGACACAACAACATTACTATTATTCTAATATCTTTAGTGTTATTTAATTTTACTAAAATGACATATTACGTTATAATTTATGTTATTGTTCGCCTGATTCGATTCGATTAATTTTTTGAATGGTTAATCGTGACCCGAACCGCGGTAACCGCTTCATTCGGATACCCGCATGTCCGTTACCCGCCTAATACGGTTCGGTTTTGGATAGTAGAATGAACTACCGCCCGTGATGGATAGTTAAAATCTCTAACCGAATCGAGCCGAACCGCCCGTGAACACCCCTAGTATATAAGGGTGGTTTAGATCCAATGAAAAATGAAGGGTTTAAATTGCAATATTAGATATCTTCCTAAATACTCCTCCTCGATATCACTTTTTCTTGAACTATTGCATATCACATTTATGCATGGAAGAATATGAAGGGCTACAGAATACCCAAAATAAATTTTCCGATGCCTATTAAGTGTTTTTTTGTGATTATTTATGCAAATTGTGAGGTACATTGTAATTATGTATACTTACCTAACATAAAATCAACACACAAGTATCAATCATTTTAACTCTAAACACACAACTATCAATAATTTTACCCTAAACACACAAAATGTCTTCCACACCTAATATCGATGAAATGAAAGCCGCCATTGAATCCGGCAAGCTCGATGCTTCGTGTTGTTGATATTGCAATACATAGCGAGGAGAAAAAGTTGATCGAGCGGGTGGGAGAAGAGAGCAAGATTCGAGGGCTCAAGCCAAAAAGAATGTATAATCGATGAGGTCGGTAGATTGTTTACTCGTTTCAATGTTGTTGCAAGAATCGGTGAGTATGCCTTCGTGAGATACAACAAGGATCGAAGGAAGATTGATTTGTTGGCTCGACTTTTGGTGCTATGTCGTCGGAGTCCGCTTGAGAAGGAGGAGTTCTTGGAAGATTTGGATGAAGTTGATGAGTGCGAAGATGGAGCATAGGAAGCTTTGGAAGTTTTTTTTGTGTTTTGATGATGTATAGTTGATGGTTTTATGGATGCTTGCTATTAATCGCTACTTTGTTTATATAAGTAATTATATGTAAATGATCAATGATCAATGATCGCATACAATGGTTAATTTTAGGTTTTAATGCTTTATTAACTTGAAGAAATAAGTTAGTTTTATTTATTTATTTACTTTTATTAGAAAATGGTCAAGTAGTGTGTGTTTGACTTTCGATTATCACACATTTATCTCTTACACTCGGTCAAAACACACGTTAGATTCTAATTAATAGCATTTAAGGTTTTCAATCAAACGCAAAATCAATGAAAATAAATGTTAGTCAATGAAATACTCTTGAGGGCTATTATAAAGGGCTTGATTCTCTTCCTATGAGCCTAATATCTCGGTATAAATGTTATAATTTAATGCTAGTTTGTTAGTTTAGGATGTTTATTGATTTATAGATGATATTGTGTTATGTTAGTTTAGGATGTTAGTCGTGGTATTAGTCATTTGCATAGGAAAAGTAGTTGTTTGATGATTTATGGATCATTAGTTGAGGTAATAACGATTCGTGTTATACATGCGGTATGGGTACGTGAAGAATGAGACACGAAGAATGAGATTAGTAGACGCCAAGAATGAGATTTATGGGTAGTGGTGCTAGGTTGGCTTTAGGTGACCCTTTTGCCTCCTTGCGTGTTTTGTTTTGCCGTAGTCTTAGGCCCGTGCGTGGTTTGCGTTGCTTTGTTGTTGCTCCTTAGGTTGGCCCGCTTTTGGTGTGCTGGGCTTTTGGTTTTATGTCCATTGCGCTTTGCTATTGGCGTATTCACTGACTGCTTGTGCGTGTTTCTTTTTCCCGTATGCCCTGTTTGCTTGTTTGCTTGCTTTTACTACTCGCTATTACCTTTTGGTTTTGTCGTATGCTTTCTATCCTTCGCACTACGCTATTGCCTTTGTTTGTTGTTGTTGTTATTGTTGTGATCGCATAATAGTCAATAAGGTATGCGCTTTAGTAAATATAAAAGCATAGTTAAATGTTAATGTATGGGGACTCGGAAGGGTTAACTATGCTTCTTTTTAGGAAAACACTTTTTATGATCTTAAATACACAATCAAACCCTTTACGAAGTTCCCATCTGTTCCTTTTGTTTTTCAACAATCTAGCAATTTGCACAGTGCGAGCAATTGCACAAAGGAGTTGAAACGACAAAAGGACGATGAGGGATCTCGAAGGGTTTGATTGCGTTCTTTATGAGGTGTGTTGATTGCGATAATGATATAGTGTGTATTGTTCATGGCGGCCACACCCTTCATTATCCCATTCAACACATACACTTTGAGAATCGATAATTATTTACACTTGGTACTTTGAGCTTCCCTAAAACCCATTCCTATGTCCTTTGTCATAGCAGGGTTTGGTGCAAATCTTTGCGACCATTTCGTGACATGGCAATGGGATTTCAGTGGACGTTCAAAGTACTAAGTATCTCCACTTGCTTGCTTATAACATATTGACATTTAACTTTTGACCATTTCCTTTGCATGTATAAACTCTATTTTGTTCATAAGTGTCTTACTTTGATAGAGGCGTGATGATATATCTTAATAAATCAATCGAGATGATGTGATAGAGGTATGTTCAACTTCCTTTGAATCATAACTATATCATATTGTTCCTTAACTTTTTAACAATCTAGCAAAACTATAATTATGATTTCAAAAACATAATTAACCCTTCTCGCTTCCATACGCCTTTTGTTTTTCAACAATCTAGCAAATCGCTTGGTGCGAGCCTTTGCTCAAAGGGAGTTGGTTTATTTTGGAGCCACATGTGTTTATTTGTGATATGCAAGAGGGTGTGATGACGATTATCTTATTTGATATGCAAATGATGTGATTTACCGTATGTTGGCATGGCAATTTTATTACATTATTTTGCGACCATGGCGGTTATATCCTCGATGTTCGGTGTTTATCCAACCTTTTACAGATCTCGAGCCTTGCTAATGCATATCACATCGCACTCCGTTTGGAAGTTTATATGAGTCGATATACTTGTTATAGACTTTTTGCTAGATTGTTAAAAAAGTTAAGGATCAATATGATATAATTACGATTCAAGGGAAGTTGAGCGTATTGGGGTGGCACGTTACTTTGTAGATGAGTAGGGAATTTCGGCATAGTTACCCATTCTAAATTCCCAAACGAGTGCCTTTTGTTTTTCAACAATCAGCAAATCGCCCGTGCGTGACTTTGCTCGAAGGAGTTGAAACGACAAAAGGTACCGTAGGGGATTCAAGGGTTCACTAAGTTGAAATTCCATACATCTACAAAGTAACGCGCCACATTGGTATGTTCAACTTCGCTTGAATCGCAACTATATCATATTGTTCCTTAATTTTTTAACAATCTAGCAAAACTATAATTATGAGGTGTCACAGTGTGTGAGGTCGTGATGACAAGTATCTTATTAAATCATGCAAATGATGTGATCGATGTTTTGAAACTATTGATTTATCTGATCTGAGCCTCACTATTATGTGCAAAAATGAGTCAATTTTTTTGACTCGTATGGTGGATGGGTTGCTGATACAAGATCTTATTCCTAGTTTCAACATTAAAATTTTAACCATTGCACTTAAAAGTCTTTTCATCATTGGATAGGCTTTTTGTCTTTTCATCTCGTAAAATTAACTTTTGTAGAATCGATAATTATTTATTCTATACACCTTTGGTACTGAGCTTCCTCAAAACGCATTCCTATGTCATTGTCATAGCAATAGGTTTGGTGCAAATCTTTGCAGCCCATTTCATGACATGGCAATGGGATTTCGAGTGACGCTCAAAGTACTAAGTTGTCTCCACTTGCTTGCTTATAACATAGGTGTCTTACTTTGATAGAGGTCGTGTTAAGCTTACCATGACCATCAACGCTTTGATCAATTATGACGGTAGTTTTAAACTTGAGATTGCCCATATCTTGACCCGGTTTATAGCAATGTATGAGCGATTATGTCGCATGTTTGTGACCGTTTTATTTTATATGCATAATATTATCACAACCTTGTACTTTAATGAAGTTGGTAAATTTCTTGGTCAATCATGTTTCATTGTGGTGGCGTCCGTTGGCGTACGTGTATATATAGTTTACATTAGAAGCTATATATAGTCATTGGTCCCTATCACACCCGTCCCAATGAATCATGATTGGCTCGAAGATGTTAAGCATCCGTGTATATAGTCGTAGTAGAATGGGTTTGGAATTTGACATCGAATAAGAATGGGTTGGAAGAAGTTAATCTTGGTAGTGCTAAGTTAATCTTGTCGATTGCTAAGTTAATATTGGTAGTGCTAAGTTATTGAATAGTATGTTTCTTATTTAAAAGTACCTACAATTATATACTTTATTACAACGTATAACTTTTTTGTTACTTGGATTCCACGGGTTTTTATCATCACGAAGCGTGACATTCAAGGATCGGGAAACATCGTACAAAAACATTGCAAACGTTGATGCAATCGGGCGATTCAATAGCTACATTCTATATTCGATTAACCAATATTGTATTCGACATATGTATTTATTTAGAAGTTATGATATCGTGTATGTTAATGTAATATTATTTATTTGTATGTTAAGGTACTTAATTTTAAGGTGATTCTACCAAATATTTTGTATGTATTTAATCAAGGGTTTAGGTCATAAAATAGTTGCGTACTTTTTCAAATGTACCGCTTTGGTGCGTAATTGTTGTGTAAAATTTACATATTTGCATATATACCCAAAACATGCTTAAGTTGCATTGTACATCATGCATTAAAAAATTGTATTATGGAGAAATATGAAACTTTTTGAGTTTTAGTGGTATATATGCAATGCTCTCATAATACAAGCTAAAAAATAAAACAAAAAATCCTTCCCTTAATTAATAGTAATCATTGCGGTTTGAGAACTGTGACATATTACGGCTACACTTAATCACATACTCAAAGCAAAATATTCAAGTATATCTTCTTCAACACAACAACCGCATCATCGGGTAATGTTACATTGTTTTTTTGTTTTTTTTCTTTTGTTTTTTAACCATGAACCGCAAATGTAAAGTGATTGATATGCATGCATGTTTCGATATGTTGATGGATACAAATGCATGTTTGGTAATTTTTCAATGTTTAACATATCCTAAAGAATATAGTATCCTTTGATCATAATGTAACAGCCGTTTTATTAGAACTATATGCTATTTGATTCTTTAGAATATTGTGTGACATGTAAATATAGGATGATTTGAATAAAAATAATCATGGATATATGTGGATTGTGGAAAACGTAGCAGCTATTTGTTAAATAGCTAATTAGACAACTTGTAACATATGTTTAATCTAGGTTAGTATAGCTTTTATATGATTTGGTAAGCACTACACCTATGTAATTAATTATCCGAGCTTAGGTTTAAACATTGGATGAAGCAATGGTGTATGGTATGTTGGGTATATTATGGTTTCTTACTAGATTTTAACAAGCGTATGGGGTAAGATGAATAAGCGTAAAAAATCATGATTTTTACTCTAAAAGGACTATATGATTATTGGTTTTGAAACATAGTTAAATATGTAGTAGTACATCTTCAATCATATTTTGTTTGACACATTAATGATAAAGATGTATTGATCATCTAAGACTTGTATTAGTTGAATGTTATGCATATGAGATAACCTTATTGACCATTAAGACGATTGTGGTTTTAAAATAGAATAAGCATCCAATTGTTGGTGGAGGCAAACCACACAAACATTAGGACATTGCAGGTAAGTTGTAGTTAAAATGCTTACTTAAGGTTATAAATTTATCGATGTAACCATCAAATTGATATACGTGCTTACTTTTTAAATTTAAGATGCTTCACCTTTGTTTATCAAACACTTGTACCCCAAGAAGCTGGATATACCTAATCCACAATAGGGGAACCAAACATAAGGTTTCTTGGAAATTGGTTCGTGGTCGCATTACTTTGCAAGGGTCCGAGTGGCAAGCTTTTATTGATCAAAGCCAATACATCAATGTGGCCACATTCCATTTCATTAAATCGGGAAGAAGACATTATTATGTAACGGTACAATGATGCAGAGCACGAATGCCACGGATACGATTTGGCTCTTCTAGGTTCTGAGACAACGTGGGTGCACAGTTACGTTGGATGAATATCATGCACAACCTCCGTAAGAAAAAAATGTTAATCAATACATTGTATAAGTTTGTTGAAAATGGGGATTATTTTAATTATTTGACCCGCTAATGTTTTCTTTAAATTAAACATTACGTGGGTCATTCCTTGCAATTTCAGGGACAATCTTGACAATAACCAATTTAGCGTTCTTGTTCTTGGCATGCCCGTAGCAGCTATCACTCACCGTCAAATTGAAATCTGGAGGAAAACAGACACGTGCATGAGTTTGGTGAGCACGAATGGAATGTATTGGTTCACGATGAAAACTTGCTTGCTTTGGCACAAGAGTTGTTTTCACAAATCTCTAAACAATACTCTTTCCCCGATGCCATTTCTTTGAAAATGGGTGATGATGCGTTACGAACTTGTGCAACGTATGGAGCTAAATCGTACAAGACCGTTCATGAAAACCCCATAGATGAAGGTATGTTAATCAAAGTGTAGACATAATCTATGACTTTATTTTAAAATAAACCTTTCCATATAATAGCTTTTAAATTATTAATTTACCATTTTTATTAAATTCCAATTGCGAGATGAGCGATGAAACACATATGTGCATGGAGCGATTATACGAGCATGAAAGTGAAAGGATTGTTTTACACGCCCATCCTTGCATATGTCACTTGACAGGAGTCGTTTGGTAAGTAATGATACAAATCGGACCATTTCGGTCATTATCTGCTTTAAAAAACTAATATATGCTTCAACACATGGACATACTTTGATTAGCATACTACATTGTTCTTTTAATGCAGACATACTACATAAGTTTACGGTTTAAATCACATGTGGAAGTACCATAACGCATTCTTTGAGATACTTAGGAAGACATGGGTTTTATGTGAGCGTGAATCGCAATACCACGGCGATAGGCCTAGAAGCAAGAACCACGTTACCATAAACGCCATATGGAGAGAGATTGTTGAGGAGTGTCGATGGGAGCGAAACAAAATGGTCGATTCAATCTTGTTGACTTTGTCATCGGCGACCAAGCCGGTGTCTTCCGTAATCCGATTATAATTCGATGTTTAGCATGTGCTAAAACGTAATTCGAGCGTTATTAGTTGTTATTGGTAGACACGCTTTATAAGCATTTTAGGATTGTGTAGGATTTGGTTGGCTTCATTTAGGTGTGTGTGTTCCCAAGTAGTTGAAGCCATTCATGAGATGGAATGTAAACTACTTGGTATAGCCCCTATCCGGAAGTGTATGGTTCATACTAGTGCATTAAAAGGTGTTCTTTGTGATGGTTTTGTCTTGGTTGTCATCATCCATGGTTGTATGATATGGGCGGTTTGTTTTTGTTATCGAGACTTATAAGAACAGATATATCGATATTGAATAGAGTTTCCTAGTATGCAACTTGATATGGGACTTGTCCATATCGATTATTGTTGATTTTTTCATTTTACAAAGTTTCCTTGATTAATACAAGTTCATCTTTGCACCCAAAAATATATATATTTTGTGTTGTGGTCTACTTATAAATGTAAAACTTTAGTGGTTAAAGCTTCGGTACAAAGTTAAGTCCGTAGGTTAGTTTTAGTGGTTAAAATTTGCCGGTGCAAGGTTAAGTCCGCGGAAATAAGATAAGTCTGCTTAGTATTAGTAGTTAGTTACATTTATGAAAAACATAATAGTTTTTGTGTGACTATTGATAATCCAATGGCCACATCAAATTTCTTTTGTGTGGGCATTTCTAACATTTAGTCACACAAAGCATGTTTCTTTTGGTTATTTAGTCACATACAATTAAGCATAAAGTGGCTAAAAGTGTTAATAAGTGTGACCATATGTTGTTTAAGGTGAAGAAATATGTCTTTTGTGTGACTATTGATCATCCAATGGCCACTTGGATTTTATGTTTGTGTGGCCTTTTGTAACATTTAGTCACACAAAGCATGTTTGTTTTGGGTATTTAGTCACATATAATTAATCATAAAGTGGCTAAAAGTGTTAATAAGTGTGACCATATGGTGTTTCAAGTGAAGAAAGGTGTCTTTTGTGTGACTATTGATCATCCAATGGCCACATGAATTTTATGTTTGTGTGGCCTTTTCTAACATTTAGTCACATAAAGCATGTTTATTTTGGGTATTTAGTCACATACAATTAACCATAAAGTGGCTAAAAGTGTTAATAATGATAGGTCACTAGTTTTACAAACACAAGCTTATAAGAAAGGAGATGAGGCGATTGAACAAGCAACCAAACACACTCTTATAAGAAAGGAGATGGGCGATTGAACAATAATACGCTAGCAATAATACGGTAAGACAAAAGAGTGAATGAAAGAAAACTTGAACAACCAACCTTCAATGAAGGTTTACAAAACATTTATAGGAGGAAAGCTAGGGCAACACTCTAGTTTCCATCCTTTCATAAATGGGCTTGGGCCTAAGCTCATGGGCCTTCTACATAAGCTTAAGGCTATTAACAAACATAAAGGCCATAATAAAGCTAACTATTACATATTAATTACTAACACTTGATTATAGTTTAGGGTGATTCCAACAATCTCCCCTCAAGTGTTGGTGATGAGCAGTGAAGCGTGGATGTAATAGTAGCTCGGCGTCTTCGACATTCTTCTTTCTTGTGAGAAGAATTGCTTGATTCGAACAATCTCCCGGTGTAGAGATAGTTGGCGTTGAGCAGTTGTGCTTTGGCGTCATCTTTAACTTTGTTCTTTGATCATTGTTCTTTGTGGTGAAAGTGATAGTATGTTGTTATGCGCATCAAGTCTGCTTGGTGCCTTCATTACTCCGGTGTCTCCGTCATTCTTCAACATGCTCACACGCTCTTTGGCGTTGGAATTTAATCTTGATGAAGTTCTCTAAGTCTTTAACTTTGTAGATTCTTTGGTTTGACGAAGAATCATTACGATGGTTGTGTTGCTTTTGAATAGAACTTCCATTAGTGATGATGTTGGCGTGAGCATGAGAAGAATCAACACGATCATCCCGCTCCGGAGCTTCCATAAGAAGAAAACATTTCAAGCGGTTAGTAATAAGCGGTTCCGGCACTTACAAGTTTGAACTTGAGAGTGTTAACGACATAGTGTGAAAACACAACTCTAATTCTTACAAAGGCCGTTCTGAACTGAGTCCCAAAGTGAGATAATGCGATGTGCAAGTACATCTGATTCGAGATGAGTCATTGAGGTACACGAAGCATCACCTCTGACGTAGACCGTTTGAGACACACTCCGCGTAATCCACGGGGAGTTACAGTGACTTCTTTCGAGGTGTTTGATGTTGACCACGGCGGGGTTTCCATTCAATCGAGGATCATAGATGTGAACCTCTCATAAATGTTCTCGACAGTTGCTAAGATCATGAAGGACTCGATATGAATCAGCGATAATCTTATTTGTTGATCATCTAGTGATTAATGTCAAGTGTACCTAAGAGATCTTTTGATGAATCTCGTGGCTCTAGACTCAATAGTGCGTTTTGATTTTCCTGTCACGGAGACTAGGGAGAGGTCTCCTTCTTCAATACCGGTGATCTCTAAGAAAGCCAATAGTTTACGTAGGGTTCCTGTGAGAATGAAACAAGCACATTGAGAGAAACTTGAGTGGCTAAGAAGGTTTAGTGCATCGTCCTTTGGGTCCATGGCGACTTTTAATTTTCAATACCGGTGTCACTAAGTGACAACCGGTAGCATATGAATTGAACCCGATGTACGCCTAAGTTGAATAATCGAAGGGCTATTTCTTTTCACCCTTTTCTTTGTATTTCTTTTGATTCTTCAACTCCTTTTTCTCGATTCTCATTTCTCCTTTTTATAATCGTACCTAAGCACTTCTAAGTACTAACTATTTGTGATGTCCTTGGGTAGATCCCTCAGCTCTGGCGAATCATAGGACGGTTATTCTAACCTCGGTCACCTTATAACTTCATGACTAACCTATGTTGCCATAAAACCACTTTGTTTGTGAAACATCTCTCAAAGGGTTTGTAAATGAAAAACATGTTTGAACCCTTTGTGAGAGATAGGATTTTGCATAAATACTTCCCTCCACATGTGCTTAAGAGTTTTAATGGTTTAAATGCACGGTGAGGAAAGAGCGCGCATTTTGAATTGATCCACTGGAGATAGACAATCCCCATGAGACACGGTTCGTTGCATAGTTAAAGAGTTACATTGTCGACTTTTAGGTGACAACTAGCTCTAATAACTACCTTGAAGGTGTAGACAAACCTCGAAGGTTGTCATACCCATCGAGTTCATGTCTACCAAGAGTGTTTGAATGGTACTTTCTACTTGGACAAGTCCTTTGCGAGACACGTTTACATTACTAGCGAACTAGCTTGAAATTATTACATCCGGGACAAGTCTTTTCGAGTTACTAACAGTTTAGTACCGTCAATTCATTGGTTAAGTCTGAAGGACACAGATTCATTTGCATTTTGCACAACATATTTCTTATCACACAATTTCCCCCCCCCCCCTCAAAAATGGCATATCAAATGTTATTTTTGAAATGTTGACAATAAATATGACCATTTCGAGTGTTGCGGGAAGATGACCACTATAAACAATTTGTGAAAAAAGTTTTAATGCAAATACTCCCCCTCAACAAGTGTTATAAACGGTTGAGGTTTTGAAAATCATATGGGGAAGTACTTGTCATTTTGAGCAAAACCTTGAAAAGTGAAAGGTTTGATAGGTTTTACTCAACAGTAAGAAGCTTTCGCTCCTTTTATAAGGATTGTGGCACCAGGCGTACCACATGGTCCTTTCTTTACAAACGGGTTGTACACTTGTTATTTGTGCACAAGCCATGACATATATAATCACTCATCCAAAATTATATGAAAGAAACAATTCAAGGAGTACCGGAAGTGCGGTGATGTTCCGGGTGTGCGAGCAGGCGTTGAAAGCGGTTATGTTAATCTGGGTGACCACCAACATAGCTCTCAATCGTGCAGGCGGTCCCTTGAACAACCGTTCATCAATCATGGTGATGATCCTTCTCACATCCTCCTATCACGAGAATTCCATCGCTTAGGGTTCCCAATGTTTTCACGTATATCCTTGATCGATAAGCTAATCCGTCCCTAACCATTTTTGAGTATGATCTCCAAATTTGTGAAGCTCATTACGCCATCAAGAAATTGCGTTGAAGTTCACTGCGATAAGCGACACCAAGCGGTTTCTTGATGGCGTTAATTGTGATAGTGGTTGATATCGGGAAGATCAGGCGTGGTAGAGTGAAGTTGACACGTGTCGATATGATTCAACGACAAGGCGGAGATCTTCAACACGTTCTTTTATGACTATCGTCGATGAAAATGGCGATGACTTGATGAATTCGTTGTATTTCGGTTGAAAATTGTCTCATGCGACCACATGCTTTGGCAAGGTACATGTCTTTAATATCGTTGAGACAAATTCTCAAAGTCGACTTCACGAATGCATAATCCCTTTCATCATCTTTTGACCACAATCTTCTTGAGAAAGGTGTAGTCCCATTTGGATGAAAGACCAAAATGTTGGATGGCAGCGATGTCTTTAGTACTAAACACTGCATGTTGTGACTTACGAACACGGCGACACGTAGTAGATTCGGCGTTCAAGCCGGTGATGAATCCCATACATGCATCTCGGTCGTATGCTTCCACTTTGTTGGAGAACAAGTGATTGTACGTTCCTCAATGGCAATCTGGTTTGAGTAGATAGGCTGCAACGATGTAGCATATTTCCTTGAACCATCGCCACCATGGAGAAGAAATTCGGTCTCTGTTGAAGAAATATCGGAAGGAATCCGTGGTTCATCTGGTTGGCCAATGGTTGGTAGAGGTTTGGTCAATCGGTGTAGTATGGAGGGTTGTCCCTTTTGTGAAGTCAATTTTGCTTCGGGTTGAGCCAATCCATGTTGTTAGACATAGCTCGATCAATGTTGTCAAGGTGATATTAGACCTCGAGGCACTTTCGAGTTGTCTTTTAGAGTTGAAGCGCTTCATTCTTGATTCGCTTCAACTCGGTTTTGTCATTTTCTTCACATGGAACTTTTCTTGCAAGAGTTTTGCATGCTCCAATGTATTACCGTCTACCAAATTCGACCTTCTTGGGTGGGGAGTTTGATTGACAAGTGTGGAGAACCATTCAAATTCTTTGGTTTTATCGTCATCTAGCCATGATCGACTTGATGAGTCGTCTTCTTTTTCTTTTAGAAGGCCTTGATGATGATTACGGTTTCTGCACTTGTTTGGGAGAGGTGGGTTGTTGTAGGGGCTCAAGGACCTCTTCATCGTCACCACCCGTATACTCAAAGTGATCCTTGGTTTTACGAGTCGGGGTGGTAACTCGGAATCGTCACGAGGTTTATCTGTAGAAGAGCAGGGAGGAGATCTTTGTTGAGTAGAAGTCATTGGAGAGGAGGTAACATAGAAGATGATTCACGGACTTCTTCGGCGTTTAGTTGTATCATGCTTATCGTGATCCTTGTCTTCATCGTCTCTAGGGCGTTTAGACTTTCGACGAATCTACATGCTTCTTTGAGTTGGTAGTCCAACAATGCTTGAAACGACTTTCCTTCCTCGAGTAAATGTCCTAGATCGTGTAGACATTTGTGTGACAAGCTTGGACACCAATTCATTATCGAGAAAACTATAGGATCGGATGGATTGATTGTGACGAGTTAAAGGTGTGGATCTTATAGTTTGCTTGGCTATCTGCATCGATTC
The DNA here is from genome assembly GCA_022545495.1 of Chrysanthemum lavandulifolium. Lineage (NCBI taxonomy): Eukaryota > Viridiplantae > Streptophyta > Magnoliopsida > Asterales > Asteraceae > Chrysanthemum > Chrysanthemum lavandulifolium. Next base: position 148,591,498 of record CM040239.1, on the reverse strand, counting down.
GGATATAGTTGTGCGGTAAACATCTCCTTTGTGACTTTAGGGACGATATCCACGAAGGTACTTGTTAGTGTAACCTTGATCATTTCGTTCAGTTCCTCTTTCGATGACTTTTCATGAACTTGAACAAATTCCCTTTCTTTCGCATCTTGTCTTTCTCATCATTTAAGTCTTGTATTTGGTCGACAAACCAATTCGGTTTTCTATAAACACGTCCTTCTTTCGACTTGTTGGACGACTTTCACAATTCTTTGATGAGTCGAGATCCAAGATCGAGGTGGTTTCTTCACGATTTGGATGATGATTTGGTTGATCTCTTTGATGGTGGTGGTGGTGAATGAGAAGAAGAATCCGATGAGGATGAGACATGAGGAGACTCGGGGTCCTTTGGAGGTGCAGTATCCTCCTTGGAGCAGAGTTGGACTTTTGAGAAGATAATCATCATAATTCTCTTCATCATCTTGTCCAGTTGCTTTGTACTTCCGTCGATCCTTAGCTTCTTCATCGGTCATTTCTTTCTCGGTCTTATCCTTTTACGGTTCCTCAATGTTAAGATCGATGAACTCTTTCACAAGCGTTTGTTTTGCACAAGAGTGGTGGCACGGATCCTTATTGGGTCGATTAACCGCATCGGGATCGGGTGAGGTGGGCGGCACCACTTGATCCTCGGGGCCACCCATTTGTTCTTTTGCAAATTCTTCATCCTTTTGAATGTGTCTAACTAATTTAAACTTCTTCTGTGGGATTGATCTAGTAGCTCTTCTTCTTCTTGAGCTTTCATCATAGGGCACAAGTGCGAGAGTCTTCCCTTTTCCTTTATCGACTTGAGGACTTGGAGGTTTTGAGTGCAGATGGGTGTCATCCTTTGCGGTTTGAGTAAGTAATCTCTTCATCTGAATCGGTACCTTGAGCTTTCGTCCAAAAGCTTTATTTGCGGTTCGGGCTTGGGGATTGGGATGGGTGTAGCTTCCTTAGATGGAGCAGTCCTCTTTGAAGGAGGGTTCCTCTTGGGAACTTCCTTTGACTCTCTATGCTTAATGCACTTCCGTACTTGCCTCTTACGGTTCTCCGGTAGGTGTCGAAGCCTTTTCATCAAGATGGCCAACTTTTCCTTCTTTTACGGCTACCGATACCTTTTATGCGTTTCCGGTTTTTGATTTCCTTTGTAAGAAGGTGATCGGGCGACACAACACCTGTTTCTTCGTGAGCGATTCTTTGATTACGACGGATAGTATGGGCTCGGTCAAGATGTCATGATTATCGGGTCATTGAGTCTCATGGGGATATCGGGATGAAGTCCAAGAGCTCTACGGATCAGCAGTTTGGTGTATCGACATAGGGAATTTTGGAGCCAAGCTTCATGAGGCGACATCATATCTTCCATAGCATGATGCTTCAATTATAATGTCCTTCTTGTTGATCAACGACCGGAAAATTTGCGACTCCATGAGCTTGGGATGCTCATAGCCCTTTGTCGCGACCGAGATTGATTTGGTGATGATCATATAGAGTGTCCTCCATGGTTGAGAATATTCTTGACTCTACGTGAGAGTGCTTAGAAATGATTCCTTTAGCTTCATCATAACCAATATCTATCAAGAATTGCGGGGCGGTCTCTTGATGGGGGTAGCAAAGAAGTCGGTTGGGCGATATGCGGAATGATGAGAACGACTCGTAAGTCATCGGGAGTGATAGTGACTTGTTTGTGATTAAGAGTCACATTCACGACATTTGACGATGATCCTCGCATAGAATCCCGAATTGTTGAATGTAGACCTGCAGGGCGTGGCGAGTGTGAGAGCATGTTACGGTAGGGATGATTCACGAGAATATCCACTGCAATGAGACAAGAAGATTACGAGCATGTGAGTGTGTCAAAGTCAATCCTAAGGTTGTTTTTCCAAGCTTTCTCGGATAACCCTCTAGAAAGATATCGACAATTGTAAGAACTTCGATGCATCCACATTCATTTGTTCGACCATGTCGTGATGCGAAATAACATTAGCCAAAAGAACCAACATATCGAAAGACATAATATTAGTCAACGAAGGTTTTATTGTCTAGTTATTGAATGTACGATGATAATGATTATTCTGAGTCCTAAGTCACTTGTTTGTCCAATAGTCTAATGGCGTCGTGAAGTGTTTAGTGAGTTAGTTAACTTTAAGTTTTAAAGTTTATGTTATCACTTATTGTTCACAACATATCAAGCGATTAAGTTTATTAGTGACATTATTGGATTAGTGACGTTATGATTAGTTTATTTACAAGTTTGTACACGTAACAATTCATCATGAAGGTCAATCCGAGGGTTAAGCGTAGTTTTGGCAAAGTTAAGCGTAAGCGATAATGACATATCGTGAGCGAAAGCTTACGCGTGGGATCCTCACTTACAGCGTAAGAAATGTTGCAGCGTGGGAAAGGGCACCTTATCGTGGAGCTTACGGCGTGGCGTATATATACCTTCGCGTAAGGCTTACTAAATGAGTAGACCTTATGCGTGAGGTCCTTGTTTACGCATATCCTTCACGGGATCGCGTGGTCCCATTGTAGAACCTTACGGCGTAATGGTTGTCGTGGGGTATTCTTCTTCGTAACTTGACTACGGCGTGGGGTAATCCTTATGCGTAGAGTTGCAAATGACCTTGATTACGAATATTTTAAGCGTGAAAAGCACGAAATAAATTCATCAAATCATCAAAATTACCACAAACATTCATTATATCAACAAAACATGGCAAGAACACTTGTTAAGCAGTTAAGCGTGAAATTCATACGCGTAGGTCAAAACCCTAAGGGTTAAGATTTACGTGTATCATTTCTAGCCATAGGATTTGCACAAAACTTTTTCTGGTAGTTCAAGAGTGTTGTTAGAGTCTTTAGACCAAGTATTAACATCTAGTTCATGATGAATCAAAAATACCCAAACTATAGAACTTTAAACGCTAATTCCAAATTGTTAATAATTTAGAGTTTCTGGGTGGTTATTGAGCAGGGATATCATTAATTCAACATCACAAGAACATAACCCAACAATCTTTTTGACCAAAACACTTCACATTCGAAAATACCCAAAACCACGCATAAACCCTAATTTTCAAAAATCCTTAGTACGTGTTTCTGGGTGGGTTTTGATGGTTAAAATGGTATCCTTGATGTATAAGAAACATTTTGACACAATCCATATAACCAAAAATACACACACAATGATTATGTGTTCATATGCTTATGCGTAGAACACATAATCACGCGTAACATACATTTTAACCGTTGGATTTGAATAATATTAAAGACCTTATCTTAAAATCATGTTTAGATCGTTAAAACACTTACACAATGATGATCAAATCAGCGGATTACTCTAGTGAATCTTAGGCGTAGATGTGTTTGGTTGTGTGTAATAAATGTGAAGAAAGAAGTAGGTGGGAGGTGTTTTTATTAAAAGTAACTTTAACATTTTGTGAGTTTAGTCCTCCACTTTTCCTTTTTCAAACAAAGTCATTTAACTTCCATTTTGGTTACCAAACAAAGTTTTAGGAAAGAAACTTTGATGACACTCCCCTCGACTCTAGAAAATAATGAAAGGTTATTAATTTTAGTCAGGGTGTCATTGTACCGAAAAATTACCACCATTTGTTAAAAGAAACAACAGAGATATGATAACATGCAAGTACAGATGTTTTGAAGCAGTTAAAGTTTTGATTTCTCCCCTCAACACTTGATCGGAAAATCTTGAATTTTGAAAGATTAAGGTGTTGTGGGAAAAATATACTTGCCATGTTGAAAGAAAAATAGATTAGGAGAATATTTTGATTTTATCGGGTTTTATATTTTTGTATTTTGTTTTGAAAATTTATTTACAAAGATAGTTTTGGTGTTTGACGGTATTTAAGATTTGTTTTAAGAGGTCATCAATTCCTCTTGAGTCAAACACCTCATACCAATCCGGTGGACCAACTCGATAAACCTAGCGGGAGGCAAGGCTTTGGTGAGAAGATCGCCAATTGGTATTCTGCACCCATAAAGTATAATTCAGCGGTACCACATTCCACGTGGTCCTTAATGAAATGATAGCGAAGATCGATGTGCTTTGATTTGAGTCTTTGAAATGAGTTGCGAGATCGCAATGGCACTCGATTGTCATGATACATCGGGATTACATCAAATCGTAACCATAGTCTTTGAGTTATGTTCTCATCCATATGACTTGAGCACAACACGCGGACATGGCTACATATTACGCTTGGTTGATGACAACGATGTACAATCTGTTTCTTAGATTGCCAAGACACGGTTTATCACCGAAATTGTAGAGCTTACGAAGTACTTTTCCTTGAGTCTAAGCATCCTGCGTGATCGGCGTCGAAAAGGCGATTAGTTCAAAACCGAATCCTTGGGATACGGATACCCAAGTTAATGGTTCCTTTGATGTATCGGAGTTCTTTTAGCCTCGAGAGGTGGGTTTCGATTAGTCGCGACGATAGCGGGAGCATAGATAAGCGGCAAAGACAATATCAGTCGCTGGTTTATTAGATACATGAGACCCAATAATACTTGGTGTTTGGTAGGGTCAACTAATTTCCCATGTAAATCGTCTAGCTTCTTGGTATGAGTCATTGGTGTGGCATAAGTATCACGGTTTTCATTCCAAATTTGTTTAACAATTCAAGGGCATATTTGGACTGACTCAAGAAAATACCACGGGGTGATTGATGAACTTGTAATCCTAGAAAGAATGTAAGTTCACCCATCATGGACATTTCAAAATTTTTCTTCATTAGTTTTGCAAAAGCGGTTGAAAACTTTTTATGTGTAGACCCAAAAATGATGTCATCCACGTAAATTTGAACAATTAAGATATGTGGCCCGTGATATTGTATAAAAAGAGTTGGGTCAACCGAGCCTTTGGTGAAATTATTAGCAATGAGGAAAGATGATAGTTTATCGTACCATGCAGGGGCTTGTTTGAGACTATAAAGAGCTTTGTTCGGTTTGTAGACATGGTTCGGGCACTCTGGATTAACGAATCCGTCGGGTTGGTGACATAAACCGTTTCTTTCGGTTGTCCGTTGAGAAGCGCGGTTTGACATCCATTTGAAAGACCGACATATTCATATGAGCGCGAAGGCAAGAAATATCCGAGCGACCTCAAGGCGAGCAATCGGACAAAAGATTCTTCAAAGTCTATTCCTCTTCACGGCGATAACCCTTAGCAACAAGGCGTGACTTGTTTGGGATAACGTTCCTTGACATCAATTTGTTTTCTAAATCCATTTTAGACCAATGGCGTAGACCCTGTTGGTCTTTCAACCGTTCCATACTTCAAGGCGTTTGAATTGGTTGAGTTCTTCTGCATGGATTCAATCCGGTTGTCTTTTGTCATTGCGTCTTTAATGTTTTAGGCTCAGTTAGCGAGCGGTGAGTGCATAAATGCAATGTTCACCATCTGTGTGAAGATGTTGTCTCGTAACGGTTGGTTGATTCGGGTTGCCAATAATGTTAGCTAGAGGATGGTCTTTTGTCCATCGGTGTGTAGAGGTTGATGTTGGTATACATTGTGCGATTTTGAAGATTCAAATGGTTTGTTGAAGATTCGCGACATCCGTGCGGCGATCTCATTAGCAAGCGGGTTAAAGAACGCATTTGGATCAAAATCTGCGGTGGGGTACTTAATTTAGAATATCATCAATTTGGTTCATCATTGTTGGGCGGTGTGTTCAAGCTGTTGTGTTGGAGTCAAGCGGGTGTAGGTGCATCTTCAACGATGGTTGTTGTAGCAGTGTATCGGTATAGGAATATTATCGGGTTGTGCGGTGAGCAGTGGATACACAGAGCACGTTCATCAATATAAATCCTTTGAATAGAGGAGCAAATAACCTTTCCATTTGTTGACGAGTTAGTTGGGGGCTTTGTTCGGTGATGATGGGGTTGGGGAAGTTTAAGCGGTTGTGACCGGGTTCTAAGTTGTTGTACTCGAAGCCATTTCGGTGAGTTCATCAAAATGAGCATGAATCGTTTCCATCACTGTTTTGTCGACGATTCGGATCCGGTAACCTTTAGAATTCTCACAATATCAATAAAGACTCAATGTACGCTTTGGCTTTGAGCTTTCCAAAATCATCACGATCATTATTCGGATAGCAAAGGGATCCAAATACATGAAAGTGTTTGAGATTCGGTTTATGGTTGTGGACAAGCTCGAAAGGTGTTTTGTTGTGGCGTTTGTGATCATAGACGGTTTGGAGTATAGCATGCGATGAGATGGCTTACGCCCACAAGTAATCTGGAAGTTTAGCATTGATTAACATTGTTCTTGCGACTTCCACTAACGTTCGGTTTCGTCTTTCAACAACTCCGTTTTGTTCGGTGTACGTGCAATAGATGTTTGATGCTTAATTCCCACTTTCTCATAGAATTCATGAAGGGTTTGGTTAACAAATTCGGTTCCTTTGTCATTCGAATTATCGGCGGTGTTGCGGGCTGAACACATATTTTCGTGAGAAGGTGATGATCATTTGTGGAGCTTGGTCTTTGCTTGAAGAAAGTAGACCCAAGTCCATCATGAGTAGTCATCAACAATTACTAAGATGTAGCGTTTGCCATTGATCGTTTACACGCGCGTCGGGCCACACAAATCCATGTGAAGAAGATGTAGCACATCTTTGAGTTGTGTTCCACCTTTGAAGGAAAATGAGCACGAGTGCTTTTCCCTTGTTCACGGTGAGCAAAGGTGATCTTTTGAATCTAGGAATCTTGGGAGACCTTCAACAAGTTTGTGTCGAGCAAGGTTGGTGATGGTTTGAAAGTTTAGATGTGAGAGGCGGCGGTGCCATAGCCGAGATTTTGTTGATGTTACCTTTGAAAGTAGCGGATGGGAGATGAAGCAACCATGTCTTGCATAGAGATAGTGTAGAGACTAGAATTACGCGAGCCATACATAAGGTCATTTCCTTGTAGATCACGAATGAAACAAGTTTTCTCTCGGAAAGCAACCTCCAAATCTCCATCACAAAGCCGACCTCTTGAAAGCAGTTATGACCGAGGGCCTTCCACATAGTAAACCCTGCTGATTTCGATGTTCCCATTGACATAATCTCCGTAGCCATGATAGGCTGCGAGTGATCGTTCCCAAACAGCGGTGCCAATGAACTTTGCAATAAAGTTTGATAGCGGTTTAAGGTTGCTGTCATGTGTCGGAACATCCGCTATCAAAAATCGAGAGAATGATCATGTCACACCGCATTACACAGACGACACGGATGGAATAGAAGTAGATGTGGAACCCGAAATGTTAGAGGTTCGAAGCGATATATGAGACATGCACATTAATGACTTTAGGCATCCATTTAAATCCTAGTGTGTTATATATCCATTTCGCCATCTATAACTACTCTTTACTTTTGTCTTAGTGAATGCACTAGGTGGTACTACATTCTTAGGAGGTAAAGCGGAGCTACGGTGACAACAATGGTTGCCTTAGAATCTAAAGAAGGTGGTCTACCAAGCCTGAGACTTAGAATGATTAGTGGGCCTAGAGATATTCCGATTCTTAGGATTCCGTAACGAGAGATTATAGCTTTAGCAACACATTTGTCATGACAATCGAATTCATACTTTTCGACAAATAACACAAGGTGCATCAGTTGAATATCAAAAGTGCTTAAAGGTTTAGCATTCGTTACATCACTATTGCTATTACATTTGCGGACATAATATCTATAGTGGAAGCAACGTGAGTCTTATTCATGGTCCTAGGGTGTTCTTCTACTTTAGCATTCCTTATTGATCTTTTCTTAGGTCGCAACTTCCTATTCTTGATTGAGTGCTCTAGGTGTGAAGTGCGGACGTTTGGAAAAAGCATAACTATTCTGTTTCGATGAGAAGGAAGCACGTTAGCAACTTGTGATTTGGCGGTAGGGATTCTAGGTGCACGATTACTAAGTGTGGTGGTGCTAATCTCTTAATGATGGTTGGCGGAAGTTGTTCATACTTTCTAACATTTCTCTTAGCTTAGAGATAGTGTGAATCAAATCTTGATTTTCGGACCGAATATTACCGGCAAAATTCATGACATCTCTAGTATGAGCAAGATAGTGATCAAGTTCGTTTGATGCTTCATGTCGAGTCTTATTGAGTAAATCAAATATGACACCATATTCTGTTTAACTTTACAAGTTCTTGTTCATATTTTGAGATTTGACTTTTCAAAGACACGTTTTGATCATCTGAGTTGCTCAATTTTAGGATCGAAGATTTTGCACTCAATTGGCGATTTTCTTTTGAAAACTAAGTTGATGATTGTGAATATCTTTTCACACCAAAGAAGACTACGTTTTGCATTGTAAAGTTCGTTGAGTAATTGTTTATTTTCGCTTTTAAAGACTCGATCGAAGCACATTATCGATATTCTCATGATTTACCACATAGTCAACATTATCGGCAGAGATATAATCGGATGCATGTGGCAAAGAATAGAATAACACAACATTATGGATATCGGCCGGATAACATCTTCCAAGAGTCGATCAACATCTTTTCTCAACAATTTCTTTTTGCGTTTAGTATTAGAAATAGATGTTTCGAGTTTTCTCAAAACGACCTTCATCCTCAAGTTCCTTATGAAAATCCTTTTCCCAAGCTAATGCACAACTTTTCAAATTTTAACATTTGGTAAAGATTTTTACGAAAAATGTCTCTTTGTTCTCGCTAAAGCGATTGAAAGTGTTGAACTTTGATTTGAATGATGTTCTATCTCATGTTCTAAAGTTTTGAGGTCGACCATGAAAATATCAAAATATCTAAAATTTTGCGATTTTCGGGTTTTGAGTTTACTTGATGATTGAAGGTAAAGGACCATAAATTTGTGCATAGTCCGGTTGGGGATTAACATTAGAATACTCGGTGTTTTGATGATAACCCTTGGTGTGTTAGTAGAATCCGTTGGTGTGAAGAAAGTGACTAGTTTTGAATAATTAAAAGGTTTTTGTAAACAAGCTGTTTTAATTTTGATCGACTCTCGTCTTACGCATCTAATTCCTCTTGACGATGATATTCAACAACACTCATATGATATCATTAATTTTATATTACTGCCTTTGAAACTTGAGTTTGGTTTGAATGTTTTTAGTGAAAGCTTTGGTTTAATCATCCAAATTTGGTCCATATCCTTTCGGATTGGGTTTTAAAGTAAACTTTTCAATAGTCATTACTCGATTTGTTGAATGCTTTTGTATCTTTGAGCTGTTTTGACAATTTAACAACTCGACCTTAGATTGTTGATTTTCCAAGGTGAGGCGTTAATTTGCCTTTTATGTTCATGTTTGAGTTGTTCTATTTCGAGACAACAAAGCATTCTTGAGCGGCTAGATCACGCATCTGTCTCTCTAAAATTTTTCATTTGATGAGATTTAGCAAAGCGGCTTCAAAACCTTTTCACGGTTTTCTTGAGTTTTGAAAAAGTTGAGTTGCATTTGTAAGCATTCAAAATCCTTGGTTAACAGTGCATTTTGCTTTTAAGTCCTTATTTAATGCATAACATTCCTCCATTTTGATTTGATGGTCTTGAATTAACCGAGCAAAATCGGATGAGGCAACAGATTCATCTTGTTCAACGTGAGTCACATCATGATCATTCTTTAGATCCTCAAGTACAACCACGAGTCAATTTGATTATCAAAGGAAACCATAAGGTCATCTTGATCATCAAATGTAACTCTGAGGTTAACTTGAAAATCGTCGGCCGAGATGTAGATGACTCATTTGAGCGATCGATCCGTGCGGATTCGGATATTGGCGGAGATATTAGTTCGAGATATGATGATGGTTTGTTCGGGTACACGAGACAAGCCATCGATGTCATCTTGGGCTGTTTCACTCATGTGTAACTCTTGCATATTAGCCATCAACATAACATTTGCATTGGCATGCAAGTCCTCCATATCATAATCTGAGTGCATCGCCATAAAGCTCACATTCTTTGTTAGTGAGAGATCCACCGACTTCATCCTTAAGAGCCAAAGAAGAGCCTCTTTGAAGTAAGCACGCCCCTAGTCCTTGGATTTGGGTATGCATTAGCAGTGTCCTTCTCATTGCGGTTGTAGCATCGAAGACCATTCAACCCATTATGAGCATTTCCTGTTCTACCACTTGAGCTCTGTTGTTATTCCTACCCATAGCATTAAACCCTTGACCACCTCCCATTTGACGACCATAACCACGATTACGAACTTCAACTCGTCCATTGTTCACATGACTGATTTCGTGTATTGGATGAGGAGCGAATCGATTGTTGGATTTGTTTGTATAACGGCTAAAAGCATTAGCAATCATAACAAATTCTGTTGCAATGCTTTGAATGGATCGGATTCCTCATTAGTTTGTTGTGAAGTGCTTGATCATTGTTGTTGTTGTAAGGAACCAATTGATTTTGTTGAGGTTGTTGTGATTGATCGTTTGGTGTGGTGAGGCGATGGGTTGAGTTGCTTGTTGAGGAGGATAACTTTGTTGAGCATATAAGGCAAGTTGTTGATTGTCCGGATGTGTGGGTGGAGCAATTTGAGCACGGAGAATCCTTTCGATCAACTTCCTTTTCATGAGGCTTCAAGTAATCGTACAACAATCCATATGTAGAATGATGCACATTCTTTGCTTGCGGAGAAAAATGACATACTTCTCCCATTCGGGATCAAGACTCTTGAGGAACTTAGTATTCACGCAATTCTTGGCATGATGATGTTGTGTTTATCCAAATCATTGATGATGTCGAAAAGCGATGATGATAGGACTCTAGTGTCTCTCGGGTTCAATCATGAAGTGTTCATAAGCCAAGTAAATTTTGGATTCAAATCCTCACGATTGAGTACCGATCCTTCCATAAGAAGGCGAATATGATCCCACATTTTACGTGCGGTCTTTTGAGCATCAACACTACGAAGAATTGGGTTTGATAATCCTAAGAGGATATATTCCATTGCAAGTTCATACGCTTCATAGTGGAGAAGTTCTTGAGGATTCAAGTGCATGTGATAGCAATGTTGGTTTGTTCATCTCTTGGTGGAATAGCGATGGGATCTTGAATACAATGACGATGGGCATCTCAAATGGACCTTCAAGATAACCTTCTTTAAGAAATTTCCATGTGGCTTCTTGGATCACGAACCTAAAGAACCTTATCACCCATTGATCGTATTTTCACGGAGTGAGCATTGGAGGTCTATCAAGTGATCCAGCTTCATGAATTGATTGTTGGCTGCTTAAAGCTTCACACATCTTTGCAAACCAAGTGGGTTCCTTCATAGTGTTCCTTGATGGATGTTGATTGTAATCATTTGTGTATGGTTGAACTTGAAGACTTGGCGGTGTTTGAACCATTTGTGGTGAGGGAATTGCACCAAGTTGTAGAGTATGTTGTTGATTAAATTGTTGTTGATAAATAGCTTGTTGTTGATTCCATTGTTGATGTTGTGGACTTAGTTGTTGTAGTCGTTGAGGATAAGTGTAAGGGAAATAGTTAGAGTATGGTGGTTGAGACATGTTGAAAACTTGTGTTGGTAAAATGGATCTTTGTAGTCGAATGAACCTTTGTTGATGAAGTGTCCTTAGGCGTAGAAAGACAAGAACCAAGTAGCACTTATGCGTAAAAACACCAAAGTTACGGCGTAACAATAAGGAGTTCTGGCGTGGGATTTAGCTTACGCGTAAGTGGAGAAAAACACTAAAGTTAGGCGTAGAAAAAGTTAGGCGTAGAAAGTTAGGCGTCTTAGGATTTTCTTATCGTAAGACTAGGCTTCCAAAGGCGTAGGAAAAATCTTAGGCGTGAATGGATTTCTGGCGTATAAGCTAAATACAACTCTTATCGTAATTTTAGGGTTTTGCCCAAATGATCTTTACACTATCACGGTGCAAGAGATATCCAAAGTCGGCGTATTTAAGATTTTGAGAATGAATTTTGGACTTATGCGGGCGTTTGAGTGTTTGCGAGATGGAAATGGTGTCTCGTGACTTTGGAGGGAAAGAGAGTCAACAGAGGTTTGACCGGTGTTATTAAAGGAAGGGTCCAATATGGCGGGTCCAAAGGCATTGGCGAGGTCTGAGGTATTTTGACAAGGCCAAAAGAGGTGAAAGGGTTTATAATTATCGAGGGCCTATTATGTAATTTACGAAAATGTGAGGACCATAAGCGCCAAATCTGCAAGGATGTTTCGAGGGCTGAAATTGACAAGTGTTAATAGTACAAGGACCAAAGTTGCCATTTTCAAATTTTCGAGGACCATTTTGCCAATTTTAAACTTGGAGGACCAAACTTGTAATTTTCTCAAACTTTTATATTTTTCACCCAAGGACTAATTTTGACAAGTTATGATATTAAAAGGACCTTTGGTGATTTTTCTTTGAAATTTTGACTCGTGGACTATTTTGACAATTTTAGAAACTTGGGGGTAAACCGCCAATTATGCAAACTTTGCTCATTTTCATCCGATTTTAAACATTTTGCATCCGAAACATATAAATGCAATATATTTTCGATATTTTGATGCATTTCGAGCATTTTAAACGTTTTGCGATTCAGATTGACCCAAAATGATGAGTATTTACACTCTGGAGTAGCCAAATGTTTTAGTTCAAGTAAGAACCATGGTACACCGATAACCATGTGATTTTGAGCAAATCACCGACTTTCAACGGTTTGATTTTGTCTTTACGAAGCGTTTGCTCTGGACTAGCCAACTCTTAAATAAATTATCAATATTATCTTTGGTGGTGATTACCAATTATGGTTTTTCCACCGCCTTTACCACAAGCCATAAACTTGCAGCTAGCCACTCTTCACTTTTTAGGATATGGTGAAATGAATACCATACAATTTTGGGCAAATTGCAAGCCGTCAACGGTTTGAGATATCTTTACCAAGAGCGTTTGCTCTGGATTAGCCAATCCTTTTGTTTATTAGACATGGCGGATGATAACCAACCGAGTAAGTGTAAAACACTTACTCCAAAAAAAATTTGGCCAAAAGCGGGGAATTGGTATAATTATATGATAAATATCGTGAAATTCCCCACACTTAGAAATGAATATTGCCTCAATATTCAAAGTACAGGAGGTTATGCGGCCGAGAGCGTAAAGGGAAATATTACGGCCATTATTTAGAAAGATGATTTTTTTTTTTTTAAAAAAAAAAACTTTATACAACATGTGGGCAACTCCCCACACTAGGGTGGTACACACGGGTGAAAACCCATGTTTTAGCTCTTGTTTTTGATTACCGAGTCGCCACTTGACTCGACCCGAATGGTGGTTCATGGGAAGCAAAGTGGAAGAAACAATCTCCATCGGACTTTCATTCAAGATGTTTGGATAAACATTGAAGTATGTGAAAGTTCCACACCGATGAGATATACATAGAACCGCTCAAGATAATGGTAAATGGAAATGCCGGGATCAAAGATAATGTCTTCATTCCGAAGGAGTGAAGAACAGAGAAGCCACGGATAGGTGAAGAAGAGATGAAAATCATGATAAACATCATGACTAACTCATCATCATCGGAAGGAGAATTCATGATAGCATGAATCTCATCATTTAAGCTCAATTGGTCTAGACATATCCGGGTGTGTCTAGATCAAGTAGAGTTATCATACTCGGCGGAGATATGATATGAGCGAGTTCATCCGAGAACTCCATGAAGGTGAATGAATCATATTCGGAATTGATATGAGTGGGTTCAGCGCGAACTCCTCAAAAGTAAATGATTCATGATCGAGGAGAGAATTATGAGAATTAGAAGTGGTACTACCACTAATCTTCTCTCCCATATTATCAAAATGAGGCTTTCATTTCGGAATAGAATCATCGGAAAGAATGTCACTATCCTTAATGGGGATAGGAGATGAAATAGGTTTCTCTTTGAAAGCCTCGATTTTAGAAATGAGAAGGCGACATTCAATAATGTAAGACGAAGAGCTTCATCTTTGATTTCGATGTCATAACTTCATCATTTTCTTCTTCTAAGCTAACAAGCTCGGAAGGTAAATCTTCCGATAGCGATGTCTCCACAAGATAACGAATCATCATCATCGAATCGGAGAACATCTCAACATGATGCATTTGGAAGACAAGAGGAGGAGGATATCACACACATGATCAAGAATTCCATGTGACTCTCTTGGGATTGGGACAAGGTTCTCAACACTAGACTTTATGAATTAGTCCGATTCCTTTTCAGAACAATTGTCGAGATGCTCGTCCCCATAATAAGAGAGTGAGTGTGAATCTCGGGTGTGATAGCGAGTTGTTTGAGATGGGATCTCAATGCTTGGGATATCAATGGACCGAGGGAGTTGAGAAATATTATCTTTAAAAGGATAAAACTCTCCTCGTCATCGTCATAAAGTCTTGCCTTGAGAAATTGGAGCGCCTTAGAGCCGCTTGCTCTAGGATTAATAATTCTTCCTAGATTTGCGAGCCTCTCGTTCTTCTCGTTCTTGGTCAAGCAATTCTCCTATGGTCTTTCACCACTCACTTGATTCTTAAAGTTACTAATCATATCATTAAGTGTTTTCATTGTGGTTTCAAAATCGTGGGAGATTTCTTGAGATAACGGCTCGGGTGGAGTTTGAACCGTATAGTCTTTGTGGAGGTTGGAAATTGTCAAACATGTGAAAGTCATGATTGTTACAAGGAACTGGGTTCCCTATTTGACAATCGAGTGAAATGGGGACCTCCACAGTACTCACAACAAGAAACTGTTGAGTCTGACAGTGAATCATATGGATTTTGGTTATAACCAAAGTTCGAGCATCACCGGAAAACTGTTCATAGACAAACGTGTTTCGGATTGACACTCAAATCCTTGGTGAGGACCTCCACAAAATTCACAGCGGTATGTTGATTATATGAAGATAAGTCGAGCCGTGGTGGGTAATTGGAAAAGTTTGAGGGTCGTTAAATGAGTTCGATTAGGATCATAATCAAATGAATTCCTCGAACCACAAAACAAAAACTCCGTTATGAATATCATTACCACATTGTACACAAGTACACCAACGACAGGGTGAACCAAAAAGAGGCTCACCACAACCGAAACAAGGAATAAACGATTGCATTTGAGAGTTATGAGAAGGAATCAGTTCATTCAAAGTATCAACAAAACCAACATGATGATCCGAATGATTATCAAGTCTCGAAGAACATTTAGAAAAATCCGGAGGTGGGACAAGTGGTGTGCTCTGAGAGCTAGCAATTTCCACCACTTCCGTTATGGTCTCCGGTTCTTGAATTGGTTCATCGGGTTGTGGCGGATGGTCGGAAAAACTTGGAGAATCATCGAGAGAGTTATCAGATAATTCGCACCAATAACAATATTTTCTTGCACCCATCCTTCCACATTGCTTGCATAAACAATCCGGATTCTGACAACAGAGTTGATCCTCTTCCATACGGCTTTTGCAGTGGAAACAACGAGGATAATCGATTGTTGCCATGAGAATTAAACATGTAGAGGGTTAAAGAAATAGAATTAAACAGTTTTGAGGTTAAAGAAGAGTAGAATCAAACGGTATGAGGGGGTAAGGAAATAGAATCATACGGATAAGAGGAATGAGAAGAGTATTTTTGTATTTTGGATAAGAAAATATAAACATATACGATGGATGGTATGAACAAAGAGTGAATATCCAAATTACTAATCTGCTAAGCGTAAGATAATCAAGACTGACTCCCGCGGCGCCAAAAATTTGATGCGTGCAAACGGTCAAGCTAAATCACTCAAGCACGCCACTTGTGAATGGCCGACCGTAATAAGCTTAAAGCCGCTTAACTAACTAACCTAACGATTAAACGAGTTTATAAGACCTAAATACAACTATTTAAACAGGTCTACACTGATGGTAACCACAGAAACAGAAACAAGCAAGAAATGCAAAATTGGCTTGAAAAGTGAAAATAAGAAGATCACTCACCACTGTCCAACTTGCTTGCAGACCAAAACTAAAACCAATGCTACACTAAATGAACCTACTCCAACCTAATTCAAGCATCTGCAACATCCATTTTCATTTCCAATTCCAATTTGCACCAACAGTTGACTATTATTGACCATGAACCAAAATCACTTAAACCTTGAATGTAAGCTTATACAAAGCTATCATAAGCTTATACAAGCTTATTTGAGATTAAATACAAGCTAATGAAAACTTAAACATAAGATTTTGAGAATGAATTTTGCAACAGTACATGAAACATGGAATTTTATCTAAAACTTGGATTGAAAACTCAAAGCTTAATACAATGATTTGTTAACTTGAAAGTGATACATGAAAACTGAAATTACACCATTTTGATTAAACTACAACATTTATATAAAAAAACGACATTAAAGAAAAATATAAAACTAACTAACTCTCTCTTGCTTCTCATTGCTTCCTTTTTATACCCAAATGTCTTCTTCTCTCTCTCTCTGCAAATCCCACTTGGTTTTGAGGCCATTGGATGAGTTTTGGATCATCTTGGCCGCTGAGCATTTTTGGCGGGAAAAAGGATATTTGGCAGTGGGGTTGAAACTAGCAACTAGGGGGGGGGTTGGAGGTAGGTATGATGATGAGGAGGGACAAGTTGAGTGGGATGAGTGGGGGTGGAGTGTTGCGAGCGTTTGAGTGTTTGCGAGATGGAAATGGTGTCTCGTGACTTTGGAGGAAGAGAGTCAACAGAGGTTTGTTGGTGTTATTAAAGGAAGGGTCCAATATGGCGGGGTCCAAAGGCATTGGCGGTCACAAGGTATTTTGACAAGGCCAAAGAGGTGAAAGGGTTTATAATTATCAGGGCCTATTATGTAATTTACGAAAATGTGAGGACCATAAGCGCCAAATCTGCAAGGATGTTTGAGGGCTGAAATTGACAAGTGTTAATAGTACAAGGACCAAAGTTGCCATTTCAAATTTTCGAGGACCATTTTGCCAATTTTAAACTTGGAGGACCAAACTTGTAATTTTCTCAAACTTTTATATTTTCACCCAAGGACTAATTTTGACAAGTTATGATATTAAAAGGACCTTTGGTGATTTTTCTTTTGAAATTTTGACTCGGGGACTATTTTTGACAATTTTAGAAACTTGGGGGTGAAACCGCCAATTATGCAAACTTTGCTCATTTTTCATCGATTTTAAACATTTTGCATCCGAAACATATGAAATGCAATTTTGAGATATTTTCGATTATTTGATGCATTCGAGCATTTTAAGCGTTTTGCGTTCAGATTGACCCAAAATGATGAGTATTTACACACTCATCACTTATCCAAGTAAGAAAACACGGAATAAACCACGAAAATGAAGATCAAATCAAGGATGCACTTACGTAGTTTTAGGGTTTTACTACGCGTGAAATGCTCAAAATTTTGATTACGTCCAAAAGTGTTTCTAAACCCGTTTTGTGTGATAAAATAGCTTGAATAACACCAAAATACACAAAAGTGTGAAACTTGATGAACCAAAGCCTCTAAAGCAGTTAAGCGTAGAATGAAACCTTCGTTAAAAACCAAGCTTAAAAGCGATATCCAAGCGTAAAGGTTGAAACTTTTGCCAAAAGCAGTTATTTTAACACCTCAAAACAATGAAAGTACAAGAATCTTGGATTAGAAAGTGTAAAAACGTGTTTTAAACAAACCAAAGTATCACTCGTTAGTTTTACGCGTGGGACCAAAACCCACTTCAAAAACAAAACGATTCACCCAACTAGTAGGCGATTGATACCACTGATAGGTCACTAGTTTTACAAACACAAGCTTATAAGAAAGGAGATGAGGCGATTGAACAAGTAACCAAACACACACTCACGCTAGCAATAATACGGTTAAGACAAAGAGAGTGAACAAGAACAGGTTATGCCAAAAATCAACTAAGCATGAATCAAGAGAATTTATACTAAGATAAGAACAAGAACGGTTATGCCAAAAATCAAGAAATATACTTACAACTTGAGTTTATGCCTGAACCGAGAACCAAGATCAAAGAACCTTTCCTATAGCTTACCACTAAGCACTAATACCAAAGCAATCCGAATACACTTTGCTTCAAGCTTCTTCACGATTCTTTCTAAATTATATCCTAATTACTTGATTTCTTTTGGTATTTTTCTTTTTTTATGAATTATTGATGGTTAAGCGAATCAGAAATCTTGCAATAGGCGACTAAGAGCTAAGTAGTGTTTAAGAGATCTTTTAAACAACAATCATTCACAAATTTGAATAACTTGAATTGAAAATGGGACAAAATTGAAATGACTGAAAATGTAAAAATAGATTGATATGATAGAACAAAGTTGTTGATTACACTTTATCAAAGTTAAACAACACTTAAGAAAGCAATTGAAAGATTACACTACTAGTGACAACTAGTTAATTAGTCTCTTGTGATCATAAACTAAGATTAAAATTATGATGATTCTCTTCTTCTCCTTTCTTCTATTTATCACTCTTTTGCATCCCACTAGCTTCGGATACTTTCCCACATTGTTTCACTGACCATTGATTGAGTCAAACTCATCTTGTCCGTTTAAATCGGTTTGGCGCCAAAATGAGCCACGTGGATATGAGGCGGTTTGAGACTAATTAAGGATTCTTGGGATGTAGCATGAGGTGGAGGGACACGTTTGGTGAAGTTTAGACCAAGTTGGGGTGGTTTTGCTCAAAACCGTGGGTAGGAGTGGTATTGCAGTGAAAATGGGGTGGGAAATGCATTAATTGTGGCGTGTTTAGGTTTTGCAGTGAAAATGGGGTGGTTTTGCTCTTAGTCTATCCTCCTTCTTCGTAACCTTTGTTCGTAACCCCATCACTCTTCATCATGGAGAATGATAACCAACCACCACTTAATAACCCAACACAAAAAATCCTTAATTAGTCTCAAACCGCCTCATATCCACGCTAAGGTTAAGGTTGAGGAAGATTAGGTTCAATACCCGTGGCTTACCCTTGTTTTTATGATGCATTCTGAGATCCCTAGTGAGACTACGTTCGTGTAGTTAGGATTAACTAAATGATAAGGGACATTAGGATAACCCTTATTTTAAAAATGTAATTTAATTACTTCAACCACATCGGTTGAGTAATTTTCCCTACACCTTTGCGATGTACTCATCTTTAGTAAACGAAACCCCTAGTTAACCCCTTAGAGCCTATATTTTCGCGGTTCTTGTGATGTTTCGGTTTCCGGAATATCAATGAAGAGCATTATTTACAATCCACCCCCAAATGTTACACCCAAATCGCCTTAGCCCACCTTGTATGCACTCATTTTTAGTGCATTATTGTAACTATTGTTTAACCTTTAGTTCAATTATCTAGTTACTTGCATGGTTGCTAAGTCGAGTTATATTTTTTGTACACAGTTTTGGGATGATTGGGACTCATGGGTTAAAGTAGTATTTTATGAAGTAACGGGAAGGAACATTAAATTCAAATTCCCTTTATCTACGTAATTAAGTACTCCAAGTGTTTTGATCTTTTCAATTTGGGTCAATTTTTGTTAGTGAAATAAAAACTCAAGAGTAGGGATGCTCTTATAAATCCATGATGCAGGTTTTACTAACCAAGTTTTAATATTTATAAGTGTCTCATTTACCTATGGTCTACCTAATGCACTAACGGGCAGTGTACCCGATCGTGTGTAGTGTAATGTCGGTAAAATCAAGGTCGTCCCAAGAGCTATGTGATTTCTAATTAAGTCTAATGTCATTGGTTTTAAATGGTTTTAAGATGAAAATGATTAATAATTAACTACTAAAGACAAGAAAATAAAAGAAAGCGAATAAAGGCAAGGGTTGTGATCAATAGAGGAGAAGTGTGCTAACCTAGTTACTCATCCTATCAAGTTATGTTCACGTCTAATTACTTCCAATTGCTTCAAGTGGGGGTTTAGGTCGCTAGGACAACATTTGGTCAGTTCGTCCTAACCTATCAACAAAGGTTTCCACCGGAGATCAAGCTACTACCCTTGAAAGTTCGAGTTGTTTTAGTCCCTAAGCCAAGTCATTAAGTTCCGCTACATGCAAGATTCATAACAATGAGTGCCCGGCGCTAGCATCTTAGACACTCATCCCTAACTTTTAAGTTCATCCAAGCGGTGATCATTTGGTCGATTCGCTTAAGCGAAGAAGGGTCATCGGTTGGTCAATTCTTACCCTTCCCACTCAGTCTACCTACTTAGAGTTAGTTGGTCAATTCTCCTAAGCAACTAGACACTACCGCCATTCAAAACTACCGAAACAAGGGTAGCTACCAACAAACTATGCATGCATACCCTAGAAACAATTATACGGAAGCAATGTAAACATAAACATAACAATTAAGGAATCATAACTAGGCTAGCACCAGAGGTGCTTAGCCGATCATATTAAATGAAACAATCAATTCAATGTTTGACATAATGAAATAAATGAATTGAAAGTAAAAGAAATGATAAATCGCTAATGCTTATCGTTAGGGAGTGATTTCTCCCTTGGAGATGGCTCCGTATGCTCCTCAAGATCTGCCTTCAGTCCCCTACTCATGTTCTTTGCTTTGTGTGTGGAGTGAATGATGTGAAATGCAAACTTTAGGGCTGGTATTTATAGGCAAGATCTAGTTACGGCGTAACTTAAGTTGAGAGTTACGCCGTAACCTATATAAATCCGTAATAATGCTCTAGTTATAGCTGG
Organism: Chrysanthemum lavandulifolium; assembly: GCA_022545495.1. Lineage (NCBI taxonomy): Eukaryota > Viridiplantae > Streptophyta > Magnoliopsida > Asterales > Asteraceae > Chrysanthemum > Chrysanthemum lavandulifolium. The sequence continues at coordinate 148,570,813 of CM040239.1, read as the reverse complement.
TTATGGCGTAACACATAGAATGAGTTACGCCGTATCTTCAATATACGTTACAAAATCATGATTACGACGTAATTTTTGGAAAGATTTACAGCGTAGCTTGCAGCGGCGTGGAACATTATTTGACATAATTGGTTACGGTGTAATCCTAAGATGGAGTTACGCCGTAATCTGCTGTTGAGTTGGTCTTCTGAGTCACGCTTTTGTTACGGCGTAATGTGAGAGAGGAGTTACGTCGTAATTACTTCATAGTGGGCATACTATCATATATCTTCAATAAACTCTCCAAATCCGCATCTCTTTAGCTCCAATGCTCGTAAATTACCTGAAAGTGAAATATCTAGGAAAACAAGCATAAATCCATATAAATGATATAAAATATGAGCATTATCGGGGGAAATTGACGCTTAATATTCAGGACTATTTTATGTTATCGAATATCCCCCCACTTGAACTCTACTTGACCTCAAGTAGACCTTATTAGATAAATTTCTAAAAAGATATCTCCCATTACCTGGAAAATATAAGCTTAAAAAGCCCTTATGCTAGAATAAAAAAAAGTCGAACACCTCACGAAACGGGAACAAAACACTCAAATCTCTCAACTATTCTAAGTGTCAATTTCGGGATGATCACTCAGCATACATCATAGCATGTATTCTATCATAAGCTTGGCGGTTACACAAATCTCCACCACTAGAGTTAAGGACTAAACAATTCTTTAAAGCAATATGGGTACACACGACAAAGGTTAAGGGTGAATCGTCATTACTAACATGTCACGGCGAAGTGGACAAAATCAATGATACATGACCAAATCCATGGCCAAGAAACCAAAGATTGCTTTCTTCATCACCTAGACACGCTTCATGACTAAAGGGTAGGATAAGACATGGGATATAATTGGTTCAAAGTAAAAATAACAAGCAAATAGTCTAAATCTATAACCAAGTCATCACCGCTTACCGTTCATCCAAAGTTCAAGTTTCAAGGCTAAGGGACCGAATCATGATATATCAGGTAGATGTGTCATTAGAGGACGTCATGATGGGCACATTACCTCTTCTTTAACAGTTGGCGCAATGATTGCTACTTCATTCTTCAATTGTGACCGAGGTGGCCTCCTCGATACTAAATCTGTGATGATCTTTTAAACATAGTGCTTATAACTTCGCACTTTACAATCAACAAATAACTATAACAATTATTTATTTATTTATTTATTTATTTAATTTTTTATTTTTACATAACAACTAAACATAGCATCCCCCTACTTGAGATGAACAATATGAGAATTTGGGGGGTCTTCAATGATCTTCAAATATATGTCTTTGACGAAAGCGTGATTCCCGAACCTTTCCACTTGAACCTTGAACTTAGGCAAACAATGACTTTCCGATCACAAATAAAGACTACAGGGTAGGCGAAGGTGTATGGGTGTATCAAAACAATATATTGGGTGAACAAAATGAAATGAATGGCTCAGATGGGTGTATCTAGGGGTATCTTGCACTAAAGGTGAGTGCAACAAAAGGGTTTAACATGGGGGTCGAGAAATCGAGGTGACTAATCGATAGACACACAAGGATAGGCTTTTTGGGTGATAATTCTATAATATTGCCTTCTTAAACTGAATAATCCAAATACATTAAGCTAACTCAACATACCTCGTCTATGGTCTCGAAATGATGCAAATGCCAAGTTCTAAAGTTTACAAGCTACCGACACACTCATAATTTGGTGGATTTGGGGTAAATATTTAGAAACGGATAAGGCTAATCTCATAGCATAATATCAAGGGTTATAATGTGCTCGACTAAGGTCTAATCTAGTTAGGTTAAGAAAAACATGTCAAAATTTTTAAAAATTGCATAATTTTTCAAAACAAACTAGAAAAACGAGGGCAAAATAAAGTTCAAGAGATAATTCTACTCCCGTCCCCCCACTTGAAATGTACAAAGTCCTTTTGTAGTAAACGTTAAATAAAGGTGAAGAGAAAGTAGAATTAGTGTGAGAACTTCCCTGAAATTTGCTCCAAAAAAGAAAGAAGGCCCACGAAAAGAATCGTGCCTTTGCTTAAGCATCCACGAGCAAACTTCATTCCCTGAAATCACATTGCCAACAAGCATAATTCTAAAAAAGAAAAAGAAAAACGAAAAACGAAAAGAAACCTAACTCAGTTTCGTAGGAATCACGGTTGCATTTAGCATATGCAACAAGCCTTTTAAGCCACTTGGTGTCCCAAGTGGACGAGTATAGTCTCGTGAGGGCTTACAGGGAACATACCCACAAAGTTTATTTAAAAACCAATACAAGGTTATTGTGTTTAAAGAGAAAGAATTAATACTAAAGATAGTTACGTCGTAACTCCAAGAAGGAGATACGCCATAATTATGGCAAAACCTGGTAGACGCTACTGGAGTGTAGCTACGACGTAACCATTGCATGTGATTACGCCGTAACTTGTAATGCTCTAGGAAGATAGCTACTGGAGGTGTGTTACGGCGTAACAATTGGAACGAGTTACGCCAGTAGCGTAGACGATCGGGTCCCGTTCGAGTCTGCGACAAATATCTCCGATTCCACAAAAATGGTTAAAACACAAAAGCCAGCGAAATGGAAATGAAACAAATAAAAGGATAATTCGGGTTGTCTCCGAAGAGCACTTTTCTTTATTCTGAGTCTTTAAATTAGACTTAAGGCCATGGGGCTTTACATTGGCCAACTTTCTCCTTAACTGCTCTTTTTTTAGAGGACGGGTGGTCCCAAACACATGGAGGAATATACGGAGTCATGCAGTATTGAGTCTCTTGCAAAAAATTAATCTTGGCCCATTCATAGCGAAATTTAGACTCGACTTCCCATTCTAGTTTTATAGCCCCAAATTTTACTTTAACCCAATTTTCGAATGAGATCCCCTTGTATCCGACCTCCATTCTTTTTTCTTCATCAAAACACGCCCACTCCTTGCGTTTGAGCCAGTTAGGATCAGGGAATTCTCCTCCATTGCAAATCTTCCGGTTGGGATCGCACGTAGGCCATGCCTTAGTGAATCCTCCAGACATCATAATAGCTGGTTCACAAAAATGAAGAGTCCAATCAACCTCTTCGAACCAATCAGTCATAATATCGTTCCCTCGAAACCAATGTTCCTTGATCAGCTTTTCGTACTCCCAACACCACCAAACTTCTGCCTCCTTTTTTATCCTTTTAATAAAAAATTGTCCTCTTCCATTGCATCATTTGAGAAATGGAGAACACTTTGGAAATGTTAATTTAGAACCCTTAATCAAATAAATTTCAGGAGCACAACAATGAAGTTTTCCCGTAGCAATAGTAGTACCCTTTTTATCAGGCAGTGAAGTTCGGACTTCATCGTTTTCGTCCTCGTTGTCGTCTTCATCAATAGACTCGGTTCCCTGCAAATGGCCAGAATATGAAGGAGGAAAATTATCAGAACAATTAGCTTGTACCTCCTTGGAAACTTCATACGGTTCATGGCACAGTATCGTCCATTCTAAACACTACTCTCTTGATCGTGCAAAACCGTCAAGTCTAATCACACAAACCGGTCACTTGAATGACCACCGTAATGAACTTAAAGCAGTTCGAACACAAATGCAATAAAGATCGGGGAGTATAGTGTTTCCCGGTCGTTATGTCCCAATGAGTTGTGCAATGGATTATCAAACGTTTAGTGATCGGAAATTTGAACAGAAAAGGTTTGAATATGATATTAACTACGGAAAAAGCCAACAAATTAAAACGGCCTTAAATCCAAATTAAAGGAAATTAAAAGATAAAATCTATTAAATAAACGCTATCACTATTTTTAAAATTGATGAACGTTTAAAACTTAAAACTTACGTTTAAATAAAAATTACGTAAACGTACAAAATAAAAAGTGAAACTTATACAATATAAATCCTAAAAATATGAAAAATACATTTTTACAATCCTAATGATAAAAGAAAATATTTAGAAAAATAAAATTATTTTTATAACTAATTATCTAATTATTATTAATTAAAAACTATTTTTAACTATTAAATAATTACCTAAAATACAAGAAAATAGGAAATAAAGCTAGAAAAATAAAATTAAGACTTAGAAAAGTCTAAAATAACAAACTAGAATTTTCAAAACTATTTTTTGTATTTTTATGATTATTTTTCTATTTTATACTAATTTTAAACTATTTTAATCTAATTTAAATTGTGAAAATATCAAATAAAAGTGGAAAAATAAGGAAAAATCTTTTATGCTTTTATATTTTTCTTAAACTGAGAAAATTGAAAATTATTTTTTGATCTTTTTCTTAATTAATTGCAATTAAAGCTAATTAAAAGTGATTAAAAACTATTTTTAATTAAGAAAAATAGTAAATAATGACCAAAAATTATGAAATCTTCAGGAAAATTCTAAATTATTATTCTAAATCTATGAAAAATATAAAAACAAGGGCTTATGCATGAGAATTAAGAGCTGTAGTGTAACTGATGGACAATAAGCACTATCAAAATAAGCAAATAAGCACTAGATGATACCAAATGATTACATAAGCTAGATAATACTTAAAATACTCTAAGGCAACTAATTACACCTACTCTTAGCTGCTAAAGCATTGAATACCAAAGATTAAGCAAAGCGATCAATCTACTCAAGCAGTTAAACCACACTGTTTAGCGGTTGCATCGACTTATCCATTAAGCTAACATGAAAACCAAAAGTGTGGTTCTAAACACCACCAACCAGAGACCATATGTACCAATTTTCAGCTAAAGAGGACCTAAGATGAAGAAATTATTGATCAAAGCAAAAGTGGCTATTTGGACAGGGCTGCTGCACAGAACAGTAAGACAGATAAGACTATTGCAGGCCTAAATAAGCTGCTCAATAAGCTTAAAAGGTGGTGTTTGCAGGCTAAGAAAGCTAACCTATAAGCTACTAAAGGGAACTCTAAGGCAATACAACTAAATCCTAAACTAAATACTACCTAAGCATCAAACTGAACAAAAGCATAATTTGGCTTCGACTCACGATGGTGATGCAACATAATTAAATGATCAATAGCAGACCTAATAAGCTGAGAAGATAAGTACTTGGAACCTAACTATGCTTAATCTACACTATGCCTAGTGGGGAAGTCTGAATTCAATCAACTAAAACACAAGATTAAACTGCAAAATCCATAATGAACTAACCAATATGGGCAACTTCTGTAGTGCAAGACAGATTACTAACAAACATTTTGAAAACTCAATACTAACCTGGACATTCAAAAATGATGATTAGTGGAACTTTGAAATTAGCAATCAAAACCTTTGAACTCAGTTTCATCAAGTAAATTCTACTAAATCTCCTAAAATGTGAACAATCCAAACACCCTCTTATGTAACTAAAATGCAATTCATCCCTTAAAAACTTGATTGAAATGAACGAAACTGAATTAAAACTGAACATTAAGCATGAAATTCTACATTAAAACAGATTTAAAACCAACAATTACTTGAAACTGATTTTACTAAGAACTTTGACTTTGTTTGACTTTTTACTAAATTGCTTGAAACTGTAATATGAGCTTATAGAAAGCTTTAATGTTAGATATAAGCTTTTCACATACACATCAAACCATAACACAAAGTAGCATGTAGATGGAATTCTAGAGAGAGAAAGTTAGAGGTTTAGGGAACTTAGTGAGAGAAAGTGAAAGATATTATTATGAGCTCCACTCTCTACCTTGGGAGGTAGAGTATTTATAGTCTTACACAAATCGCCACACAATGGGTGTGGATCGGGCATACAGGTGGGTAAAGACCCGTCCGTCCTCCACGGTGTTACTTAACTAAATTACTACTTAACTTAAAAGAACTACGACTACGAGCTTTCTAACGATTACATATACTTGAGGTGACCGACTCTTTAATACCGGAATTTCTAATTCTAACAATCTCCCTAAGGAGGTCACCTCAATTATATATCAAAATTACATTGAATACAAATAGATATTACATTAACAGTTGATCTTGCATTCTTGATGTAGTCCTTTGCTCATAAGCTCGTAGTCATTGATTCTTCACATTGCATGTTTGGTCATTCCAAGTGGAGGTCTTTCTTGATCCACGTGATGATAAGTTTGAGCCATCTTTGGAGATCATCGGCAATTATCAATCTCGACACATCTTTTGTGATGTTGGTATTTTGTGATGTTGTGACTTTGGGACCGACATGCTCATTACGGATCATGATATCTTCTCATCGGAGTAGCGGAAGCATTTGTTGAATCATGATATTGGCGTGACGTGGCGAAGCATGGAGTGAAAATATCGAGTCATTGATGCACTAATCATGATTTCTTTTGAGATGAATGTGTTAAGTGAGCATGCGGCTATGGATTGACCGCTTCATTACGATCATTACGCAAGCGTCGGTGCGTACTGCATACAACGATTAGCAACAAATCGCACGAAAGTGTCTTTGATCACTTCGATGAATTGAGTACACGGCCCACGGTTCCTCGTTGATCGATTAAGTCTTGCTGTGATCGGTAGGATTCCTAGGAATCTCCTTGACGGGGTTTCGCAATTGTTCTAGTTGTTCTCAAACCGGAACATCTCAAAGAAGACAACACGGAGTGAGTGAACCGGTAATTTTAAGTCCAGCGATTGATGAAAAGAGATTTGAAAAACAATCGTGTATTGCTCAATAGAAATTGTTTTTGCAATACAACGAAGGTTTTATTGAAAATCAATTATCAATCATAAAAATACCTTTGGTTTGAAAAATTAGTACACGATCGATGTGCTAAAGAAAAGAGTTTATTAAGCACAACGACCGGTTTTCAAAGGCATCCGTCAATCCATAACTGAACGAGATTGATTCAAGAGATTGAATCGCCCCATTGTTTCATTCGGTTGTCACATGGTTGATCTATATAATAGATCTCACATGCCACCTACCGGGGAGCTTGTTTGATGTTGGCTCGAAGGCTTTCCATCTTCATTGTGAATATGTAAACACATCACTCGGATGTTACGGCAATACCACAAGGATAATCGTGGGACTCAAGATATAATCTCTTTCCACATTGTGTGAAGCAGAGTCTTCATTGAAAGTGTCCTAATGAGATTTATTGATGATCTCGTGGCTCTAGACTCAATTTGTGCATATTTGGATCCTATAGCGGAGACTAGGGAGAGGTCTCCTTCTTCAATATCAACCATCTCTAAGAAAAGTCGATAGATAATGTCGGTTCCCGTGAGAATGAAACAAGTCCTTTTAAGAGGAACTTGAGTGGTTTGGAAAGTTGAAGTGCGGTCGTCCTTTGGGTCCATGACGTCTTGTCTTCAATACCGATGTTACCATCGATAGCATATGAAGTGAACCGGTTTGCGCCCTAAGGTTGAATTAATGGAGGCTATTTGTTTTCACCCTATTCTCATTCAATTCTTTTAATTCTTCAACCCTTGATTGCTTACGAGACTTCATAGCTAGAACCTTGTTGGGTTTATTCGATACTAGCTCGGTCTTAGTCCGCACTCTTCCCATATCTCACATTTCTCCTTTTATCATCATACCTAAGGACTTCTACACTAACTAGTGGATTGTCCTGGTAGATCCCTCCGATTCGGCGGATCATGGGAACCAATACCTAGCCTTATCATCCTTATATCACCGTACATAAAGTAAAGTTGGTCGGTCAATTTGGTATTGTTCATCGCCATTGGATCCAATTGAAAACCATTTGAAAATCAATTCGGATACTTGTGATATATTATCAAAGCTTTTGTACACGAATTGTTTTGATATTTTTAAACGAGAACTCCCCTCAACATGTGCATCAAGTATTGAAAATGTTTTGCACACGGAGGCAAGAGAGAATTTACTTCTTTGATTACCATTTTCTAAAGATATCAACATCACTTCCTCGATAGATCAAGTTGGTATAGCATTTCGGGAAGGATGAGGTTTCCATGAATTTTGCTCCCCTCAATATGTGCCTCGAGGTTTGAAAAGAGTTTTGCACATACTAGAGGAACTTGCACGATAGGATGAATGATCACATTTTAAATCAAAGGTTTAAGATAGATGCTCCCCTCAACATGTGCATTGAAAATTGAAATCGTTTGTCACATGTGAGAAGGACGACATGTACATTCTTTTATAACCATTTACACGATTATCGGTTTAAATCCAATTTAAATCACATTTCTCCCCGATCACAATTATCAAATTATTTGAGATTTGTGATCTCGTATAGTTAAATTGATTTTGAAAGCTTTAAGGAGAATTGTGACTTGATTGTGAAAGTGTTTTAAGCGATATGGATCGATTATAAGACTTTAAACTCCATTTATAAAACTTGCATGTATATCTTTTGAAAACAATTTAATGCCAAATAACTTTTTAATTTAATTGAAATCATTCTCCCCTCAATCAATGAAGTAGGTTGTTGATTGAGAGATAGAGATTTTGACATATAAGTCCGATGATTATCAAAAATAGAGATTGAGTTATTTTCAAAGCATTTAGTTTTCAGAGATAAATGTTTATAGAATCGAGCATAGAATTTGAAAACATGGTAAAACATGGCTCGTTCTTTCTTTAAAACCGGGTTATTGCACGAAAATGACAATAAACCATTTCTCTTTCTCTCAAAATTTTATATATTTTTTTTTTTTTTTTTTTTAAATAGAATTGAACAAACATCTAAAGTCCGTGTCATTCTTTGAATGACAACACAAAGACCGTAGATATTATCGAACCGAGAAAAACATGACAAAATGACAATATTTTTTGAAGATTTTTCGAATTTTATGGATTTTGAAAGTTTTATAATTTTCTATTTGATTTTTGAGGTTTTATAATTTTGTATTTTGATTTTGAAAAATATTTACAAGAGATAGATGAAGATAGACCTTTACTCCTCGTCTTCCTCTGAAGGCGTTTGAGAGATTACGGTTGAAGGCTTTTCAAACCAAGTCGTGGAAGAATAAACTCAAACGTTCTCTTGGAAGAGCTTTGGTGAAGATGTCGCTAGCGATATTGAGACCTCACAAAATATAGTTCCACCACACCTTTTCCACTGTTCCACGATGAAATGATGTCGAATGTCGATATGCTTTGCTCTTGAGTGTTGAGCGTTGTTGCATGAGAGCAATAGCACTTTATTATCACGATGCGAGAGGGATTTTGTTGAATTCAAAGCCATAGTCGGATAATTGAGATCTCATCCATAAGATTTGAGCACAACAAGATGACATGGCTATGTATTCGACCTCTGTAGAGGAAATAGAAGTACTCATTTGCTTCTTTGAAGACGGATCACAAGCTTATCACCCAAAAAGAGCACCTCAGACGTGCTTGACGTGTATCTTGACAACACGCATGATCGGCATCTGCATAGGCCGTTAGTGACATACGGTGTCCTTGGTACCATAGTCCCATATTGATGGTTCCTTGGAATACCGAAGACCCGTTTAAGCGCTTCAAGGTGCTTTTAGTAGGCAGCACGGTATCTAGCACATGCACACAGAGAATAAGATGTCAGTCTACTAGCGATGAGATACATCGGGATCAATCATACTCCTATATTTCGTTTGGTCAATCATGATCCACGAGAGGTCCTCATCTAGTTTGGTTCGGTCAATCATGGGGTGTCAACAGGTCACTTGAATCAAATCAAATTTCTTTAAAATCTCTGTTGCATATTTAGATTGATTTATGAAAATGCCTCCGGACTTTGAGAATTTGTAATCCCAAGAAAATGACATTTGTCCATCATTGACATTTGAAACTTTGAACTCATTTCATTTGAAAACGATCACATTCCATTGGGTCGATCGAGGCAAAGATAATATCATCAACATAAATTTGAACATGAATCAAATGTTTGCTGACTTCGGTGAACAATGTAGGATCAATGCTCCTTTGATGAATCCGGTTGATAGAAGAAACTTTGACGATGTATCATACCATGCTCTTGGAGCTTGCTTTAAACCGTAAAGAGCCTTCTTCAAGCGATAAGCGTGAGTAGGATGCTCTTGATTCACAAACCCTTGAGTTGGTGGCGTGAGCGACTTCTTTAAGATCTCCGTTTAGAAATGCCGTCTTTACATCCATCGATAAACTACCATGTTCTTGCTAGCGAGATTAGCCGAAGATTACGATGGCCTCGATTCGAGCAAGCTGGAGCAAAAGATTCTTCAAAGTCTATACCTCCTCTTGGCGATATCCTTTCGCAACTAATCGAGCCTTGTTCTTCAACACATCACCATGCTCATCAAGTTTTACTTTGAAGATCCATTTAGAGCTATAATCATAGCACGATGCTGGGCAGTACTAACTCCCATACATCAAGACGATCAAACTCATGAATTTCATCTTGCATGGCATTGAACCGGTATCTTCATTCATGGCGGTTTAACGTCTTTTGGTTCGATCTTAGATAGTGCGGAGTTGAAGAAGCACCATAAGGCATCGGTTGCGAGTTGCTTCCAGGGTTGATCTGAGACGAGAGGATTTCCAATGATGTTGTCTAATGGATGATCGTGAGTCCATTTTCGAGGTGTTCATGTGGCATTTGTTGAGGAACTGAAGTAGGCGAGTCGATGTCTCGAAGAAGATGGTTCGATGATGATTCGGGAGTAGCAAATATGTTTTCAAATGGAGCATCTTGGGGGTTGCAAAGGATTAACTTCATCATTGGTGCGAAACATTTCCATGATGTACATTTGAAGAGAGATGATTTGTTGATGAGGCGAAGGATCGTGACAGTGCTTCTTGACTTCGGATATTGAGGCGATGAATTGACTTCATTCACGGAATATGAGCATCCTCTGTTGTGGGATCGGCACCTCATTAGTAGTAGACTCATACAGTTCATCAAACATGGGATCAAACGGTTTCTTTACATCATCTTGGATGGAGGTACATATGGAGTTTCTTGAGAGGAGTTTGGAACAAGAAATGAACCAATAGGGCTGTTTTGAAGTGCGGGTCTGTTTGGGTGTCAGGAGCCATTTGACGGTCGACTCATCAAGCGTGCGTGAATTGTTTCCATGATATTTGGGTTCTTTTGTTGTAGATTCGGTATCCTTTTTGTTTGGTGCATATCCTACAAATACTCCAATGTCGACTTTAGCCCTAAGTTTGCCCAAGTCTTGACCTCATTTGTTGGATAGCACAAGGCACCAAACACACGAAGGAAAGATAGATTAGGTTTTCTTGTGGACAAGTTCATATGGAGTTTTCCATGAATGGTGTGAATCGAGGAGCGATTTTGTGTGTAGCATGCGGTGGCAATTGCTTGACCAGGAGAAACATTGGAACCTTTGAGTAGATCAACATTGTTCTAGCGACTTCAACAAAGTGCGATTTCGTCTTTCAACTACACCGTTACATTGAGGGGTTCGTGGAACACTTCTTTGATGGTGATTCAACGCTTTCATAGAATTCACTAAGTTGTTTGTTGACAAACTCGGTTCCATTATGCATTACGATAATTACGGCGGTTTTGTTTAGTCTAACTGCAATTTGTTTGATGAGTTTGATGATGATATCGGAGTTTCATCCTTTGTCCTTAAGAACTTGACCTGGTGAATCTAGAATAATCATCAACCACAACTAACACATATTTCTTCCCAAGATATTCTCGCACCCTCATTGGTCACATAAATCCATATGAATCATATGAAGGACTTCGTGACGAGTTAGTAGGTTTGGGTTTATGGGCATACTTCTTGCTTTTCCCAATTGACATCTTGAACAAAGATGATCCTTTTCATACTTTAGTCTAGGTAAGCCTACAACTAAATCCTTTACGGAAAGATCGTTGATGGTGCCGAAGTTCAAGTGATTGAGACGGCGATGCCATAACCATGACTTTGTTTTAGAAGCCTTTGATAACAAGCAGTTGGTGATGCTCTCATCATGTCATCGATAGAGATAGTGTAAAGGTTTGAGCCACGAGTTCCTTTCAGCAGTTCCTTTCCATTAAGATCTCTAACAAAGCGGTATGTTTTACGAAGGCTACTTCTAGATCGGAATCACGAATTGACCAACGAGAGCAGTTATGACCTAAACCTTCCACATAATACACTCTGGAGATGACACTATCACCAACAACATAATCTCCATAACCCATAATAGCAATCAAATGATCATTACCAAATCTACAGATCCGATGAATTTGCTCACGAAGTTCATGAGCGTGACCGGTCTCAGGTCATATGCTTGGAGCGGCTGAGTCCGGTACCACGAGCGATTTGAGCGATCTGCGGTTGAACACAGACAAGAATGGATAGCGGATATTTGGGATCCCCATGCAAGAATGGGTTCCATTTGGTTAGTAGCAGTTGGACCACCCACATCGAAATAGAAGCATTCATATCGAACGGTGAGGTAATGGAATCATTGTGAATAGATGCAATACTAGTGTCTCAGATTAGCCCTATTCTGATGTGACCACTTCTTAAGGGAATAGTTCTACCAAGAGGCATCCATTTTCTAGTGGGCATTATCGATTAGTCTTATGACCAACGGTATCCAATAAAGCCTATTCTGTTGAATGTTCTTCTGTGGGTTTCCATTGTTTTCTAACTCTCTTCGCTTTTGCCTTTTAGCCTTTTTAGCATGAATTTTAGCATTAACAACATTAATCGGACAATTAACATCATTAGCGAACATTAACATCACATTCATGATTAGAAAGCGAATTCAAGCAATCATCGATACAAGGTTTGCAAATAGTATCGAATTGAATTAATTCTGATGCGCCTATGGCTAATACTAGAATCAACACGATTCGTTTTATTCGATTCAAACTTAAGGTTCCTAGATTGTTCTTCCACTCTCTTCGATCGCACATTCTTAGCTTGAGAGGTCTTATCATTCCTTGTATTGTCTTGAGACTTTGACTGCTCCCTTTAATGTCACCGATTACTCTGTAGAGGAATGGAACATTAGTTTGTTTTACTACTCTTTGCACCACTGTTTAGATGTCTTTGGGATCTGAACTACATGCAGGTGCACTACGGTTTACTTCCATAAAGCTAGCTTTCTTGAAATTAGTACTCTAGAAGGCACATTCGAGTTCTCTTTCCTAGCATTGCGGATCTAGAATCTGAACTACTCAAGGGTATACTCGGCTCTCATTCAAAACATTGGGGTCGAGTGCATGTCATGTTTGGCCTTAGGCATTGAGCATGGAATCAAGGGTTAACTCTCTCACTAATGTCTTTGGGCATATTGTGATCAAACATTCTAAGATTTCTTGAGATCGTTTGGCATATAAGCATGCATGTCCAATTGCATTATCATGAGGTTTCTAGCTTATCCTCTTCAACAATCTCACGCAGGCATTCTAAGCAATCCTTAAGGGATGAGAAATATGTTTGAATGGCAAGTTTGTTGTTCCTTAGGTGAGGGGACATATGTCATGAGATAAAGCGATTTATTACAGTGAACCTTAGATACAACATTCTCCTCATTGATCATTGGCATTTTCCCTTTTACGACTCTTGATTCTCAATTTCCTTTTGCAATGAAGTTATTTGTTCGTTGTTTTTATTACGAGTGACTTTAATTGATTCAAACAACTCATTGAAATGACGTTTAACCTTTTCATTCTCTTCTAGGAAACTTTCGTTTTCCTTTTGTAAAGCATTTACTAGGTTTTGAAGATGAAAGCGTTTGAGAATTCTAAGAATCTAAAGAAGGAGGCATTTGGGAGCTGTCATATTGTTCGTTTGACCCTTTAATTGAGAGATTTGGGCTTTCAACTTTACGATCGTGTTACTTTGAGCATGAATCTGTTCATCTCGTTTGTTAATTTGAAAAGCGCATCAAACTCGGAGCATCGAAGATGTCTTGAAATTTGAAGTTTTGACATTTTCTTTGAGATGTTGATATTTTAGTTGTAGATTAAAATACTCAACTTCTAGTTTAGAAAATGTTTAACCAAATTGTCATGATCATCCGTTCAATTTTCTCATTTAGTTTAGAATTAGTTTTTCAAGCTCAATGACACGATCATGGGAGACTTTCGGGGCTTGAGATAGTTCATGAAATTTGGAAGCATTAATAGAGCAATTTGAGCGATGAAAAGACATCTTGAGCAACACATTCGGTAATAAGATTTTCATTCAATGTATGGGTTCTTCCTCTCAATCTCATTATATTTTAGTGCGCGCTCATGTCACTAATTTCAACTATTATTGCATCAAATTCCTTTTCCATTCCTTAATATCTGTTTCTATCCCTTTTAAGACTCTCAAAGTGATCCTTTAAAGTTTAAAGAAGGCATGACCTCGGTTAAATAACATTCTTTCATTTGTTCAAAACCCTTTCTCCTTGATTATGCGGTGGGTGTGATCCTTTTCTTGCAAGTTTTCTCAAAATCAACAAATAGTTGAAAAATAACGTATTGGCTAATTAAGATCTTGCTTTTAGTGGCAATTGTTCTAGGAACAAGATGCATTGGTGTGTTAGGAGGATACACGGTAGCTTTAGGCATTTTCAAAGGGAGGGTTTATTCTTGCAATATTTTCGACTTTACGCTTATCTAAATCCATTTCCAAAAGACTTGTTAGAAGTCAACAATGTACGAGTCTTAAACTTGTTCAAGGAAATCCAGTTTTCCTTCTTGTAGTCATGGGGAGTGATAATTACTTTCTTCTCTTTGCACTTAGGGTCATTTAGTTTCTTATTCATCTTCTCCCTAGTTACTTCATCTAATTTCTTGTCATCCTCGGTTACACTCAACGCAACTAGGTTTTGTCTAGGTTTAAGAATCTCATTTCCATCATAGATAACACTTTGAGTGCTTTTGCTATCTTTCCATACTCGGGGTTGGGTTTATCTATAATGGGAACACTATGCTTATCGCTTAGAACTCTATGCTTAGTGATCATGTGAGCGATCTGAATGGTGTTTCCTTGTATGTACAACTTGTTTTCAAGTTTGTTTTCAAAGTTTTCAGATTAGAAAAATCTCTCAAGAGCTTTGATTCTTTTGCATTAAATTCTTGCTAAGCATTTTCACATTTTCTTGAAGTTCTTGTTTTGCTTAGTTGTTTTAGAAAGTTTTCTTGCAAAGAATTTAATTCTTGTTTCAATACTTCTTCTCTAAAATTACTTTTCTAATTCTTTGTCTGCACTTGGTCATCCATTTCACCTTCACGGTGTGGTCAACTCAAATTTAGCGTTGTTCATAAATAGCAACACGTTCCTTATAGGCATTTAGTTCGAAATTACGAATCATCGGGGCACATGCGGTGTATTCATCAAAGACATAGTCATTGTTGATGCGAAGATGCATCACTTGGTACAACTTCACTTCCACTTTGATTCACGTATTGATCGTATGGGACAATATTGATATTACCCATATTTTCAATATTTGATTCAAAGGTTTCGATTAGTTGTACTTTGTCATGCATCCGTTGCACATCAAGCATCATCGTATAGCTTTAATACCTCGAGAGATGAGTTTGTCCTTGGATGGGCGACATGTGGTGAAGAAGGGATCTTGGGAGAAACAATCGGAGATGCTAGCCATAAAGATTGTGTGAGCGATGGGTCCATCATCTACATCGAATCGTATGCATCACGTCGGCGACTTGAAAGGCGTTCGATGATTGTGACTATCTCTGAGCATTTGTTCATCCACATCGCATCATAGGTCTTGGCATTGCCCTCGGCAAGAAGCAATGATTCCTCTTCATCAACGCAGCACCATTGTCACGAGCTTGTGCGGCAACATCTTATCTCTGAAATAATCGGCGTGCGTGGGCGCTTTGGAGATGTGCGGTTCCTTGCAATGTGTCCTTCACCACCACGATTATAGCATTTGATTGTCTTGGCTTGACCTTGGTTACCATTTCTTCCTCGATTACGGTTGCCCACATATCCTCTACCGCGCCACCCTTCCACGATCATCTGTCTTTCTGACTGGTTGCACCACGATCCTTCCATCTTTACGATGGCTTGATTATGGGTTAGATGCGATTCGAGGTTGTTGTTGGTTTGTGGGAGAGAATTCATGTTTTGACTAATGAGAAGAGCAAGTTGATTAATGATGTTACCACGTGTGCATCGGCGTCGACTTGTTTGAGCGAGATCGAGGATGAGTTTGTGATTACCATTACCCAAGGGTATGACTTGTGATGCTTTGGTTGTGATTCCAATGTTTGAGTAGAAAATTTGTTGAGTCATTAGGCGAACTTGTCTCACTGGTTGGTTTTGAGCGATTGAGAATCAACTTTTCAAACATGGCATGTCTCTCATTACGAAGGAGGAAGGCATAGAGTTGCTCATAGTTAGTATGTTTCAATCCTTTAGTGAGTTTCACGGATGTGACAAACTTGTGCCATTCGGGTTCATGTTGTTCACAAACTTTGAGTTCAAATGAATATTAGGCATGGTCATTACGATGTTCCTCATGTCATTCACTAACTTATGAAATCTCACATAATACTCATAGACACTCTCATACGGTTTCATCTTGAAGTGCTCAAATTAAATCATAGGTTGGGATTCTCATCTTCCATAGTTAATTCGAACTGAGAGAAGCATCTTAACGTTATCCCAAAGCGCCTTTGCATCGGTGTTATGATTGATCGACTTGTAGATGTCTTTAGGAAGACCTTGAAGAACAATGTTTGAAGCCACGATATCTGCATCGAATCTCTTTTTCTCCTCATTATCAAGCTCATTGTACATCTTAGGTCCATCCATTCCGTAAGCAGGAGTACCATCTTCATTAGTATCAAGTATGTCTCTAGTCGTCTCAACCCGATATGGTCCTTCATCAATGGATTTGAGAATGTTGACACCATTTTCCTTTCAAGGCAATACAATCGATTCGTTGAGCCCAAGAATCGTAGTCGATTCTGTCGAGCATGGGTGGGCGAGTATCCGAGCCACCGCTTGAACATCCTCGGCAATGATGGAGATGATGATAGGGACGTTGGTAGACATGTTAACAGATTATCACGGGATTTTATAACTCTATGATTAAACCGGAAATAGATTCTTTCACGGATTTTACTAAATCAAGAGAAAACCGTAAACAATCACTCAAGTCGCTAGATGATAAGGCTCTAAGTCGCTAGAAACAAAAGCACTAAGTCGCTACCAATTAATTCATTTGGACGACCAAGTCGCTAGAAACCCAGTCGCTAGATGAAAGCAAGTTAAGCTAAGTAGTAACTCGCTCTACGGTCCAAGTCGCTAGCCAAATTTTGACAAATTAAGCTACACAAGTCGCTAGAATCACAAGTCGCTAAAGAGCAACTCGCTCTTGATCAAGTCGCTACAACAAGTCGCTACCCGTGGTGGAGATTCCACTACTTGTGCTTTAACTACGCTAGCTCTAACTCGCTGGTTTTAACACTTTGTAAGTCGCTACAAAGCTGTGAAGTAAGTCGCTAGCAAGAAACTATACCGAGAGCTAAGTCGCTGGCTTGAAAAACCAAATAAACTTCACTTTTCAATCCAAAACAACCCAAACAAGATGATTCAAGCTTACCAAATGAAAACCTAAACACTTTTGATGATTCTAAACACAAAAGTACCAACAAAATTCATACTTTAACACAAGAGATCAACCAAATGATGCAAAAACCACTAAACTTTTCAAACTCAAAACCACCTAAAACCACTATAAATCCAAAGATGTGTAAGATATGATCAAACCATGGCTCTTGATACCAATTGTTAGATATAAGCTTTTCACATACACATCAAACCATAACACAAAGTAGCATGTAGATGGAATTCTAGAGAGAAAGTTAGAGGTTTAGGGAACTTAGTGAGAGAAAGTGAAAGATATTATTATGAGCTCGACTCTCACCTTGGGAGGTAGAGGTATTTATAGTCTTACACAAATCGCCACACAATCGGGTCATGGATCGGGCATACGGTGGGTAAAGACCCGTCAAGTCCTCCACGGTGTTGCTTAACTAAATTACTACTTAACTTAAAAGAACTACGACTCGAGCTTTAGCGATTACATATACTTGAGGTGACCGACTCTTTAATACCGGGAATTTCTAATTCCTAACATTTAATAAGCTAGCATAAGCTTGTTTAAGCTTATAAATAAGCTTCTAACATCTTTGACATAGGAATTTGAGATTTGAAATTTCAACAGTAAGCATAAAAGATGGAAAATAAACATTAACTTGAATTAGCACTTAAACAGAGTTGCAAATCATTTGAATGCTTTTGTTTGATACAAATAAACTAAAAAATACAATTGAGAACTAGTTAAAACATGTTAAGCTTAAAAACGACATTAAGAAAATTTTATAAAACTAACTACTGCCCATGCTTGCTTCTTTCTCCTATCTTTTATACCCATCTTCATTTCTCTCTCTTCCTGAGCATTTCCCACCATTTTTTACAACCATTGGATGGCCCAAGTGATTTCTGGCCATAGATGCATTTTGGCGGGAAGTTTGGTTTTGAGCATGTGGGGTGAGATTGAGTGTGGGAAAGGTGATAATCAAAGTCTTTTGGATTGTAGGAGATGTGGGGGGACAGGGAAGAGATAAGGTGAGGGAAGGTTGTGTGTAGCAGGGGAGTTGCAGGGCTCAAGTGGGGAGGGTGAACTTTTGGCGCGTAGGTTGGGTTTGACCAAGGAATTGACCAGTGTTTAATAATCAAGGGGGGTCACAAGTGGGATAAATGACAGGGGTCCAGAATTGGTAAGGGTCCAAAATGGTTTGTTGGCTTTAATAATTGACAAGGACTAAAGTGTAACCACGAAATTCCGGGGACCGATTCGCGAATCTCAAAGTTGCTCCAAGGATTGAAATTGACAAGTGTTAATATTACAAGGACCAAAGTTGCCATTTTGATTTTTCAGGGGACCATTTACGCAATTCTTAAACTTGAAGGACCAATTTGTAATTTTCTCAAAACTTTTATATTTTTCACCAAAGGACTAAATTTGACAAGTTATGATTTAAAAGGACCTTTGGTGATTTTACTTTCAAATTATGAGCTCGGGGACTGCTTTTGACAACTTTTGAAACTTGGGGACTAAAGCGCAATTTTGCAAATTTGATATGTTTTCATCGATTTTGATATTTTGCATTTAAAACACATAAAACAACGATTTGTGATATTTTCATCATTTTGATGCATTTTTGAGTGTTTTCGAGATGATTTTGTAGTTTATATTATACAAAAATGATGAGTATTTACACACTCATCAATCCCCACATCGAGATATTGCTAGTCCCTAGCAATGATTTGAGAAAACATAATGGATTTTAATCTCTTTACCAAAAGCCATTATTACAGTAGCCAAATGTTTGATTCAAGTAAGAACCATGGTACACCGATAACCATGTGATTTTGAGCAAACCACCGACTTTCAACGGTTTGATTTTGTATTTACGAGCCGTACCATACGGACTAGCCAACTCTTAGATAAATTATCAATATTATCTTTGGTGGTGATTACCAATTATGGATTTTCCTTGCCTTTACCACAAGCCATAATCTTGCGGGCTGCCAACTCTTCACTTTTTAGGATATGGTGAGTGAATACCATACAATTTTGGGCAAATTGCAAGCCGTCAGCGGTTTGAGATATCTTTACCAAGAGCCGTTTGCTCTGGATTAGCCAATCCTTTTGTCTTACGAGACATGGCGGATGATAACCAAGATGAGAAAGTGTAAAACACTTACTCAAAAAAAAAAAATTGGCCAAAAGCGGGGATTAGGCGGTATAATTATATAATAAAATCGTGAAATCCCCCACACTAGAAATGAATATTGCCTCAATATTCAAAGTACCGTGGTTATGCGAAACAAAAACGTAAAGGGAAATACTACGGCCATTATTTAGCAAGATTTTTTTTTTTTTTTTTTTTTTTTTAGAGATATATATATATATATATATATATATATATATATATATATATATATATATATATATATATATATATATATATATATATATATATATATATATAACATGTGAGGCATCACCCCCCACTTAGGTGGTAGAAAGGGTAGAAGCCGAAATATGGTGAAAACCCATATGGTGTGTCTCTTGTTTTTGATTTCAGTCGCTAGCTTGACTCGACCCGAATTCATTGGTTCATGGGGAAGCAAAGTGGAAGAAACAATCTCCATCGGACTTTCATTCAAGATGTTTGGATAAACATTGAAGTGCGTGAAAGTTCCACACCGATGAGATATACATAGAACCGAGCTCACAAATGGTACATGAAAATGCCAGGATCAAAGATAATGTCTTCATTCCCAAAGGAGTGAAGAACAGGAGAAGTGACAGAATATATGAAGAAAAGAAAGAAAATCATGATAGAAATCATGACTAACTCATCATCCTCGATAGGAGAATTCATAGTTTCATGAATCTCCTCGGTTAAACTGCTTGATCAAGACATATTATGGGTGTGTCTAGATCAAGTAGAAATTATCATACTCCGTGGAGATATGATATGAGTGAGTTCATCTCGAGAACTCCATGAAGGTGAAAGAATCATATTCGAGAATTGATATGAGTGGGTTCACTGGCGAACTCCTCAAAAGTAAATGATTCATGATCGGGGAGAATTATGAGAATGAGAAGTGGTACGCCACTAATCTTCTCTCCCATACTATCAAAGCAGGGGCTTTCATTTCGGAATAGAATCATCGGAAGAATGTCACTATCCTTAATGGGGATAGGAGATGAAATAGGTTTCTCTTTGAAAGCCTCGATTTTAGAAATGAGAGGCGACATTCAATAATGTTGCTCGAAGAGCTTCATCTTTGATTTCGATGTCGATAACTTCATCATTCTCTTCTTCTAAGCTAACAAGCTCGGAAGGAGAATCTTCCACATAAGCGATGTCTCCACAAGATAACGAATCATCATCGAATCGGAGAACATCTCAACATGATGCATTTGGAAGACAAGAGGAGGAGGATATCACACACATGATCAAGAATTCCTGTGACTCTCTTGGGATTGGGACAAGGTTCTCAACACTAGACTTTATGAATTAGTCCGATTCCTTTTCGAGAACGATGTCGAGATGCTCGTCCCCATAATAAGAGAGTGAGTGTGAATCTCGGGTGTGATAGCGAGTTGTTTGAGATGGAATCTCAATTCTTTGGAATATCAATGGCCGGGGGTTGAGAAATATTACTTTTAAAAGGATAAAACCCTCCTCGTCATCGTCATAAAGTGCTTCCTTGAGAAATTGGGAACGCATGCCAGAGTGCTTGCTCTAGGATAAATAATTCTTCCCTAGATTTGCGAGCTTCTCGTTCTTGACGACAATTCTCCTATGGTTTTCACCACTCACTTGATTCTTAAAGTTTTGAATCATATCATCAAGTGTTTTCTTTGAGGTTTCAAGATCTGGGAGATTTCATGAGACAACGGCTCGGATGGAGTTTGAACCGTATAGTCTTTGTGGAGGTTGGAAATTATCAAACATGTGAGAGTCATGATTGTTACAAGGAAATGGATTCCTGTTTGACAATCGAGCTGAAATGGGGACCTCCAGTACTTCACAACAAGAAAGCTGTTGAGTGCAGACGGTGAACTATATGGATATTGGTCATAACCAAAACTACGAGCATCACCGGAAAAGCTTTCATAAACAAACGTGTTTCGGATTGACACTCAATTCCTTGGTGAGGACCTCCACAAAATTCACAGTGAAGTGTTGATTGTATGAAGATAAGTCGGTGTGGTGGGTAATTGGAAAAATTAGAGGGTTACGTTAAATGAGTTACGATTAGGATCATAATCAAATGAATTCCTTGAACCACAAAACAAACAACTCCGTTATGAATATCATTACCACATTGTACACACGTACACCAACGGCGAGGTGAACCATAAAGAGGCTCTCCACAACCGACACAAGGAATAAGCGATTGCATTTGAGAGTTATGAAGAGGAATCGGTTTATTCAAAGAATCAACAAAACCAACATGGTGATCCGAATGACTATCAAGTCTCGAAGAACATTCGGAAAAATCCGGAGGTGGGACAAGTGGTGTGCTCGAGAGCTAGCAATTTCCACCACTTCCGTTATGGTCTCCGGTTACGGTTCTTGAGAAGCGTGAAGATTAGGCAAGTCATTCTTGCTAGTCCTTTGGTGTTTGAGCGGGTTCATCGTAATCAATTCTAATTCTCGACCTTTTTCATCGGCTTGAATTAGTTCGATTAGATTACGGACTCTATTTTCAAAGAAAGTGTCCTCGTAATCCTCGGTGGGTGCTTGGGGTAGCTCAGATGTTTGAGCTGGTTTGTCAAGATTAGAATGTATTTCGGGTTGTGGCGAGTGGTGAAATAACTTTGAAAAGAATTTATGATGGATAATTATGCAATTGCAAAATTAAGCTGAACTAGGCCCTCCTTTGCTCACACACATTTACGGCGATGAAGTTGACGATTGTCGACATAAAATTAAACATATAGAGGATTAAGAAGAGAATCAAATGGTTGAGAGGATACGAAGAATAGAATTAAGCGGCAAAGAGGGTAAAAGAAATAGAATAAGCGAATAAGAGGAATGAGAAGAATATTTTGGGGTTTTGGATAAGAAAACATAAACATATCTGAGATGGATGGTATGAACAAGAGTGAATATCCAAATTACTAATCTGCTAGGCGTAAGATAATCAACCTGACTCCCCGTGGCCTAAAAATTTGATCTGCTAAAACCGTCAAGTCTAATCACACAACCGGTCACTGTGAATGACCGGTATATGACTTAAAGCAGTTCGGACACAAATGCAATGAAGATCGGGGGGTATAGTGTTTCCCGGGTCGTTATGTCCCAATGAGTTGTGCAATGGATTATCAAGCGTTTAGTGATCGGAAAATTTGAGCGAGAAAAGGTTTGAATATGATATTAACTACGGAAAAAGCCAACAAATTAAAACGGCTTAAATGCAAATTAAAGGAAATTAAAAGATAAAATCTATTAAATAAACGCTATCACTATTTTTAAAATTGATGAGCGTTTAAAACTTAAAACTTACGTTTAAATAAAAATTACGTAAGCGTACAAAATAAAAGTGAAACTTATACAATATAAATCCTAAAATATGAAAAATACATTTTACAATCCTAATGATAAAAGAAAATATTTAGAAAAATAAAATTATTTTATAACTAATTATCTAATTATTATTAATTAAAAACTATTTTAACTATTAAATAATTACCTAAAATACAAGAAAATAGGAAATAAAGCTAGAAAAATAAAATTAAGACTTAGAAAAGTCTAAAATAACAAACTAAATTTTCAAAACTATTTTTGTATTTTATGATTATTTTTCTATTTTCTACTAATTTTAAACTATTTTAATCTAATTTAAATTGTGAAAATATCAAATAAAAGTGGAAAAATAAGGAAAAATCTTTTTTATGCTTTTTATATTTTTCTTAAACTGAGAAAATTGAAAAATTATTTTTTTTGATCTTTTTCTTAATTAATTGCAATTAAAGCTAATTAAAAGTGATTAAAAACTATTTTTAATTAAGAAAAATAGTAAATAATGACCAAAAATTATGAAATCTTCAGGAAAATTCTAAATTATTATTCTAAATCTATGAAAATAATAAAAACAAGGGCTTATGCATGAGAATTAAGAGCTGTAGTGTGGCGATGAATGATAAGCACTATCAAAATAAGCAAATAAGCACTAGATGATACCAAATGATTACATAAGCTAGATAATACTTAAAATACTCTAAGGCAACTAATTACACCTACTCTTAGCGCTAAAGCATTGAATACCAAAGATTAAGCAAGCGATCAATCCTACTCAAATGCAGTTAAACCGCTAATGTTTAGCGGTTGCATCGACTTATCCATTAAGCTAACATGAAAACCAAAAGTGTGGTTCTAAACACCACCAACCAGAGACCATATGTACCAATTTTCATTAAAGAGGACCTAAGATGAAGAAATTATTGATCAAGCAAAAGTGGCTATTTGGGCCGAGCTTTGCTGCAGAGCGATAAGGCAGATAAGACTATTGCGAGGCCTAAATAAAATTGCTCAATAAGCTTAAAAGGTGGTGTTTGCAGGCTAAGAAAGCTAACCTATAAGCTACTAAAGGGAACTCTAAGGCAATACAACTAAATCCTAAACTAAATACTACACAAGCATCAAGCGAACAAAAGCATAAAACTGAAAACTCGACCGATGGTGATGCAACATAATTAAATGATCAATAGCAGGACCTAATAAGTCGAGAAGATAAGTACTTGGAACCTAACTATGCTTAATCTACACTATGCCTAGTGGGAAGTGCGAATTCAATCAACTAAAACACAAGATTAAGCTGCAAAATCCATAATGAACTAACCAATATGGGCAACTTACGTAGTGCAAGACAGATTACTAACAAACATTTTGAAAACTCAATACTAACTCGGACATTCAAAATGATGATTAGTGGAACTTTGAAATTAGCAATCAAAACCTTTGAACTCGGTTTCATCAAGTAAATTCTACTAAATCTCCACAAATGTGAACAATCCAAACACCTCTTATGTAACTAAAATGCAATTCATCCTTAAAACTTGATTGAAATGAGCAAAATGAATTAAAGCTGAACATTAAGCATGAAATTCTACATTAAAAGCAGTTTAAAACCAACAATTACTTGAAACCGATTTCTAAGAACTTTGACTTTGTTTGACTTTTTACTAAATTGCTTGAAACTGTAATATGAGCTTATAGAAAGCTTTAATAAGCTAGCATAAGCTTGTTTAAGCTTATAAATAAGCTTCTAACATCTTTGACATAGGAATTTGAGATTTGAAATTTCAACAGTAAGCATAAAAGATGGAAAATAAACATTAACTTGAATTAGCACTTAAACAGAGTTGCAAATCATTTGAATGCTTTTGTTTGATACAAATAAACTAAAAAATACAATTGAGAACTAGTTAAAACATGTTAAGCTTAAAAGCGACATTAAGAAAATTTTATAAAACTAACTCGCCCATGCTTGCTTCTTTCTCTATCTTTTACCCCGTCTTCATTTCTCTCTCTTCTGAGCATTTCCACCATTTTTACAACCATTGGATGGCCCAGTGATTTACGGCCATAGATGCATTTTAGCGGGAAGTTTGGTTTTGAGCATGTGGGGTGAGATTGAGTGTGGGAAGGTGATAATCAAAGTCTTTTGGATTGTAGGAGATGTGAAGTGCAGGGGAAGAGATAAGGTGAGGAAGGTTGTGTGTAGGGGGGAGTTGCGAGGGGCTCAGTGGGAGGGTGAACTTTTGGCGTGGGTTGGGTTTGACCAAGGAATTGACCGGTGTTTAATAATCAAGGGGTCATAAGTGGGATAAATGACGGGGTCCGAATTGGTAAGGGTCAAAATGGTTTGTTGGCTTTAATAATTGACAAGGACTAAGTGTAACCACGAAATTCGAGGACCGATTCGCCAAATCTCAAAGTTGCTCCAAGGACTGAAATTGACAAGTGTTAATATTACAAGGACCAAAGTTGCCATTTTCATTTTTCAAGGACCATTTCGCGATTCTTAAACTTGAAGGACCAATTTGTAATTTTCTCAAAACTTTTATATTTTTCACCAAAGGACTAAATTTGACAAGTTATGATTTAAAAGGACCTTTGGTGATTTTACTTTTGAAATTATGAGCTCGGGGGAATTTTAGACAACTTTTGAAACTTGGGGACTAAAGCGCAATTTTGCAAATTTGATATGTTTTCATCGATTTTGATATTTTGCATTTAAAACACATAAAACAACGATTTGTGATATTTTCATCATTTTGATGCATTTTTGAGTGTTTTCAGATGATTTTGCAGTTTATATTATACAAAAATGATGAGTATTTACACACTCATCATCTACCATCACAATATCCCAATGAGAGTTCTTTTTCCAAAACCTTGATTCGGGCTTGTGAGGAGGCAAGGAAAGGACTTCCAAGAATTAAGTGTTCCATCGGGGTGTTTGCCATGTTGATAACCACAAATTTGGACGCAAATATGAACCTGTCGACCTTGACCAAAACTCCACCCGTGATCCCAAGAGGGGTTACTTTAGTCATGTTAGCCATCTCAATTACCATGCTTATTTTCCAAAGATTCTTAGTCTAAGTTTTAAAAATATTTAGAGTGGCATGATGTTTATGCTAGACCCGAAGATCAACTAATGCCGAGATCATGATTCCCGGAACATGTAATGTGAACCGTTTATGCGAGACTTCCTTGATCGAAGTATCGGTTTAGTGCATGTTCGCCTTGACTCTTGGTTACCGTAACTCATTAGAATAGTTATGGCGTAGCTGAGACTATCCCGGCGATCGCGACATCCGAGTTATTGGATGGAGAATAAATCTTCTTTCTAACTTTGCATCATCATCGAGCTTGGCCTTACACCACCATAGGTTTGATCCCTCGGGTTGATGTTACTTTTCTCTATCTACGCACTAAGTTTACGCACCATTGTTTCTAGGTTCTTGAGTCGTGTGGTGGTTGGAGAGACTTCTATTTGTGTTTTCTGGAAATCTTTGAGCCATTTATCTTGTTCTTTTCATTTTTTTGGTGAGGCCTCCGAAATTTGTTAATGGTCTCTTCAATCTTGGGCCTTCTTTCCCGAAAGGCCCGGTTGTAATTCAGGGAGGTCCTCCATGATAGCCATTCTTGTTTCGATAATCTCCTTGAAGCAGTCGACTTTCACCATATTTTACTTCTTCAGCGTTGCTATCTTCGTCGATTAGAGGACAATTTTGGTGAGATGTCCCTCTCTGACTTTCACAACCTACTTGGATAGCATGAACACATTCTACGAGCTTGAGCATGTCACGACCAAGATTTTCGAGCTTGTTAGTGATGGCGGCAATTCCATCAAGATTTCCGCCTAAACTTCTCTTGCTTCCCCATCGTGCCATTTTGGGAATGATCGGCTATTTTTGGATGGCTTGATGGCGAGAGTAGGAGTCGTGCTTGGAATCGGTCCTTGGTAGTCCGGCTGTCATCTTGTAGTTATGTTGATACCTTTGTAAAAGATGTTGACCTTTTCTTTGCTATTTAGGTCATGAGTTGGACAACATGAGGAGATCGTTGTATCTATCCCAAGCTTGATACAACGTTTCATAAATCATCTTGTTTGAAATTATGGATCTCCGTGGTGATTAGATATCTTGAAGGAGGACAATATCTTTGGATAAAATGCTTCTTTAGGAGGCCCGTGTATCAAGCGCCGGTGGTAATCTTTCAATCCATCTTCTTGCTCCCCGGTGGAAGTAATGGGAAACACCGAGCATAACAACGTCATAGAAACACCGGGAATGTTGAAAAGGCTTGGGATGTACAAGACATTCTCAACGTGTTCATCACACGTCTTCGTCCGTGTTTCGGTGAAAGGGTTATACGTAGCTCCTCATAAGCGCTCTTTAATCTCGAAATGTACATTAGCTCCAATAGCGGGTCTTCGAGCCCGGCCCTTGTTCTTCCTTGTCGATGCCAAATATTCTTCAAGGTGAGGTCATCAATGTTAACAACTTCCATAGTACACGAAACTTGAAAAGAGATCGTGAGAAATTGAGAAAATTCAAAACAAAAATGAAAGACTTAACAAAAATCATAATATAACTCCCGTCGGTGGCGCCAAAAACTTGATCACGAGTTTCTTGATCGGGGTTTAATATTTATAAGTTTCTCGTTTACCTATGGTCACTTATATGCACTAGCAGGCGATGTACCCGTCGTGTGTAGTGTAATGTCGGTAAAACCGAGGTAAATCCCAAGAGCTATGTGATCGGTTCTAATTAAGTCTAATGTCCTTTGGTTTTAAATGGGTTTAAGATGGAAATGATTAATAATTAACTACTAAAGACAATAAAATAAAAAAGCGAATAAGTGCAAGGGTTGTGATCAATAGAAGAAGTGTGCTAACCTAGTTACTCACTTTATCAAGTTATGTTCACGTCTAATTACTTCGATTGCTTGAAGTGGGGGTTTGGGTCGCTAGGGCGACATTTGGTTAGTTAGGTCCTAACCTATCGGCAAAGGTTTCCACGGAGATCAAGCTACTACCCTTGAAAGTCCGGTTGTTTTAGTCCCTAAGCCAGTCATTAAGTTTCGCTACATGCAAGATTCATAACAATGAGTGCTCGGTAGCTAGCATCTTGAACACTCGTCACACAACTCTTAAGTTCATCGAGCGGCGGTGATCATTTGGTCAATTCTTACCCTTCCCACTCGGTCTACCTACTTAGGGTCGGGTTGGTCGATTCTCTAAGCAACTGAACACTACCGCCATTCAAAACTACGGAAACAAGGGTAGCTACCAACTAACTATGCATACATACACTGAAGCGATTATCACGGGCAATGTAAACATAAACATAACAATTAAGGAATCATAACTAGGCTAGCACGGAGGTGTAGCGATCTTATTAAATGAAACAACCGATTCAACGTTTGATATAATGAAATACATGAATTGAAAGTAAAAGAAATGATAAATCGCTAATGCTTATCGTTAGGGAGTGATTTCTCCTTGGAGATGGCTCGTATGCTCTCGAATCTGCCTTGATCCTCTACTCACGTTCTGCTTTGTGTGTGGAGTGAATGATGTGAAATGCAAAATTAAAATTTGGTATTTATAGGCGGATCTGAATTCTGTAACTTAAGTTAAAAGTTCTTGTAGTAACCTATATAAATCCGTAATAATGCTCTAGTTATATTTGGTTACGGATTAACACATAGAATGAGTTCGCGTATCTTGATATCGTTACAAAATCATGATTACGCCGTGTCGTTGGAAAAGATTCTGGCGTAGCTTGCGGCGTGGAACATTATTTGACCTAATTGGTTACGGCGTAATCTAAGATGGAGTTCTGTAATCTCTGCTGATTGAGTTGGTCTTGAGTCGGCGCTTTTGTTCGGCGTAAGGTGAGAGAGGAGTTACGCCGTAATTACTTCATAGTGGGCATACTATCATATATCTTCAATAAACTCTCCAAATCCGCGTCTCTTTGGCTCCAATGCTCGTAAATTACCTGAAAGTGAAATATCTAGTAAAACAAGCGTAAATCCATATAAATGATATAAAATACGAGCATTATCTGGGGAAATTGACACTTAATATTCAGGACTATTCGATGTATGTGTCATATGAATGGGGGGTCTTCAATGATGTTATCACGGAAGTGGTGAGAATGACGAAGATAACTTTGAAAAAGCTTGTAAAGAATATCGTGTGATTCACAAGCATGATTTTACGTTGAAGGAGTGTTGTAAAGTTTTGAAAAGCATTACGCTTGGAAAAGCTTGAGATGCCTTCTTTCACCCGAATAGTCGGAAGAAATCCAAGACTTGGAAACCACCTCGGGTCAACAAAGGTCCTTTTAATCGCCAAGGCGTGGATGATTACGAAGAGGGCGAGACTAGAAATCACGACCAAAGGTGGTGGCGAAAAAAGCACACGCACTCCTACAGTGAGCCACCTAAATCATTTGTTAGTGCGATGGCGAAGAACTTTCAAGTTCGGGCCGTCAAGTAAGGAAAAATAAGAATATGGAAGGAACACTTAAAGTTGAAGCAAAATAGTTGGAGCTTGCGAGAGGCAGCGACAAAGCGAAGAGGAGTTCAAAGGAGCTTGAGATCAACGTCGACCTTGCATGGCGGCACAATCAAACCGGACACAAGACTTAATTTTCTACAACACCGCCGACCCAACTATGCCCATACGACAACTACAAGAACTTCAACAACAAAGCGTGATAAAACGGCACAACTTAGATTATTAGTTTCGGTTTAATAAGTATTGTAATGTCTCGTTTTATTAGTTTAAATTTTAATTATTGTTGTAATGTTTAAGTATTTTATTAATGAAGTTTAATTTTGTTTATAAAAATATTTGAATTAAAAAATAAAAAAAATCTCGAGTCATGTACATGGCAAATAAATCGTCGGGAGAGAAAGGCGATGTAATGAATCGACCCTTACTTGCTACCAACCTCACGCACAATGTGTCACTTAAACAATTGGGAATTTGATCAATGTTTATAGTACTATCGAATGTAATGGTGTAGAAAAATGTTTGCTTCCAGGTTTATGAGGATGGAAAAACCCCGACTTAGTATCACTTTCTATTTTAGGAAAAAAAAAATCCGTGCAATAATCAACGACATGCAACATCGCTCCGTCGTAATACGGCGGGCCGACGCCAACCTCGTTTAAACCATATAGTAACTCTCTCTAATAATGATATATTTTAATAGAATTGTTTATGATAAAAACTCGCTAAACTTATAACCACAAATTTAATGATAAAATTAAAAAATAAAAATGCTAACTATTTACACTATTATAATTTAGACGTTTTACTTTTGAGAATCTACAACGTTATAAAGTATTTGAGACATACTAAGTAAGAAAGACTTAAAATGAAAAACATTTGCTTATCATAAAATTAATCACTGGATATCCGTCCTCCAGTATTTAACTAATGGTTCTGAAAATTGACCACTAAATGAAACTAAAATAACTTTTTTTTCTTCATAAGGTCAAACATTTTCTTTAATATCTCATTGTGGATCTCTTGTATTCTCTTACTCCGTATTTCTTAAGAGTTCAAGCAGGTAAAGAGACACAAACATAGAAATGCAAAATATTAAGCGAAATAGACGAATAAACATAATATATTTTGGTTATATGCATGCTCGTTCATTTAAGTATGCGTATTTTATTAACCAAAGGTTTGTTGCATAATGGTACCGTTGGATGGTTCAACAAAAGAAATTACCATATGTGATTATTTTGATCGTTGTAGTTGATAAGATCATTGGGTCAAAATTATCATTTTGAAGTCCATCCTTGCATCTCCTAACAATTTTGAACATACGCCACCATAGCACGAAGTTAGGAAATCTCTTTATATATTTGGTTTGTTTACACAGAGATCATGCAGAGAAGAACTTATTTAATTTATTAAAGTAATAACTTTATTTAAGACATACATTTTAATTTTTGCTAGGTTAAAGATCACAACAAGTGTTTTACGACTTGCTTCTTATTTTAAAATGCAAATGACGTTCCATGATATGATCATGCTTGTTGAGATTTTTCAGGTTTTTTGCATAAGATATCATATGCATCGGAGAAAAGATTCTGGTTTCGCCACCCTTTGCAAGATTAAGCACCGTTTGTAGCAACATTTCTTGAACATCAACTGTACCTTTAGCCACAATTCCAAGCATTTCGAGCACCAACACCAACATATGCCTCCTCCGTATATCGAATCTTCCCTTTTGTAGCCTAGAGCCCTAGACCACCATGGGTTTGAGGGCGGTTTTGCTAAATCCTTTTCCTTCACTACCTCAAACCCAACCTTTTTAGCAGCCTCAGCTATGTCGGTGTAACTTCTTAGCCCCGGCAAGGCGTTACCTCTCTCGATTCCTTGGATGATATCCACATGTTTTGGATTTTGAGCATGATACAAATCTGTAGTCACCCATTCATATGACATATACATCGAACGAGGCTTCAAAACCCTAAAGATTTCGCGGTAAACATCCTCGAGTTCAGGTGCATGGCAAATCACCTCAATATGCCCGTCAAAGCTTTCATCTTCAAAAGGCATTTCAAGAAAGTTACCACAAACGACTTGGCATTGTTTGTCCATTTCTGCTTTTGGTTATAAGCCTTGGCTCGGCTCACTTGATACTCATTTATCGTAGTTCCAACAACATTGCAACCCGAATGAGCAGCGATTGCATGCATAGGGCCTCCAACTCCACATCCTACGTCTATGATCTTTTGGCCAGGTTTTACTTTAATTAAGTCTACAGCCATTTCTTCATGGATTCTAGCGGTTTCAGTTTTCGATTTTCCAGGGATTGAAGGTGAAAAATGAAAAGATTGACCCCAAAGGTATTCATACATATCGGTAACTAGGTCATAGAAGACGTTCACGAAGTTGGGGACTTTTTCATTTTTCTTAATCTCACTAGGGTGGCTGAAAAAAGACGCGTACTTGTACGTGTCCTTGACTTTTTCACTGTCGATGGAGCCAAAGGCCACATCAGTTGCAGCACGTTTTCTTTTTTCATCAGTTGCTCCAAACATGGAGACCAACCTATAAAGGCCGACAGCAAGGAAGGAAGCTGTGCATATGAAGGCAATGGAATCCATGAGACTGAGATGGTGAATGAAGAATTAGTATAGCAAGTCTGAGTTTATATAGGGGTCGAGTCGTGTAACGAGGTTTTTTGTTTAGTTGGTTAGTCTAGTAGAAACTCAATTATTTGCCACAAGGTTGTTGCTGGTAAATAATAGTCAACTTTTGTGCCCAACCCTACATACATCAACAGTCTCAATTTATTGACTTGTTGAGTATACAACAGCTAAAGATAGGCTTTATGTCTCAAGTCATCACATTCCAATTTTCACTACTATTGTTCCAATGTGAATATTAAAAAGGTACATAATCACTGAAGCAAAAAACAGAAGCTCTATCATTCAATATAAGAAGAAACATTTTTTTTCGGGTGAGAATCATAATCTTATACTAACTTGCAGCTATATGATTTTCGATTGTACATTTTTCTATATTTTCAAATCTGTACTTACAAAAAAGGTAAAAAACAGAATATCCAACAACACTCTACAGTATGCATAGACAACGAGCCATTTAAGAAGCCAGGTATAGTGAAGAATTTATTGAGTTTGAGTTCAATGCCCCCTTCTAAGTAGCGATAGGAATCTACCTGATCCTTTCTCTGTCCGTCGTTCCTCCGCAGTTTCAACCTGGAAAAAAACCCATTGTGCCTTGGTTAGTTTAATGTGGCAAAGAAAAGATATTAATAATATATTTCTACTATTTAACAAAAATGATATGCATGTTGTAAGCACTGACATACATTTGGGGGCGACTTTCGCCCCATTCGACCCAATTCATTTTCAGATAACTTCGTAAAGTTGCCCCATTTGACCCAAACATGTCTCCAATTCTCAAAATAGTTGAACCATTACCGAGACTATGAAAAAGATCAATCCCAATGATTGTGATCACTAAATGAACAGTCTTACTGTATTGGATCCTTCCTAATCTGTCATGGTTTATGAACGGCAAGGGGAGGATTGGAGCAGCTAGGACGGTTACTTGATTGGAAAAGTCACCAGTATGAATTTGAAAACAATATATGCAATGCTAAGGGGAAGAGCCTTGAAAAATTGAAATAGATGATACGGTTACATTTCTTTAAACTTATGGTCACGGATTTGAGTGGCTAAAACAGGTTTTTTGCATAAAGGAAATTCGTTCCTCATAGCTCCCAAAACCAAAAGGTTTCATGCACCAGGATCACGCTTTGGTCCCTTTCTATTGGCACTAGCGTCAAATACGCTTGGATGATAATATGTTGGAATTAGGGTGCGATAATCATATGATTGCTTGGATAATTCTTGAATCATGTAAAGTTCACTTCGTGATACGATATTTCTACCCTACTGATTGCCTTGGGTTACAATTGTATAGGGATAAGATCAGAATGAACTCTCAATGCCTAGGCAAACGAAAGAGAGCAAAACATGAAGAATTTGATGTATATGTTGTTGTCATGAATGAAAGATCAAAACCATGTTTATATAGTAAACAAAGTGGCTTTTGGTGAAAAGTCACAACCCTTCATGACGACTTTTGGTGAAAAGTAACCACTTTTCATATAGAATTTATCAACACTTCATTAGCGACAGCTTTTCTATTACTGTTAAGAATAGTCGCATCTAACACCCTAGTGACAGATAATCTGTCACTACAAGTTTTACCATTCAGCACGTCCAAAATCAAGTTAATTAGTTTATACAAGTGTGCACTCCGCACCTCTTAGGGGTGGAAACGAGCCGAGCCCGAGCTCGGCTCGTTTCTAGCCTTAAATTTTAGGCTCGAGCTCGGCTCGTGTGATATGTTATATAGGCTCGGGCTCGGCTCGAGCTCGACTCGTTTATATGATTTGGCAAAGAAAATTTAAAGCTTGACTTGAGCTCGAGCTCGGCTCGTAATATATGTTTATTGAGCTCGTTAATGAGCTCAAGCTCGGCTCGTATATATGTTTAATACTTAAAATATCATAATGTCGTTTATGCTCGTTTAGGCTCGCGAGCCCAAACGAGCTTTGTATGTAAAGCTCGGGCTCGAGCTCGATTAATAAACGAGCTGCAACTTAGGCTCGAGCTCGTTTAAACTCGGCTCGTTCGAGCTTTTTACCGATCCGATCCCGAGCTTTTCATGAGCGGCTCGGCTCATTTTCACCCCTAGCACCTCCCAACTCGTATTATAACTAAACTTGAAATCCCTTTGGTCTCGAGTAATCTTGATTGCCATAAAACTTGGAATAATATATAGCAGAGGGAAATATCAAGCAAGCATGAACTAAGATTGGTTGTGTACCTCGAAAGTTATTCTCTTTAGAATATCTATGATTTCAGTGAAGTCAGGTCTTACACTTGGGTCTTTATGCCAGCATCTCCCAAGCAGCTCTGCAAGCTTTGGGTGAGTGTTCTTCGGGATAGTAGGTCGTAAGCCCTGAAAAATTGGAATAATAATATGTCATACTTCCTTCGTGAACAGAAGAAATAAGATACTCCCTCAGTCCCAAGAAACTGAAAATAAAAGACTATTCCATTATGCGATTAAAAATTGCAACATGTTCCTATTCTAGCGACTTGCAAAATTAAAACTACTCATATGTACCATCACAATGAAGTTTGGATCTTGATTTTAGTACTGACATGATTCCGCTAATTTATCATTGTTGAAGGGTAGCTTTTACTAAGTCGCTAGGCAAACATTAAAGATTTCTTCAAATAACAGAAGGACTAATTGACAGTTTACCTTTTGAACCACTCCAATGGCTGCTTGTACTGGCGTCAGGAACTCGTATGGAAGCTAGACAAACAAATATTACAAGAATATAAATATTAATTTCACATAAGATTGAACAAAGTGAACTTTTAATGACCAACAAACAATACCTTTCCGGTTAGTAACTCCCATAAAACAATCCCAAAACTGAAAACGTCCACTTTGAGATCATAGGGCTTGTGTTCAATCACCTTTGACGTAACAAAAGTATCATAAGAAAATGTCTTTGTAATGATTACAAAACAAACGAATAACTATAGATGAAACTTTAATAGAGGGGGATTGTAATTCCATGGAACATCCAAGAATGTTAAGTGTACAAAGTTATATAGAAAACGGAGAGCATATATGATGATTATAAATTTATAATTGAGAATCTGAGAGAAATACCCTTAGACCTCATCATATTTAAGACCTATAATCAGAAACAATGAACGACCTTCAAAAATTGTTACACTATCCATTTTGGGATGTTTTATGAATATTGATTGTTTCTTGGAATTTTTCAAGTAATGCCAACTATTTGCACATTATTATTCTGGACACATGTTGTCTATAATCTCTAAAATCATATACCTTGTCTAATGTTGCAGATTTCATGGGACATTAGTAGTTGATATATGCTAAAGAAGTCATGCATGCTCATTTTCATGACATATAAAGTTAAGGGAGAATTTCATATACCCCCCTCCTTTCATCATTAATTTCATATATGCCCAACATACAGCCATTGAATGCATTATGCACAATGATTTTAAAGCATAATTTGGGTAAATATAAAAATTTCATGTTTTAGTATGGAGATATGAAATTGCCCTTAAAGTTAACATCAAACAGATGAACTTATATAAAAACTAAAGTATCTTTATAAAGCTTGATAGGAATAATTAGGCACCTCAGGAGCCATCCATCGGTATGTCCCAGTTTCGGCCGTCATGACACCAGTCTGAGCCTTGACTCTAGCAACACCAAAATCAGCTACCTTAACGACCTGAATATGAAGAATTACATAGATTTTGGCTAAGCATCATGAACAATAATGACTTCTAAATAAATGGTATATGGATGTAATTTAATTTCCATTAGCTAGAAAAGGAAGTGCTATACTAATATGCTATAAAGATTGCTAATCAAATTATTTTATAAAAAATTAATAATCTCACTTCATTCTCATCCATCAGAAGATTTGCAGCCTTCAGGTCCCTGTGTATTATATTATTCTGGTGTAGGTAGTTCACCCCCCTTGATATGTCAATTGCAACCTTGAGTAATAGTGGAAGCTTGAATGTACCCTTTTGTTTGTGCAAATAATCATACAAGCTTCCCCCACTCATGAATTCTGCATCGCATAAAAGTAAAGAATAGTGCCGACGATAAGATAACACATAAATAAAACAAGAGCCTTCATCACATGCTAGACACTACTTTAAATACTAGCAATTAGTACTTACCAGTTACAATGCACAAGTTGGAAGGGTTGGTGCATGCTCCTATGAACTGTACAACATTCTTATGTCTGATTTTCCTGCATATACAAAATAGAAGCGTATTTCAGTATTATTTTCATTTAGAAAGATGCCGACCTCTTAGCTAGGGAACGTTCGAAAATCCTGATTAGAGGATACCGAAGATGCAAACTAGTAAAACTTAGGAAGTCCGAAAAAGTATATAAAAAGGTTGGAAAACTTGGATGCAATGACATTCATGTATATTTAAAATTCTGCATCCAAATTGGTACAGCCAAAAGTTTCACGGTAAATGATGACAAACCTCATGATATAAACTTCTTGTGCAAATTCTTGCTGCATAGCTGAGCTTATTTTCTCGGCCTTAAGCACCTTGATAGCCACCTCTTGACTACGATATGTACCTTTATATCTACATTAAGATATTCTATATGTCAATTTTAGATCCCCATATGATCCAGATGTAAAATCATAAACGGTGCATGACATAAAATCTCTTAATCCCAAAATAAACAACCTTTTGCTCAACACATTGTTTTAAGATGATTATTCATCATTTTCATATGTAAATCACTATCAATATATAATTGAAAAGTGTTTCCCAAAAAATTGAAAAATTAAAAGGCTCATTTAATTAGGGACGAAAACCAAAGCCAAAAGGCGTGTTTGATTTGAGAAGGAAGGAGCACTGAGTCATATAAGACTTACAGATCACCATAAGATCCAGACGCAACTTTGTGGTCAAGTTTCAGAAACTGAGGATCAATTTCCCATACATCAGCCCCGTCATTAGGTATTCTTAAGAGATTGCATACAGGAGACGATGAACACGGATCTGACAATGACTGTTTATGTACATAATTTGAGATCTAGTTAGCATCAAAGAAAGGTGTAGACAGTAAATTGACACAAAGAAGAAATGTTTAATTCACAACTCAACACCAAGGCTAGCAGCACATATACACTCAAATGACTATAATATTGTACAACCAGATATTAATTGTCTATTTTAAGCAGTATTAGACATTCTACAAACTATTTTCCATATATCCCAGTGTAAGAATCTAAACGTTTCAGATAGGACTTGTACAAGAAGGTAAATCCATGAAGAAAGAGCAAAACATTGCAGCATCAGCATGTCACTGATGACTAGTATCACGTACTTGTCAAACAATCTGAATTCAGCGTTTACCATCTGCATGTAGTATTTTAATTTTCGCTACTATATGCATTTCAGCATATGGTATTTGCACTACATGGGCTAAATCGTATACCATTTGCATTTTAGGGAGGCATATTCTAAGGACGACTCTTTAAGCCCTTGCAGGGATCAGAATCATCTTCCTATGACTAATGAAATAATCAACTTGTTCATACAATCTCATTGACTTATACAAGGTTTTTTAGTATCCATTATATACCCGGATCGGCCTAAAAGAAAGTTAACAAAATGCACAAATTAAAGCATCAACCACTCTAATGGTTGCTGACCTCAAAATATGCAGAAGCAGTAAAGCTTCTAGCAAAAATATTAGAATTGAGGTTACTCATTTTGTATATTTTTTATAAAGATTGTCATGCACAACTAGACATAAGTACTGAGCACTTAATTACCAATATAAAGGTCACCTGTCAACATAGCAATTAATAAAATTTGATTACAACGATGACATGCGCTTTATTTAATTACAAATAACTAGTAACTACGTTTAGTTCTTTCATTCTTGTCTCAAATGAGAGCATGGGAGTAACCATTACAACAACAACAACAAACCCAATCCCGCCGGGGCAGGGTATGGGGGAGGTAAAATGTGAGCAGATCTACCCCTACTCCGGGGTAAACCGAGGGTAGAGGCTACTTCCAACGAGACCTCCCGCAAGTGCGGTGTCACGGGTGATAAAGGAGAAAAAAGAGCACAAAGCGAGACTAAAAAGGCATAAGCAAAGAAAAGAACGCACAGACGGGACCTAGCGCCAAGGCAAAACACATGCAACACCAAAACCAAAAGCGCAGGAGATGAAAAGCATGCAAACCTAAGGGAACAACATAAAGCAACGCCAAGAAACGCCTGGGCCTAAAGCTACGGCAAAGCAAAAAGACCAAAAAAAAAAAAAAAAAAAAAAAAAAAAAAAAAAAAAAGGCAAGGGGCGGGCAAGAAAGAGGCAGCCTAAAGCCGAAACATCAAACTAACAAAACAAACAAAAGCCTCGAGCTCCAGCCTAGCTACCATGAATCACAATTCTATCTCTCCACCTTTCCTGTCTTGTAATATGTAATATGTGATAATTGATTGGAACACAGCTATACAATGAATCAAACGTATTGTATGAAGCTCATAGACTTATGATATTATGCCAAATTTAAATAAGTACATCTTTACTCAATTTTATTATATTTTAAATAACTACATACCTCAAGTTTGGAAAGTTTTCTTTTTAACGCATCTCGGAGCTGTACAGTTTCCTGAAAACATGTATCAAGAAACTTTCATTAAACGATATCCAATAGATGATAGTTTCTATGAAAGCGCAACATAGCTTGACCCTAAAGTTGTTCTGAAGAATAAGTATGAAACAACTAATATATTATGGGTTGGACATGAAACTTATTTTCATTATAAATTTAGAGGATGTAACTTCAAATTATTTGTACGACGTGAATTATTGTGGATCAAGCTAATAAAGACCAACACGTTGAAATGGAAGCTCAGCCATGTTCCAGTATGTTATATACATTTAGAAAAAAAAAATCCTGTAATTTCTAATGTGTGTAGTATTAGCTGTCAATCTGAAAACTTTTTCGAGTCAAAACCTAATTAGAATTGAAACCTGAGAGAATAAAGATAACCATCCTCCTAAACTGTCAGAACATAGCTTGCAATTGACGTACATAGACAAGTAATTTGAAATCAAATGTCAATAACCATTCTGGTACTCAAAGTCAGAGCTGCGACACTTGACACGCATAACTAGCCATTGGCATAAAATTATGAAAAGCAAGTAGCTGTTGATACTTACAACTAATTATATATGTAATTTTTTTAGAAGGAAATATGAACTTTATATAAAATTATATATGTAATACATTTAAGGGAGCCAAACTATATACCTCATATGGCCAACCATCAACGACAAAGACATCTAATGAGTAGCGGTCTACTGTAGAAAAAGCATGTGCTTCCTGAATATTCAGTCCTACTTCATCCAGTAAACTTGTCAACTGAAATTTTGCACATCCAAATATTCATTTACTGCAAAATACAACTTGTAAGATAATTCAAAAACATGGACATCACTCTGAACAAAAAGACATCAGGTTTTTTGGTACCAGCCTTGGGATCAAGCATTAGATACAATTAGAGTTTGTGTTAAAAAAGTAACCAAATATGGGCAAATAAAATAAATTAGGCTAAAAGAAGGAATCATATGCAATTCCTCTTCTTGAATAAATAAACAAATGCACCGAAAGGATGTCGTGTAAAGAAGCCATTTAGTGAAATAAGCATGCCCTTTCGTTAAATTGCCCACTAATGTAGAATGCACTGATTAAGCATATGAAAAATAAAAACTCCAGTCAATGTGTGGATCCAATTGTTGTCAAGGAACAAATAAGTACCTGATTCAGAAGCTTCGGCTTGTCATCTGTTGAAAAGGTAATTTCATGCATTGGCCTGTATAATAATCAAACACAATGAGCAAGCTGATTGATAAATAACATGAGTGTTGTCCGTTTACAACCTCAGCCAAAAGTCTAATTAAATCTTAAGTATGATCACATACACAAAAGTGTGAATAAGACCATAAAGCATGAAAGCAATAATAGTTTTACTAAAAGGTGTTGGAGAAACATATAGCCATTCAAATTAAATGGATATATATGCACTTTATATCTTGTATTAATACTCGTACTATACAGTCTGGTTATACCTTCAGAAACTAGGTAAAGTTTGCAACTCAAATGTACATAGGAAAGTTCTGAAAATAGCATATATATAATATAGTGAAAAATGATATAGAATTCAACTTGATACCTATTTTGAGAAAAATATTTGAACTGAATCATACTTATTGCTGCTAATGCATTAGTTAATCTGTTAATGTCAACTAATACAGTACGTATAACAAGCCATAAACCTATAGCGATTCTCATAAGAAGACATGGCATTTCACTGGGCATTTACCAGTGGAGTCTATATCTCATGTGAAAAATGATTAATTAGTGTTTCAGGCTGCCTTCCTAGACTCATGAAAAATATCAGCATTACTAATATACATACCTGGAAAAGTTTGTGTGGCTATTTATATCAGCATTCTCACTCTGGCCTGATGCTTCAAGTGCGAGGGCTTCAAGATTAGGTGATGACCCAAAGGCAGGTGGTGGATGATTGCTGTCATAGAATTTATCATCACTTAGCACAATTGAAGATCCCAAAAATATAAAAGACAGAAGATGGACACGAAAGAAACAATAAGTACGTAGATACTCAAAATGGGCCTCATGCAGTATATAACCATTTAAGTGACACTTGCATAAAGATTTAGTTATCTAACAAATTAATTTATGCTGGTAGGATATAATGCCCATGTATCTGCAATTGTACCTTTGGGCTATTTGCTTCCCAGGTGAGCTGCAATTGACTAAATCATCTGAGTTACTCTCAGTCACCGTAGAAACCTGCATATAAGCAATATAATTTAGACTTGTTACACCAGTAAAGAAAGAATGATTTAAATAACAAAGATTATATATTCAATCATTTTTTAACATGAGGTAACAAAAATGAAGGAAATACCTAGCTAGGTGGACTGAAATAAAAAAATGTGTACACACGTCAAATAACTAATAATTGACCGACTGGGTCAAACTATATCTCATATATTAACAGAATTGTTTTCTGAGAGTTCCAGTTATCAGATTTTGAAAGCTTAAACCAGTACAAGATAACTAGTACCCAATTTTCACGTTAGTAATGTTCAAATAACGATGCCATCAAGGTGTCAAGTGATTAATAACTGTAGAAGACTAATGTTGGTGGCATATAGATGACTCGCGCAGCATGCAAAATGTAAAGAGATGGCCAACATTACTTATACAGGCATAGCACATGTAATTGCAGATTTGAAAATGGATAATACGTAAGTGCATGCAGTTTTGGACTTCCCTGTAAATTTACCTATTTACAAGGCTTTCATGCAATGCTATAATTTAAGGTATCACCCGCACTTTCTAGTTAGAAGGAAACCACTTTCACACTTTTTCTACTGTAATATGTTTACTCATGCCAATGAACCAATAGTGAGTCACTGCATCCATGCCAAACATATATCCTAGTTTTGAAGCTATATAACAAAAACTCACATGTTCAATAAACTATGTAAGAACGTAAATCATATGATATATGGGTTTTTACTAAAGCAAGAAAGCCATTCCAACTACCCATAAACGGAAATTACTATCTGGGATGGAAGGAGCAAGAATTATTATATACAAACGCAAACCAGCAAGAAATCAACTGTTGTAAATGATTATATGTTCAATGATGGTACTATTGTTAAATCAAATATACCTGTACTATTCGGACGTCGAATGCAATCCCATTAGCAGGATCATGTGCTAGACTCAGTAATCGCTTGTGCATGAGTACATCTTCAGCCCTTTCAACATTTACATCAAGTGCATACCTTCATTCAGCATAGAAAATGCACCGCATATAAATTAAATATTCAACTTTTGTTGCCGCATGCATAATTAAAACTAGAGTATAGAGAACAAACACTTTGGCATTTCAACTTTAGTTTCCAATCCACAAACTAGACTAATTAAGTATTCCAAGTTGCATTAAATTAAAAAAAAAAATAGTAATATTCAAAAGATTTTAAAACTGTATTTGATATACCAGTTATTATATAACTAACTAACTAAACAAAGACGGATAGTTGTGAAGATCTACTTATGTACAAAAGTGGTGAAAACATTCAGCTAAATGCATGTAACACCAACTTACTATCACAAAGTGTACTGAGCTTTGCAATTACTTTTTTTGTACCCCGCGTCAATGAATTTTCACAAATTCCACATAATGCATCATATCGTACTTCAACAGCAAAGCTAAAATGTGATATTGTCTTATTTAATTTGTGTGTTTGATTTATAAAAACACCCCCTCCTCTGTCTCTCTCACACACACACATAAACAATAATATCTAAGAAGATTATATAATTGTAAAAAACCTATATACAGCTATACAAAACCCAAATAAACAAAGACGCCTATCTGTCCTTAATTTTGCCAAATAGAGTAATACATAGATACAGATCTTAATTAGCTAAAAAGATCCAGACTGAAATTTCATTGCTTTGAAGAAGGTAATACACCTTCCACATCATTGAGCCGATTGTAACATTAACCACTTATGAACAACGTACTTTCATTTGATGGTCATCTTATGAACAAAAACTTACTTTTAAAACATCTAATAGCAGCGTACTTTCACAAATATATTAGTTCAAATTCACATGTTTTTCATTTTATGCATATGCAAATTCTTAATCCAAATAAACATTAAAAGCATACATGCGTTAGCGCGCCTAACATAGTATCATATGTACTATAAAACTGCGAAATGTAAAACCTAGGGTTAACCATTTAACAGCAATAAAATAAAATAAAATAATATAAAACAAAATAAATATGATATGATTAAGTGATTTAACATATATATATACCTATTTGGAAGACGATTAAAATGAGCCAAAAGATCATCATCAAAACCAGGTTTTACGGCTTCATCGTTTCCAGCTTCTTTAAGTCGTTGAAGGATCTCATTGTATACTTCTAGCTTCTGTATCTGATAACGCTTACTTATATTCCCCGTCGTCCTCGTCGTTACCTTTTGTATGTTCTCATTGTTATCCACCGTCACCATTTTTTTCGACATAAAACTATGATTCTTTTGAGATCTAGTTATAATATTTTGCACGCAGTATTTGTATGTGTATGTGTGTGAGGCATATTCATGGTTTCATGCTTTTTGTTCCTTCTTATATATATGTAGGAGGAATTTTTATGTTTTTGTTTTTATTGGAGTTTGGGGTTGGAAATTTGTAAACTGGGGTCGTTTTAGTGGGGGACCATAGTTATTTGGGTTGCTTGATGAATAAGAAATATTATCTTGTTATAGAATAGGTCATAAAAAAGACTAATGTATGCTAAAAGTGTACTTGTGTTTATACTTTTTTTTTCAAAGATAACCTTCCTTCCTTTCATAAAAGTTAGCGTCTTCATTTTAAGGTCATTTGCGAACTTCAGACCTTTTGCGTATTTTAATTAGAAATTTGAAGCAATGAATCATTTCAATCTGTTAGAATTGAAATTTCATCGCTTATATATAAAAGTTCGAGTTGAACTTTATATTTTGATTTCGGCGGATCGATTCACTAATTATATGATGCGTTGAAGAAAACAAAGTTCAAATGGAGGTCATTATTAAATTTCCGAGCTCGTTAATCGCAAGACTGAATTGTTTCTTATTTTTAAGCTCATTTATATATGGTTATACATATAGACATTATATATCGTATATATTTCTAGGGCTCGATTAGTCTCGCGAGCTTACTCGATCTTTTTCATAAAGCTCCGGCTCGAGCTCGATTATTACATGAGCCCAAACTTAGGCTCGAG
Source organism: Chrysanthemum lavandulifolium (assembly GCA_022545495.1). Lineage (NCBI taxonomy): Eukaryota > Viridiplantae > Streptophyta > Magnoliopsida > Asterales > Asteraceae > Chrysanthemum > Chrysanthemum lavandulifolium. Next base: position 148,526,764 of record CM040239.1, on the reverse strand, counting down.
CTCGTTCGAACTTTTTACCAATCTGATCCCAAACTTTTCACGAACCGCTCGGCTCGTTTCCAACCCTAATTATAATGATGATAGTCAAAACTTTTACAAATTTGGTCACCTTATCATTACAACAATAAGTAAAATATGCGACAAAGGAATTAGCGAGGACACAATGCCTCGCCAAAGGTCATCAAATGAAAAAAAATATTTGGTTCAGACTTTGACTTTGTATAAATGTAAGACTTTGATCAAAGGCGTTGGCGAGGACATATCCTCACCAAAAGGTTGACTATTGTTGACTTTTTTTGACCATTTGCTATACTTTATTCATTTTCGTTTTATTTTTCCGCTAATCTTTTGGTGAGGAAATGTCTTCGCTAAAAGGTTTACTAAACGTTGACCATTTAATTATATATTTATTTAACTCATTATGTAATTAAATAAAACTCGTTACATAGTTTTGTCATTGGTGATGACACGTCGTCACCAAAAGTAAAAACTATTAAAATACTCAATTTGTTAAATTTGATATAAATTTAATTGTAAATATTATTAAGTTATAAGATGAGAAAATTTATTTGCATTCTCTTCAAATATGAATAGTACGTGATAATTTAGTGATAAGAATCGAGCGAGTGCTATGAACAAATGTTTCTATTCAATCGATACGAATCATCGCAATTCATTAAATTTTATTGAGAGCGCATATACGCGACAACATCTTTTGAGTTACGCAAATACAAATGTATCATTTTCTTTAAGAAAGTCTTGTCACTTATAAGTATATTTAAGTGATCGGGTAGTATGAACCAAGTGTCTTCTTATTCAATCGAGAGGAATTATCGCAATTCATTAAATCTTATGAGTTATGCAATTCAAGTACAGTCTTGTCACTTACGAGTATATTCAAGTGTTCGAGTTGTATGAACTAAGTGTCTTCTTATTAAATTGACAGAAATCGTCGTATTTAATTATATTATATTGATAGTGTATATACGCGACAACATCTTTTGATTTACATAAGTCGAATATGAAAGTATCGTTGCTCTAAACAATTAGTCTTATATACACTTTCGAGAGTATTCAAGTGATGATCGAGCGAGTGGTTCCAACCAAGTATCTTCCTATTCAAATGATAAAAATTATCACATTTCATTAAATTGATAGCGCATATATGCGACAACATCTTTTGAGTCACGCAAGTCAAATACGAATGTATCGTTGTCCCTAAGCAAGTCTTGTCACTTACGAGTATATTCAAGTGTTCGAGTTGTATGAACCTAGTGTCTTCTTATTCAATCGATAAGAATCGTCGCATTTCATTATTATATTGATAGCGCATATACGCGACAATATTTTTTGAGTTACATAAGTCAAATACAAAAGTATCATTGTTCCTAAGCAATTAGTCTTACATATCATTCCCAAAAATGTTAAAGTGATGATCGAGCGAGTGATACTAACCAAGTGTTTTCCTATTCAATAGATAAGAGTTATCACATTTCATTAAATTATAATGATAGTGCATATACGTGACAACATCTTTTGAGTTTCACAAGTCAAATACGAATGTATCGTTGTCCCTAATCAAGTCATGTCACTTACGAGTATATTCAAGTGTTTGAGTTGTATGAACAAAGTTTCTTCTTATTTAATCGAGAGGAATAGTCGCATTTCTTTAAATTATATTGATAACGCTAATACGTGACAACATCTTTTGAGTTACGCCAGTCAAATACAAATATTGTTAAAACGGTTCAATATAAGTCAAGTAAAAGTCTAATATGGCGACACCTTTATAAATTTTTAATTAGCGACGATCTTTTGGCAAAATATTAAAGTCTAATCCTTGTCGATACTTTCAGTGACCGTCTTTTGGCAAGAACCTTTTTACGACGACTTGTTCTTGCCAAAAACTATCAGCAAGGACATGTTCTTGCCAAAGAGCATAAAGTGTCCTCGCCAGAGGCCGAATATTGTAGTGTATTTGTTTTTTGTGGCACTAATGACCGGCAAAAATAACAACGGAATCAAAGCGTTTATGGAAGTTTGGCTGAGGTCGACAAATCACTTCAGATGCTTTATAATATACACGAGACAACTATTTATTTCACATTTTCGTTGTAGATTTGGTATTACATTGCCAAAAACTTCGGTAAAGATAGATATGAAAAAAAGAAAAATAATTAATACGCGTGTCAAAATTTTTGACAGTTTTGTGAATATCTTTAAGGGAAATGATTTAGATGACTAACTTATGTCTTAATTTTGCCTAATGATTCATTGATTGATACATGGATTTCATAATTTCTTTCTTCAAAACTACCATTGATCTTTATTAAAGTGTATGGTGATGTTTATTAGGCATAAAATTGAGCGTATCGATTAGGCGTGCCAATAAGCGCTTCTATCTTTAATATATACTAGAGCGAATATTAGTGAAAGCGACGATGTATAACGAAAAAATTATACTTGTGAATTTGTGATTTTCGTATATAACCTTTGACGCAACCTTTAGTTTTTTTCATTCCTTTTTTTTGCTTATTTTTTAAAAATTGATGTAACCGGTTACAACCGTGTGACTCTAGACGAATACCCGCACAAAAAACATTTTGTAAGCCAATTGATAAAGAAATCACTAAAAAATAGTTGATTCTATATACTTTATTTCCACATTTTTCAAAAGTGTGTAAACGTTTATTAATTTATTAACACTTAATTATGTGTAAAAATTGGTTACATTAATAAGTGTGAAAAAAAATGTAAAACAATAGGTTTTTCACATTTATAGTTGTGTCAAGAAAAATTTACACTTTTAAGTGTGAGGAAATCTAAAAAATGTCCACACTTATAGTTGTGTCAAAAAAAATTTACATTTTTAAGTGAGGAAATCTAAAAAAATGTCCATACTTATAGGTGTGGTCGTGTGGAGGTTATTATTTCTTTTTTGAACTTGTGTGGAGGTTATTTGTAACCCCCAAATTCTTCAAACTTTTTCAAAGTGTAGAGAATTTGAGTGTTACAAATAAAAGTGTAGAGAAATTATATAATTTTTCACAATTAAAAGTGTGGAATTTTTTTTCACATGTGGAAAATCTATTGTTTTACATTTTTTTCACGCTTATTAATATAATCAATTTTTTGCACATTATTAAGTGTTAGTAAAACTAATAAAATTTTACACACTTTTAAAAAGTGTATAAAACCAACTATTTTTTTGTAGTGAATATATGATGTCAATATTGTGGTGCAAGACTTAATTTTGCTGTCATATTATGTTTGTAAATTTAATTATTTGTCGCTCAAAAAGTTGTCAACCGTGTGTTTGTAAGTTTAAATTCATTATAAAAGTTGTCATTATTAATAAAGGGTATATTAGGAGGAGTATTAAAAAGTCTTCAAAGTTTTCATTAATAAAATGTCTTCGTTATTGTTTAAACCGTGTATACTAATTTTACATTTAAGATTTATTTAAATTAATTATTTTAAGGAGTATTTGAGGAATCAACTTTACTTATTTTTAACAGATTTTAAGTTTTCAAAAATTATGCAAATTTATTTTATAAATGGTAAAGATGAAGAGAAAACAAATTTATTTAAAAACTTTAAAAGTGAGAAATGTAAAATTATCAATTTATTCATACTTTTTTATTAATTTTGAATATTATACTTTAAACTTATATATTTTCTCTCCATAACTGCTTATAACTTATTATTTTGGACCAATAAACAATATTCATTCATTTAATACACGAAACACTTAATTACAACTTCGCAACCATAACTATCTGTCACTTTAAATTTACAACTCCATACACGAGTCCTCGCGTAGTAACTAAGTAATGTCAATTATCACTCTAAAGTAATTTGATGGTCGTTAACGTACTTCAGTAACATTTTCTTCCCTTTGCGTTACGAACTTTTCTTGAGAATGCACGTGAATAGTACCTAAATCTTCACATGATTTTGTGACTTTAATTTGATAACCAAATTTAGAATAACTATTTATACGGCATCGTGTACAAAGTAGTCTAACTCCACGGGAGAAATATGAAGTGAAGCTTTGACATCTCCTATTCTACTTTTCTTTGACATATATCTTGACTTATTACTCAAATATTTAAGGAGTAACATGACTAATGCCATTCAAAAAGAAAGAAAGAAAGAAAAAAAAAAGACTAATTGAAACAAGTGGCCATGAAAAAGCCAAGTCATTAGGATCTTTTAAATACTAGCTAATACACCCATAAAAACAACAAAAATGAACAATATTGACAAGTTTGATCACAATTTTATTTTGTGATAAGAAAATTTTAAAGTTTTCAGTTTATTTTAAAACTTTAAGTTTGATCACAATTTCAGTTTATTTTAGCCAGGTTACCAGTAACCTCTTCCATTGTCTTTTTCATACGATTGGGAACAAAAGTAAGCTTGAAACAATACCGTACAATTCGTTTATATTTTACAAGTGTACAAACAGTTTTTGCATTTTTCAAAAAGAGAATTGATACTTACACCATTTTTATTAATACACGCATGATTTATGCATTCACAGTTTATCTTGTCTGCAATGCATAATCTTTATTTAGTCGTCGTAAAAAAGTGGTGTGAAATCACCCCTTCGAAAAAAGAATAAAAAGTATTTTTGGAACAACGGTTTTGAGTATGTTTTAAGAAACCAATGGTAAACAGTATCAGAAATGTGTATGTATAAAAGTTAACATAATACTAAAATTGTATATTTTTTAATAACGATGTTTGGTAAATTAAGCGTTAAATGTAATTATAAGATGTAAAATGACGTAAAATGACAAATCTATAATTGTAAATAAATGTTTGGAGGGTATATTAGTAATTTAAAATTTTAACAATTATGAGCATTTAAAACACGTGAATCAACTTTTCGTTTTGAATTTGTTGTTTGAAATAAAACAGAGTACGATCCAAACGAGCTTGATTCTTGGTTATAGGAGATTATTTTGTAACAAAATTTAATACCTCCAAAAATTCTCGCCAAACAGTCCCTTTATATATAAAACTAGCAATACGTCAGAAAGAACAAATTACATGGAGGAAATAGCGTTACATGGTTGACTAAACCAAATATCCAACTAAAAGAAACTTTTCTACACCTACTAGAAATCCAATTAAACGCCGGAAGCTTAATATTGTTAAACAAAATATCTTTTGGTGTCGTTGTAGGCTGAAGATAACTTTATTCTTGTAGTTCCATATGGACCAAATTGTGGTACTGGCAACTGCATCGAAGAAGATGAAATGCTTTTTATCTAAGTGAACCTGGTCCGCTATTGTAATTACTTCGAGCAGAGATGAGAATGGGGTGCCCCGTTGAGGTGCCACCATGACGAAACTTTTTTCCAGAAATCAATGGCGTTTGGACAAGAGACAAACACATGATCTTCCCTTTCTATATCGTTACTACATAAGGGGAATCTTACCGAATCAAGATCAATACCTCACTTATCAAGGTTATAGATGCTAGGGAGCCTTTTGGTCATAGCTAGCCGAATGAGAATGTTTACATTTGAAGGAAGCAATCTATTCCATCTAGTTTGCTGAGAGTTCTAGTTGTGAGACATGTGTCATAGTATAATTTAGTTAAGTGGCCCTTCTTCAATAAATACGAGACATATTCGATACCATGGTATATTCAAGATCGGGACACGACATGAAGCTGATCTTATTATACAATGGACTCGATTGCTATATCCGTGTTCAAGTTTATAAGGAATACAATGATCGAATTAGTATAGGACAATTTAAACATTACAAGAATTGGGCTTTTAGCCACAAAGGTAAAAAAAATTGTGGCTAAAAATTCATAGCTAAAGATCTTTAGCCACGACTTTGACAGACCCTTAACCACGAAATGTCAACCTTTTTAATGACGACAATCATAACTAAAACTTTTTTAATGGGTCCACGCTTATAAGGAATCTTTATGGTTAAATGGGTCCACACTTATAAGCTTGATGGTCGGAGTTTTTGGGATGTTCCTTGTACGGCATACATGATTTGGGATGGCGGTAGCTTATGCAAATTCGATATTCTATCCGTCCTTTTATATGGCACAAGATTCATAACGGTAAGTCTACCTTGATTTGGTTTGATAATTGGTGCGACTTAATCCCTCTCAAAAGGATGTTAATTGCTTGGGATATTTCACGTTCGGGGTTTTCTTTACATGATTCAGTTTATGATCTGATTGATAATGGTATTTGGAGGTGGCCTTCAGATTGGTTTGTTCGATACCTCGAGTTATCTTAAGTGAATGTTCCTACTCTTCATGATGACACTTCAGATATTATTCTTTCCTTAATAGGCATCTTAGACCTTTTTTGGTGTCTCTTGTGTGGGATTCTATTAGGCTGATTGGTATCATATTGTGTGGTTTATTCACTGCATTCCAAGACATGCGTTTCACATGTGGCTTGTTCTTAATCAGAAGTTGATGACACAAGATATGCTGAGGCAATGGGATGTTGGTCTTGAGACGGGGGATGTTGGTCTTGAGACTGACTTAAACCTGCTTTGATGTCCCCTGTGTGGCTCGATTCCGGACTCACATATACATTTGTTCTTTGAGTGTACTTTTTCAATGCAACATGGTCTATTGTTTGTATTCTCTATGGATCGGATGTTATTCCTCCTCGATTGGCTGATGTGGTGGTATTTCTTATTCCTAAAGAGGCGATCTGTTGTGAGTGTTGTATCACGGGTTCTGCTTTCTGCTACTACCTATTACATTTGGCAAGAACGTAATTCAATATTGTTCAAGAAGAAGTCTATGCTTGCTTCCCAACTTTATGATGTTATTGTTTCAAATGTTTGGCTTAAGCTTGTGACTATGCGGTTCTGGAAGGTCTCTCCTCCTGCTCGGTTGTTATTAGATAAATGTAAGATTCCATATATGTGTATGATTCAAGATGGGAGCGCCACTTGAGAGTTGTACTCTTTTTTCCTTCACCATAGTTTATCCTACTGGGTTTTACTTGGGAAGGTTTTTTAAGAATGCAATCTCATTATGCTCCTTCTCCCTCGTTGCTGCTACTGGGTTGGCTTGGAGGTATGTGTTTATATATATGGAACACTCCTGGATGGTTTCCTATGACGTTCTGCTTGTTTATAGTTGATTTGTAGTGGTTATTTTGTTTGTAGCCAGTGCTGTTATCGTTTTGTGGCACGTCATAAACGATTTAGTAGCCATTCAAGTGTTTGCTTGAGGTTAATATTGTATTTCTGTCACATTCCATTGTATTTAACTTTTTTGTGATAAATATACTTTAAGGGAAAAAAAAACTAAAACTTTTTGAAAAATATGACGTAAAAATGGCTATTAAAATAATAATATACTTTTAACCACAATTATTCGTCACTAAAAGTGTGCACCTAAACTAATAAAATACTTTAGCTACATTTGGTCGTCGCTAAAAGTATATTACTAAAATAGGTGTATACTTTTCGCCACAACTGATTGTGGCTAAAAGTTGTATCATTATTTTAATAGTATATTTTTAGTGACAACAAATCTTTACTGAAAATGTACTAATATTTATGTTATACGCTTTTAGTGACAACTAGTCGTGACTAAATGCGGTATCTGTTTATGCAATATTGATGTTGTATTACAACAACAATCTTGCACTTTTTCGGAAGGTTTCCCGGCTGTTCTTCTTGATCCATAACATACAAACAAACTCAAATATTTCAACATTATTCACATTAACATAAATAGTGTCAAAATAATTCATATCGCTTCAACCTAATTCACATTAACATAATTAGGTTTTAACATTTTTGATTTATTTCATCTCTTAATCATAATAATAGAATATTATTTTTTACTTTTAGCGACGATTATTTCGTTGCTAAAGGTTTTATTTCATTTTTCTAAAAAACTTGAAAGCCAAAGTTTGATACGGTTTTAGTGACGACTTTGTCGTCACTAAAAGTGTTTGTTAGAGTCAAAGGTTAGAAATCGTTTATCTTGTCGTTTAGTTAACTTGGCCAAAAGCCCCGATTCTTGTAGTGAAAGAAAGGTTGCAAACTATCTTTCAAGATCATACTCTCAATATCAGCTCACAAATTTGCAAATCTCAAAAAACAAACACATCCATATAAAAATATTGATCTTGGTGTTTTGAGTTTTTATCATGCATGACTATAACATTGAATCCATGCAAAGATCATTAAATAAGGGGGGAGTTTATACTCCCCTCTTATAAGGGGGTTTCGTGGAGCCTTGTGTATTGCGAGTTTATATGGTGTGCATCGCAGTTTGTATATTTTGACAAAAAAAACCCCTTATTTGTCACATCATTGGGGGTTTTTAATAACATAACCCTTATATAAGATGTTTTTCATGCAATAGTCATGACTCGTGACTTTAATATATCGATAGTCATATGAATTCAGGGACGGAACGAGGACCAAATATGATTTAGCGCACAAATCTCTTTGAACCTTAATATAGAAACGGATTTCGATAGACCGAGTGCATTTAAGGTGCATTTAGGAAAAATGATGTTGTTTTTTAAAATTAACACTATATCAAAAAAAATCTATAGGGATCCCGGGACCTGCGGAAACCCTCTGGTTCCGTCCGATATCAACTATATATCAATCAGTAATTGTTTTACATAATAGTACCATTTAAGGAAGCTAAATGCGGCAATTGGCGTTTCATTTAGTTCAGCATTTTTTTTTAATCTTCGATCGCCTGCCCCCACGGTTGTTAGACTTGGCTTATTGGCTTATTGCTACTAATACTGTAGTCGTGCCAAAACATAGCTTCAAGCTAGCAAATGAGAAACATTAAAGAATTTAGATATACATCCTTATGAATGTGCTTTTCCTTTAGGAAAAAAGAGACATTACTCGATTGCACAAAGAAAAAATCGAACATATGATTTTTTTTGAATTTTAAGGTACATAAATTAGTCAAAGCATATCTCAAATACCGTCTACTTGCGGCGAGAAAAATGCAAGATATTGATGCCAGGTGGGACAACTGGAATAGATGACATGGCGACCAAAAACGGCTTTTCGGAGCCACCAAGGGCTGCTTAATTGCATGAGGCATTTACATGACCTCGTAATTCAAATGTGCCACCTAGACAGGCAGGATCTTTTAGTCAATACAAATCTAAATCTCAAAATCACAACGATAATGACTCAATAATAAAATACCAAAGTTGTAAATATGTGTTAAAAATGTGCGTTTAAATCTCATACTTAAGTTGAATATCTATACTACTTTATAATGCGTTTTGTGCCCCAAATTAGAAGCGCTTAAAAATTCAGACTTTTTTATCATTATGGAAAGAATTAAAAATAAGATAAGGAGCTCTAATCGTTTAATGACGTGCTACTTCTCTAACTAAAAATAACAAAAGGAGGAATTTCTAACAAACTAAAATAAATAAATTAATAATTGCATATACGTACTCCTAACTAATTAATCACCTTTATTTTTAAATTTAAATATATTTTAATCCGTTTAATTTTTTATGATCTAATTTCACCATATTTTTAAAATTTTGTCTTTTAATCAACATCCATTTTGATATATTTTTATGAGTTTTCTTAAGTAGTCGAAGAAGCGGAGTTGAAAAGAGAAGGTTCTTGAATTAGGCGTAAACGAAACATTCGTTTGCCATTACAAAATAGTCATCTAAGATGGCACAAGATCATGCGGTGATCTTCTAGTGTAATTATATGAGTGTGAAGTGATGTAAATGCTCTTCTTATATTAATGTTTTCGACAGAGCAATAAAACAAAAATCTATAACTTATTTACTCGTGTCAAACGCACCCAAGAGCTAAAAAGTCAATGCTAGGTGATCCTAAAATGTAAATGCTTCAAAAAGCTTGTCGTAAAATACAAATTAAGTCTATGTCAGTTAGCTAATGGGCCTTTTGTTTTGTAGTGTCCGGGTAAGAATAATATTATGATGCGGTTGTGGTTTAAATCCCGTTAGCATACACAGAGAAAGTTTTTGTGGGTACATGAAATTTAATGAATAGTTTGCGTGTGCTTAAGCGGTTGCAATTAAGTAATATGGTCGGTGATAAATGTACAATTTTGAAAACACCAAGTATGATCACTTTGCCAAAAAAACGTACAACCATATATGATCATACTCTGCTACTGGTGTCTCCGTGATTGTAGCCTAATGGCGAAAGACATACTGGTAATGCTCAAGTTATAATCGATAAGTTATACGGTTAAAAATACGTGAGCTTATAGGGGGAATATACGTATACATCGAGGAAATACTTTTATAATGTAATTAATATTTATATTGTATCATATTTATATTGTATTATATTAATTATATTAGTTAATAATTAACGAAAAAATAGTTATTGGACATTAATTAAAGTGTTATACATTTTAATTAATTAAAGGCTTAACAATTAATAAGTAATGAGCTTGTTAATTGGGTAATAGCCCAAAACAAATATGGAACCTATGGGTCTAAACCTCATATTTTGGCCTGACTATAGGGATCGCTGAAAAACCTAACAAGTAAAGAAAACTCTCCTATCTTCTTACACCCCTAAACCGATCGACTCAAGTCCCAAACCCTATGGTTAGTCGATTTTCATTAACAAAACCAAACCGTGTGTTTCGTTTCCTTAGCTCGTGATTTACAATACCTAGCAATCGGTTATTCTACGTTGACGTGTAGTGTATGCTATTGTAGAGGTCACTTATTTTAGTGACTTAAGGGTTTCGTGTAAATCAAGAAGAAGACTAAGATCAATTTTTTTGATGCGTTGATCATTCGATTAAAATAAAGAGGTTTGTAAACTTATGTAGTTAATTGTGTGTTAATGCATAAACATCAAATATATCTTTATGAGACGTCATTCACTGCGTACTCGTGTTATAATATATTTATATAGATATTAAATCCAACAGTTGCATCACGAGCCATCGTTTGATGTTATGAGTTACACTAAAAAACGTAAAAAAATGACCTAAAACGCTTGTTTTGCCAGTTTTCTTTGTGTTATTTTTAATCAGCCCCCACGGCTATTTTTTTGTGAAAAAGTTCGAACCTAAAGGTCTTAAAAATTAGTAGAAGAAAACCTAGGTCGTGGTTTTTTTACGTATGCATGACGATGTGTTTTTATGTGCTTTAAATTCGTCCTTTTTTTGGCTTTTTATGGCATATATTACTTGGCTAATTGATTCTTATGATGAACACATGCATATTTATCATTGATTATAAGGCTTGACTCTTCTTTTATACCTATAATTAAAGTGTTAATTGGTTAGATATGTAAAACCGATGAATTGCCTTGTTTATGCATGCTTGTATGATTTGTTTTATGTACAGATTATATGACCTTTGTGCACTAAAAATTTAATTCCCGGCATTCTATAATGAATTGGATCTTGAAATTTATATTTTAGATTTATGACTCAGTATGCTACAACTTTTTAGTTTACTGCTAAAGTTGGGGAAGACTGATTCCTTGTCTCGTCGAGGTCTGAAGTGAACTAAAATTTCTTATCAGCATGCTAAGTATTTTTATACTTTTGCAAAAGGCTTCTGCAATCAAGTTATTTGATGTATGTGTACTACTTGTTTTAGATTATTCTAAAAGCAAGTTGGAGCCTTACTTTAGTATATGGATTGTACCTTACTTGCCTTCTCGTGTTTCATGATTGCTTATGGAGCCGAGCATTGAAATTCATCGATAATGGTTTTCCTGTTAACATATTTGTGTTTCATTTATTTTGCGTTTATTTTCAATTGTGCATTTTAAAGTGCAAAATTGATTTTTACAATTAAATGGACATGAAATTATTGAAATATGATTTAACCAAACTAATGTCTTGGAACGGTTAAACGCATTGGGTTTGGTTTACACAGTAATTTGCTCTCGCGAAACCTTGCAATTACATACGTTAAGTATAACTTTAAATATAGAATTAAAGTTTTTGCACTAATTTTATTAATGACCAATATTTGTTTAACAATTGTCTTGCAATATTTAAACGCATTGGGTTGGTTTTACAACGTAATTTGCTCCCGCGAAAAATATGCAAGTACATTGTTTTTAACAAATGGTATAGGGTTTTAATAACGTTTATTTTTTTCCCGAAGCACTACATGCATTTGCATATGAGTCAATGATTGAAATACTTGATATTTTTAACCTTTCGAGGGTGTCAATTTAGGGTTTGGTTATTCTTTAATATTTTCCCGTAATAAAATGTGCGCCTAGTAAGTTAATAAAAACTGTTTCTTAACTTGTGTTACGAACATGTATGCATGTTCTTTGTACATTTTTTGAGACATATTTTTATCAAATCTATTATACCCACAAAACATAAGTCTTTGCCATCTAATTTGTGAAGACACTTGTAATTGCATTCATTCTGCGTGAGACGTAGGTGAATTGCAACCCAATTTGTCTATCCTCTATGTGTGAGACCTAGTGTGATCTTCACACATTCTCCAATTATATGCCTTAATCAAGTTAAGCATGTGAGATTGTTAACCCGAGGCATAAGATGAGAAAAAAACATGCCACATGACACTAGTAGACCGTTCTCTAATGCCATGAGTCTCATAAGTCTAAGAATTGCACTAGTTAAGCAATTATCACCCGCCGCTTACCTATTGAATTAAACATTGCTAGCAGATCAACTGATGTGATGAGTGGAAGTTCAAGTAGGGTCTACGTTGACGTGTAGTGTATGCTATCATAAAGGTAACTTATTTTATTGATTTAAGGGTTTCATGTAAATCAAGAAGAAGATCAATATCCATTGTTTGATTCGTTGATCATTCGATTAAAATCAAGAGAATAGTAAACTTACGTGGTTAATTATGTGTAAAATCAAGAGAATAGTAAACTTATGTGGTTAATTGTGTGTTAATTCATAAACATCAAACGGATCTTTATGGGACGTTATTCCGTTGCATACTCGTGTTATAATTTATTTATATGGACATTAAATCCCAACAAGACATGCAACATAAGGCGAAGGTTATGGGTTCAACTATGTTAGCATGTCTCATTGATTATAGTGTTATAATATTATTGACTTGGCATATATTAGTTGTAAGACGGTTTGATGAGGCCCGTCAGCCCGCCAGAGGATATGGTACTCTTTTATTTAGGCTAGACACAGTAACGACCTTCAATGACTTTTATTTTTTCTGTCACACAATCTTTCTCTCTTTTATGACCTACAACCGATCTTTTAAGCACAATAAGGCGATCTACACTACAAAACACATACCCCACAAAAATACATTTTAGATAATTAAAACACACACACAAACTAGCACACGACCATTTCATCCAAAAGGTCGGTCTCACGACCCTTTCGTCTAAAAGGTCGACCAACAACCCTCAGCAACCTTTGAGCCTCGTTAACGGCGACCCCACTTCGACCGACGACCCTCAAGGTCGACCCCCTTGGCTTCATAGCTTGTTTAACTATATAAAAGATGAACCCAAATAGTGTGTGATTCTTTCTTCTGCTAATTTTAAACAGATGAACCAAAAGATCTATGAAATAAATACATTCGTATGTACGTATGTTTTCCGTTCCTAAAAAATCCAAGAAAATGAATACAAAATAATAACCTTAACACAGATAGGCAAAATAAATGACCAAAAGTATTACTCCACTTGACATATAAAGAAACTTCAAGTTGTGTTTCAAAAATGTCAACTAGATACACGACAACTTAACCTTGGTAGTTTGCTTCAATAAACAAATAACTCGAATGGCGACACGATTGCGTCCTGGTACATTTAGTAATTAAATCCCGTCTATATATGCTCACGGTTTACACATGTGGTGATGTGAACGAGAATACAACTATTTGCTAGCAAGTAATTAAAGTTAGATTTTCTTTTAATTTATGTCACAGTCTCATTAAAAAATACACATTAACAAGTTGCTAGAGGCTCGATCAGAACATTTACACGTTACATTGATACAGCTTTTATTACGAATCAATCAAATATAGTGAGATTGACCTTTTCGTTCAGACTTGAAATCCACAGTACTAGTAATGATAAGAGCAAATGACGTCTTCACAAATGTACGTAACCTTGTTTATGTAGCAAAATAAATCCTAAGAGACGTTTAGATGACAACACGTAAAAGTTTTCTACAGTCCACGTTTAGTTGAGTCGAGTGTGCAATGTTTATCGGTGTATTCAAACAGTTTTACTATGGACTTGCTTAACTACCGATCAACTTTGGAATAAAAATGACGTTTTCATGGTCATCATATCATTGCAAACAGATAATGATAGGAGTCTAGATCTATGCCCCGGATGTCTAGACTAGGCGGTGTATCGACGTTCTTTAGTCATTCACCACACTAACCTTTTTCAGGAGCTATAGCATCTTGTTCCGTCTTGCCCTGAATTTAACAAAGTTGAGATTGTAGTTCTCAGTGTTATAACACATTGGCACCTTTAACACTACTAATACTGCAATGTTATCCGTAAAAGAACCATGTTTCTTACAAGATGGTTCAGCTCATAATCAAATTCTAAGCTCTTCAAAGCCTAGCCTTATAAGACCGCACCAAGCCCTAATAGACCGATGTTATATCATATGCCCAATTTGTCACCAAATCAATCTTGGATGCTAGCCGGGCGGAGCTACACATAGCCGAGTAATAATTTTCTAAAAAAATGTTAGTGAAATTTTAATATAATGTACGTAGGTATAAATTTAGCTTCTAACCCATTTACGAGTATATTTATACTGTATGCAAACGTAACCAATCTCAATTTTGAACTCACTTGATAAAACTTCTAGCTTTGGATGCTAGAGTCTTGTGTCCCAACCAATTTTCATTACAAAAAGAAGTGTCTTTATCATCTACAATATTGGTTTTAAACACATTGGTGTTAGATTTATAGATGTTTTGAGAGAATATCTTATTCGTCTCTTTAGGCCCAATGTTTGATGTTTACGATGATTGAGACAAAGGCCACAATTGTGTCCATGGATCAATTTGACAATCCCACACCAAAGATCTTGGTTGTTCAACTTGAAAACTCTACTAGTACTATTTAGATAACAATGCAGTATTGGTAGCGTTAAAGGTACCAATGCCGAGATCTCTGTAAAGAGAACAATTTTCTAAGAAATCTAAGTGAGCTTCCTCTCCGCCGTGATGCCACACTAAAAACCAACTCCTCAAGGCTTCTAGGCAGCTTACAATTTTATGTGGATGTTAAAAGACAAATTAGTACGGTATGTAACAAGACTTCCAAGAATGAATCTAAGTAACGTTAACCAGCCACCATAAGATAAATTATTTATTGTCCAATAAGATACTAGCTAGCTCTTTGCAAATGTTTTATGACAATAGCTATCTAAGTATTTTTGTCTATTAGTATAATTAAAAGGTTGTACAAGTTTTGTTTATGACATTTTGTGAGATAAATGATACTCCGTACAAGATATTCTTTCAGAAAATAATATCCAAGCAAAACATATAATCATCGAGGGAAGCCTAGTTTTGTAGGAGTACAAGAGAGCATGGTAGGATTTGGGCCAAGAAATTATTTATTCATTTAGGTAAAATACTAGATAGACCAATACGTTATAATCCATTAACCCATTAATCCATTTAGAGTTTTAGAATTTTAGATGGTTACTCTGGCATAACAGTGATATTGTACAGTGACGGTAATTTTGTGTGTGCGTATTTTCTTTTTCTGTGTATATATGAGTCTGGAGTAAGTTTAGAAAGTGAATGTTTAAATTGCAATTAAGTATTTAAATATCTAATAGAATGTATGCCTTTTATAAATAAGAATATTTTAGTCTAACAATATTACTCATTTTGTAAGATTTTAAACAAATGTGTTGTTTATTTATATGTAATGTGCATAATTTCGACTGGCTTATACGTAAATTGTTATCATTCACAAGAAGAATTAGAAAATAGATTATTGCGACTGAAATACAGCTAAAATTCAGTTCTAACTTAATTTCTTGATTCCAAGTACCTTTTTTTTTTTTTTTTTTTTTTTTTTTTTTTTGTTTTCCTCTTTCACCTATTTTTATCTTTAACTTTTAATTTTTAATTGATTTCTAACGTATTATTGCCATAATCTTGAATATGATGTTTGATTCAATTTGACATCATACTACTAACTGTTTTAGAGCTTTTTGTTACAACCGTTCAATATATTTGGCTAACGGCGTAGTTTGTTGCCCGTTTGCCGTCTACCTCTTTGTAAATGTCATTATCTAAATTGTAAAATCTTTCCTTTGACACTATGATCTTTAGGTACATATATTCCAAAGTTGCTCGTATTTAAGGCGTATGGCCAGTTGGGATGGTTGACAAAACATGTTCAATACAAATCTTGCATTGGCTCGATACCAACTCAAGTTGTTTGTTGGGCCATTAATATTAGATTGGTTATTAAGTTTCATTAATTCACCTAGGTCCAAACCTGGCTTGAGTGGATTTGTTTGGATTGAATCTAGATTGCAAGCCCATACTACGTTTATATTTTACTAATTTAGTGACTCTCATCTCTTATATTCTGTCCTAAAATATAAGTCTAATTTTAACTTTTAAAATATTTTTTCTTCAACAATTACTTCAACTATATATTTTTCATGTTACTTAATAATTAATGCAAAATATATAAGTGAGTTGAGTTTTAAATATATTTTCATTAGTATAATTTTATCAAATATTATATAATACGAATAAAAATATTTAAAATCAAAATCGAAAAAAAAAATATTTCAAAAAGTTAAACATGAATTATATCTTGGGATGGATGGAGTTTAATTTAAAGACTCTCATGTCTCATATAACTTAGTGACTCTCATCTCTTATATAGTAAAAGATTCTCGAAAGTAACAAGATCAGCTCATATTCAACTCTCTAAGTTTTCTCATGTTAATATGCTGTGGCTGGAAGGAAATTAATTGTACTTATAAAAGTGCCCCCACTATTATGTTTATTTTTATCTTATTGGTTTAATATGATCAAACATGAAAGAACAACATTAGAGGATTTCTATCATTCCCAAAAAGTAAAAGAATAATGTTGAAACCTTAACTAGACTAACAAAAGTGCACAATTCTACATACGTGACAAAATTGAACATTTCTATTAACCAATAAAAGTTACAATTAGCTTCAATTTGATCAAACTAATCTAAATTACATCTAACAAATTAAATATATATAAAAACACACGTGTCAATTTTGTAAAAAAAGTTAAAATAGAAAGGGAAATTAATAAAATTTTAGTTATAAATTTCAAATAAATTATATTTACTTAGTTATACTTATCAGTTTTAATATTTTTTAATAACTTTATAAATTTAAAAAATACCCCTTAAACTTTATACCTTTTATGTTTATATTTTATAAATAAAAAACATATATATTGTTGTTATTTATAAATATTATTATCAATATATATTAAATTAGGGTATTTAAACAAAATTATCAATATAAAAAAAAATTATTAGGATATAAAAATAATACATGAGATTATACTGTGTGAATGACTTATGTTACTCCTTTTTATGAGATTAAGTAAAGATATTCATAAAATATTATTTTTAACTATCCGCATTCAATAACTATCTCATGTTATTCTTTTATAAGTCTAATTTGTGCACGTGCTTAAAAATTAAATATGGCTTAAGTTAATTAAGAGGATTATAAGTATCAGAATGAAGGCACGACCTCACGGTTTACTATGAGATGAAAGTAAATAGAGGAGATTGTACATATAACAATATTTTTTCAAGGGTCATTATATGCTACTAAACACACATAATGTTTAAAACATGATATCAATAGTTATATTTAAACAAGATCAACCTAAAACCGGAGGCTTAAGAGAGGTGTCTGCATAGGTGTTAGATTCTTGCTTCACTTAAAAAGTGTCAAGTTTTTATTTGTTTTGTATATACATACATATAATATTAAACGTATATGAATCAAATAATTTAACTTTATATACAATTTCTTTTTAGTTTACAATTTAATAGCTTTATTTGTTGTTATTGTTTGAAGAGCATGACCCCAAGAAGAAATCCATGGTTCCTCATTTATGTTGAGGCATAAAAAATATTAATGGATCATCAGTTTCGGGTCCGATCGGTAATTCGGTTACATACTTGTAGTGAGTTTCAAGTGCATCATTACTTTTGACATCTATAATTTTGTAGTTTGTTGGTGTTTATTTTTTTATAGTTATGACCTGTGTACAATGACAATGAACTAAAAACATCTTAGTATCTTACAATTTCTATATATGTACTCGCTATTAATAACCAGTGTACATTATATATAGGATCAATCTGACAGCTACGAAGTACTAGATTTCTTGCAAAAAAGACTAGTAACTCATTAGATAAAATAAAAAGGAAAATGTTCATTGGGAATTAAAAACTTTAATCGTACTTCACTTTATATAAAAATATTCTTCTCTTTTATATATCCTTCATCTCCTCAACTCTTCTCTCTCATTAACTCCCATCTTCTTCATCCATTCTTTCTTCTACACCATTCTTCTTAATCATTCTATCTCTACACTAAAATTCATTGCTAAATTTTGTCTCCTTTTAACTCATTTTCATCTCAAGGTGGTTCCTAAGATTTTTCTAAGGTAGGTCCTAAAAAAAATCATATATAACTTCTCAAAGGTTTCGATTTCTAAGGTGGTTAGGAACCGCCTATCATAAGATAGGTCGCACTTGTCTGCAAGCCACTGAAAATCGCAAGACGGCCCTGCCTAAAACAATGTAGTTAAACAAAGTAAAATACTTTGTGTAACAAAATTTATATAAAATATTAATCAATATTAACACATAATAAAAAAATTATGTAAAAACTCATGCGTGAATGAGTATTATAACTATATAGGTATTAAACATTTAGTGTTAATTTATAAAAAAATTTTAAATATTATAAAATCATAAATTCATTAATTGTCACAATATTTAGCTATAAAATAAAGTTTAAAATATTATTACATGTTATAATATTTGTCTAACCTACGCGAGCTTTAAAACTAGTTAACTTATAAGTCGATCGGTAGAGACCAAAATCAAATGCTTCAACACCTACTTATTTTAATATAGTAAGTCCTGGTTGGGTCAGCAAATTAAGCAGTTGGTGATGCATGGACCCTATAAACTCCAATCATTTAAACTTTGGTTACCAATTACGTAGACTGTTTGCGTGATGATTATATTAAACAGATGGATAGGTACATGTAAGTTGTATTCAAATTATGAAGATTTTATTTTATAGAGCAACTTTACGTCACTCTCAAATCTATCGCGAATCAAAAAAAAAAAAAAAAAAAAAAAAAATACCCATCTTGCTCTTTAATTAATATCCTCCTAGCCATTATCATATTGCCAAGAATTCTTGTTAAAAACAACGCTCATGTTGTGGCAATTCCAATCAGAAAGTTATGTATAACATGGCCTTACACAATGTTTAAGGTGATAACTAGATAGCAAGAACAACTTTGAATTTATTATAAGCTTAAACGATGAGTTCAATAAGTTACTGTTAATAATCATGTTTACTGAATAAAAACATTAAACTAAAAGCCATATGCGGATAATGAAGAACGGGTACAACCGAATTATCTTTATTATGAGCTTTCATTGTGTATTTGTGTTGCATATTGTTTTAGTTGGTGGTAGTCGGCCTTCCCAAATTCTCCCAAGTTTTACAAGTAACTGAAATAGTGTCGATACATTGTGGAGCTATGAAATTGCATAACCACTAGTTATTCAAAAGACATACCATCTTATACTATGCTACAAATATATCTCACATGACATTTGAAACCACAACCAAATGAACTGCACGCCTTTTTTGGTAATTGCATGAGCAGTATTGTGCATGTCATATTTGATCGAGAAGTTTTCCACGATGCTAAATTCTTTTACTCATTTGATTTTCATCTAGGATATGCGGAGTATATAGAAATATCTAGTGTAATCGAGATGTGTAAACTTTTGGCTCTTACTACTCATTTGGCCGGTGCTATGTGTTTAAGCTCGAAGTATAATTGGGCACATGCTTGTTTGGTGTCTTTTTGACATTCGACAACCCATATTCGATCTTATCTTTTACTAAATGTAAAATTTTACACCAAAAGAAAAACGAAGTAAATGTGGTTTGTGTTTTACACATGTATGTGATAAAAAATAAAATAAATAAATAATAATGGAATATAGCGAGATATTTTGCTAGCAACATATTCCATAGTTTGAAACATTTCATGATAGAATCAATAGTTCAATACCCTAGCCAAGGAGTAGTTTCGGGAGTGTTTGGCTAAGTTTATTAATATTATGCCCATTTGAGCTTATTTTTTATAAACTTCAAATTTATGACTTATTTTGAGATTATTAGTACTATATGCATTATGATATGATAAACTTATATGTTCCCCACAAGTCTCAAAAGAAGTTCAGAACCGAGCTTATAAAAAATAAGCCGAATCTTATAAGCTCAAATTTATGGTTATTTTGAGACTCGTCGAATTTATATAAGTTTCTTATGATATGACAAACATATGTTCTAAAGTCTCAAAATAATCCATAAATTTGAAGCTTATTAAAATAAGTCGAAATTTCATTAAATTTCTTTAGTTTTAATAAGCTCTGTTTCTGACATTTTGAGACTTGTCACTTATACACGCTTATTATAATAAACCTATATGTTCTATAAAGCCTCAAAATCTTCAGAAAATCGAGCTTATAAAATAAGCCCAAATATACTTACGTTTAATAAGCTTAGCCAAACAAGCCCTAAAAAAAAAGTAGTCCCTTTTGGTTATTGGATATTGACACGTGTTTTTTTTGTTTAAGTGGGTTAGTTATATACACTTGAATATTAATGAACATTTTGTATTAATAAAAATTTTGACACTAAATTGTTAACATTTTGTATTGATGAACACGTGTGGATGAACATTAAAGAAAAAAAAAAAAAAAACCTGGTGAATATTTGGTCTTAATGAACATACCACACATTTTTGTATTTTTTTTATGAACATAACAAACAATTTTGTTTTTTGATGAACAATTACTTGATGACAATCATTATGAACGACTTCCTTGTTAAATATTCTTTGATGATCATTTACTTGACGAACAACTTTTTTTCTTGCACATTTTTTGATGAGCAATTTTGTTTCCTCCATGTAATTTGATGAACATTTACTTGATGAACAATTTTTTTTTTCCTTTCACATTTTTTTATGAACATTTATTTGATGAACAATTTTGTATCTTTTCACATTTTTTAATAACAAAATTTTTGCTGTATTTTCACTGATGAACAATTGCATAATTAAAGTTTTATTTATCACAATCTTGATTTTTTTTAATCAAATATTGAAGCTTTTATGAATTACTAAAACATCTTACTCTAATAAATACTTTGAAACTTTAAAATTACAAAATTGTTTCATTGAGACATTCATCGAACATCTTATGTGATGGTTGGTAACAGCCCATAACAGGGTAAGATAATCAAATGCAGTAGCAATACCACTAGGTGGTTACCGGATATCAATTGGAATCGTGTTATCACTTTCCAAAGTAAACTATTCGACCATAATGCCAGGGTATCACGAATATCTACTTGGGATAAGACCAAATGTTTGTTATTGAATTAGGCACAAATCAATAACTCTTTCGCATATAAGTGTTTAAGCTTTTTGTTTGTTTCTCCTGGTTTTGTGTATTTCTCAGTGTATTCATGCTGATGAAGTCCATCTCTATTTATAGTAGAGAATACTCACTCCTATTCAATGGACATTATGAATGATTAACGGCCAATTAATCACCCATAATAAGCCTCCATTATCATAGGAATAGTGGTTACATGACCAATTGCGATAGGTCATTTGTTGTGTTATTAATGCTTGATTAGTCTTTGTTGAACCTTAGCTTATAGTTACTAATGGAATTGTAGGCTAAATATCCAAAGATAACCTTAGTGTTAAGTTTATGAATCCTAAAGATTTCGTAGTCATTAACCTTAGGGATAAACGCATACCCTACGACCTTAAACGCGTTAAGAATAAGGACGTGACAATTCAACCATCAATAGGAGATAACTAGGAGTAATAACATCTAAGTAAACACATTCTTAATCATCATACGAGCACACGTCAATTAGACATAGACTACCCCTTAGCTTAGCTAATTAGATAATTAGATAAGAGTAATCGATAGAAATACCAACCCCCCAATCCCAATCCCGAGATTAGTACCTTTCAATTTTCTAAAAAAACATAAAAAGATAAAAAATAATCTTCCTCAACCCCAACCTTAGCGTAGTAATTTCTCACTAGCATTTCTATTCCCTAGAGAACGATATCAATTCCCGAGGCTTACCCTAATACTACACTACAATGATTAGGTTCATCGCCTGGGTGTTGAAAACTTGCTCGACGAAAAGAAGTTCCTTTGACTTCGAACGCTGTTGTGCGCCGTATCAATAATTACTATAAGGCCTTATTCTAATTAAACAAAACCCCATGTCAAAATTTTGAAAAGCTTCTCACTTGTAGGAAAACAATTTTTCATTGTTAATACAAATAGAAACGTAAATTTTCATCACTTGATAATGTATCTTGAATACTAAAGGTAATGCATAACTAATATGGATTCCCGGTATATTCAAACGAAGCCATCAATTAGGAGCGTGTGGGTTATCTCCGCTTTTGCCAAATACCCCATTGAAAACCATTTTATGCATGAAATGGGTCGAGATAAACGCAACTCCAAATTGTTTTCATATAGGCACACACTAGAACAAAAACGCTAAGTTTGTTTTCAATTTTACTAAAACATATAAATTCTTGCTCATAGGAACAACCATGGTAGCCGCAAAATTCTATGATCACAAGGACACTCTTAACTACATCCATCCACATCACAAAACCAAGGGCCTCACTAAAGACCAAGTTGAAATCTTTAAGAGTCTAGAGCGAAGGAACTTCCATGAGGGTAGGACCATTCATCCTTCTTTTGTCGACGGAACTAATCTCCGTCTAGAGCTAGCCACTATCAACTTCGATTGTCTCCTTGATATCGATGAACCAATTTGTCCTAGGTTTGTCCTAGAATTCTATGCTAGTGTTGTCTCTTTCACAAATGAGGATAATCAAATGGCTCTTAGGTTTAGGATCAATCAAAATGACTACTCCATCTCCCTAAACCAATTTGCTCAGTGCTAGGAATTCCTAACCATGGTACATGTGTTTACTCGGATAAGTGGTCACCACTATCCTTGATGCTATCAATGACCGCCTCGTCCCTACCAAACTCCTTTGGTGGACAAGGACATCATTCGTGAGCACCTTTTAACGAAAGGGTAGCTCCAACCCGTGTCACTCGAAAGGAAAGGAAGTAAACCGAGATCCATATGGTATGGAACTCAATGAGCTCAAGCCCAAATTCAAAAGTGGAGGAACTCCTTAGAGCCAATGTCATTAGCACCATAGGAAATAGAGACCATATTAATGCTTGCCTTTGTCACATGCTCTACAACTTTTCCACTCGTCAACCATTCAACTTAGCTTACTACATTGCTAGGAGAATGGTAGATATCCCTACTCAAGGCTCCGTTACTCTTCCATACCGGATGCTACTCACCCGTCTCTATAGAGCATTTGCACCCATTCCACAAAATCTAAAAGGGTTGTTGCTAGATTATTCTCTCATCCCTCACATATTTGTACCCTTGATTGACGAGCGAGTGGCTAAGACTAAGGCAAAAGGTAAAAGGGCAAAACCTCCAACTCCATCATCATCATCATCAAATAGCTCCGAAGACGGTCTCCTCAATTCTCGACTATCACCTCAAGAGTACTATGCATCTCTTCCCGAGATTGAGAATGAATCGGCGGAGTTCAAGCAAACCAAGGGGATGTTCAAGTGCCTTGGAAGGATGATGACAAAGATCTACAAAAAGTTGGATAAGTGAGGTTTCAAAGTAGTGTTTGGAACAAGATAAAAACAATGATGTATGATACCATTTGGTCGTTTTTACTTTGTAGGATGATAAACTAACTTGAAACAATGTTGTATGCTAACCGGTTTATGCAGGGGGATAACACACGAGTGTTATCAAAGTTTACCCATTTTCACTTATATGTGAAAATTGTTAGCCCTTGGTCAAAATCAATGCTCCACTATGTTTGTATATGCGTTATTGACAGTTACTAACTAGAAATAATTAATGCCATATGTTTTAAGAAAAATTTCAGGTTTCGGAAAAGTCCCCGATGGTTAAAAATGGGTCCGTGAATATTTCTAATCACCACGGATCGACGGCACCAATTTTTGGTTCCGTCTGCTGAAAATTTTGTACCAAACTCGATCAGGCGGACCAGCAAGCACCAAAATTTTGGTTCCACTGTAAAAATTGGTGTCGTGGAATCTGCAGTAACTTTCTAAATTTCGCTTATTTCAACATTTCAAATTACCATAATTTGCTTGTAGGACAGTTTTTACTAGTTTTTATCCATATTAGAACTAGTTTAAACAAAAAAATAGACATATAGGATATCCATTTCCCACCAAAATTCAAAAATTCCAAAAATTTACCCAAGGAACCCTTTTTCATAAAGGAAGGAACCAAAAATTTGGTTCCTTGTAATCCGTGGGTGATCTGATTCTCAAGATCCTACAATCATTAGAACATTTTTATTGTATATCTTTGTCTCTTCACTCCATCCTTCTTGTATGGCTTGACTTAGGTGATATGACTAGCATTAAAAAACACTTCCAAATCATTAGAAACCTCCCTTCTTCTATGGTTTAACATCAAATCAAACACATTTCTCCATAATTTCATAATCCTATAATTTAAGACCTTCTAAGATGATCATCCTCACACCTTCTCAATTCTTCTCATCTACTAGCACAATCTTAAGCAAAAATGACTAAGTCTTCTCCATCAAACAAACCTTGCAAGAGAACAGCTAGAATGAGCGTTAGACCATGTTGCTTTGTCAACATAAGCTCCTCTTCCGATTCCTCTCCCCTAACCATCTCATCTCCCATAAGAGATGAGAACTTCCTCACTTTGACTACTCCTACACCACCTCCAAAATCACCTATTGTAGTGACTACTCCACCACCAACAAAGACTCCCATTACTAGCTCACAACCACCGGCTTCTATCCAATTATCCAAGTCACCATCACCTCCTAAATCTCCAACTCTCATACCATTAGAGCTATTCTCTACACCACCTACATCTCCAAACCCATTTTTGGAGGACTTGAGGGACTTGCCTCCTAGGCCTAATAATCCACCACCACTACCATATTTTGGTACAATTAAGCAAATAGCTCATGAGTCTCCACGTCCATCCTTTGACCCAAACTTCTCTTCACTTGGGCCCTACATGTGCCACATCACTTCAACACACACACTTAAAAATATCCCCATTCACAACTAACCCAAACCTCTTCACTTGGGCCCCACCCACCCTTATTTTATTTCTTTTCCATATTTTTCAAACACAATAAAATTTATTTTATTTAAATAAAAATACAAAATACACTAGTAAAAATAAAAAAACATGCGAAATTTAAAATACATTGCGAAATAAAAAAAGATACGAAATTTAAACTAATGTTGTTGTTGCCGATGTAGTTGCCAAACATGCTCAATAATATTTCGTTGAAGTCTTGCGTGTATTGGTTTATCACGGAGTTCTTTGGCATTCTTCCATTGTAAATCGCATCGCTCAACCCATGTCCGTAATATATTTGCTCGCGGAAAAACATAAATATCGTTCATTTCGGATATCGCAAAATTTTGATCTTCCAAAATCATGTTATATAATATGATGCACGTGTACATGACTCTTCGTAGCTTGTTGATAGTCCAAGCACGCGCTGATTGGCTTATAATATGCCAACGTACTTGGAGGACCCCAAAAGCTCTTTCAATGTATTTGCGAGCACTTTCTTGTTTTTGTTTAAATAAGGCATTTTTCTCCGAATATGCAGTCGAGAATGATTTGATAAAAGCTGACCAAGTTGGCTAAATCCCGTCAGCTAGGTAATACCCGTTTTGAAATGTAACTCCGTTTACTTGAAACAGAACCTTGGGGGCGATGTCATCAAGAAGGTCGTCGAATAACGGTGAATTATTCAAAACAATTAGATCATTATGCGCACCCGCTACCCTAAAAAATGCATGCCAAATCCATAAATCGTATGACGCAACGGCTTCAAGCATAATAGTTGGATATTTTATCACCTCTATGAAATTGCCTCGCCACTCAACAGACGCTTTTTCCATTCCGAAGCATACAATCAATGCTTACAAGCATTTCCGAAACCCGTGGACCGTGTTATGTGCGTTGTATAAATTTTGAATGTCATTCAAATTAGGCTTTCTTAAAACTCGGGCATAAACAATTCAATTACACACATAGTAAAAAAATCTAGACAATCGCGTGCCGTGTGTAACCCCATTTGCAAATATTCATCAAATGCATCAGGTGTAGTGCCGTATGCCAATTGGCGTATGGCGGATGTGCATTTCATAATAACACTCATACTCATTGCACCCGTAGCATCGGGTCGGACTCTAAAGAAATCAAAATTCCGTGGAAGAGGATCAACAGTTTGACTATGATTTCCAATACCTTGTACTATTTCTAAAAATAGTTTACGGCTCAAACGAAATCGACGTCTAAAATAGTAATCCGAATATTTTGGATAAGCACCAAAATAGTCGGACATCACTGTTCTTCAAAGAACGCCACGCCTACGGTGGATGTAATTACGGTGCGAACTTTCGACTTCTTGTTCTCGCAACGATTGCCCATAATCGCAACTTTCATAATCATCTCGATATCTTCTATATCATCAAGATCGGAATCCAGATTTGAATCATTCATGTTTTTATTGCTTAAGATGTAGAGGTTTGAAAGAGAAGTGTGTGAATGATTTTATTAAAATGGGGTATTATTTATAAAGGGGTAAAGTTTTAATTTGAAAAAAAAGGTATTTTTAAAAAAAAATCTAACCGTTATCAAACGGTTGTGTATCTTTTCTTTTTGTCGTATTCATTTCGGGGAAGTGACGAATTGCAAAATGGCGAGGGCCTATGGTGTCGTGGCGAGGGGTGGCGGAAACCGGCGAGGCTGCCACCTAGGAGTGGCGAGCCTCCCTCGTTACGATACCCTATGCTCTAAGTTACTGCTAAAAGTGCTAATAATCATGTTTACTGAATACAAACATTAAACTATAAGGCACACAAAATGACTACCTAGGAAATTAAAAGCCATATGCGGATTTATTATTAGCTTTCATTGTGTATTTGTGTTGTATACTGTTTTAGTTGGTAGTAGACTGGTAGTCGGCCTTCCCAAGTTTTACAAGTAACTGAAATAGTGTTGACACATTGTGGAGCTAAGAAATTGCACACTAGTTATTCAAAAGACATATCAACTATCTTACACTATCTTACAAATATATCTCAGAGGTATTCTCACATTATATTACAAGTACTATTGAACCACACGCCTTTTTTGGTAATTGCATGAGCAGTAGTATTGTGCATGTCATATTAATTGAGAAGTTTTCCACGATGCTAAATTCTATTTACTCATTTGATTTTCATCTAGGATTTACGGAGTATATAGAAATATCTAGTGAAATCGAGATGTGTAAACCAGGTCGAGCCCCCTTTGGCCAGTGCGATGTGTGTAAGTTTGAAGTATAACTGGGTACATGCTTGTTTGGTGTCTTTTTGTCATTCGACAACCCATATTCGTTAATGAGGAGGCTGATAACAACGGGGGCAAAGATAATTCGGTAACCTTCAGTGCTAGAGTAATGAATACCTCGCAAGAAATTCCAGAGGAGATGCACAGTGTCTCGGTGGATTCTAAAACTGTTCACAATGGAGGATCTGTGTTGGGAGTAATGGAAGATTTTATTCGAATCGGTCAAGCAATGGGATATGCTATGGAGGGTAGTGTGAAAGATTTAGCTACTATCATAGGTCAACAAGGAGATGGTAATGTTATTAGATGAATGCGTTATCTATTAACGTTCAAGGTCTTGGTCACAAGACGAAAAAGGAGTGGATAAAGGCGTTAGCTAATTCATACAAACTCAATTTCGTAGCGATTCAAGAAACTAAGATGCTAACTGTTTCCCATATGGATGTGAAATTTATGTTGGGTAATTCTAACTATGATTTTGTTTGTAGCGACTCCTTAGGGAATTCAAAGGTATTCTTTGTATATGGAAACGTCGTTTTCAAGAAAGATTATGTTACTATATCGGATAATTTCATAGCAATATATGGAACGTGGTTACCTAGCAACTCTAAAATTCTCTTTATTGTTGTGTATGTTCAACAAGCTACATATAAGAGGTGTCTATGGATTATCTTTCACCATCATTGGTCGTTGGAATGGAGAGTCGATTGTTATGGGGATTTTAACGGTTCGATCTAGTGACGAGCGTCGTGGATCTTCTTTAATCCTTATGGAGCAAAGTACTTTGATCGATTCATTGTCAATTCGGTCTTATTGATGTTACATTGGAAGGTTTTCTTTACATGGTCTCATCCTTGACTTTAAAATGAGCAAACTTGATCGCTTCCTTGTCTCCGAGGGTATTTTTCGATGTTTCCTTCTATTATGCTCTATGTCTTGACCGACACTTATCGGATCATCGTCTATTCTTCTTAGAGAGGTGCATTTGGATTTTGGCACAATACCGTTTCGATTTTATCAATCCTGGTTTGATTTTGTTGGTTTTGACGACATGATTAAACTTTCATGGGCATCTTTAGATTATTCGAATATAGATGGGATGACTCGTTTCAAGAAGAAATTACAAGATCTCAAGGTCATCATTCGTCGTTGGGTTAAAACTAAGAGATTGGAGATGGTCGACTCTAAATTAGATACTATCGCTGAATTAGAAAAGATCGATAAGGTTATGGATAATGGGGTGGTGGATGATAGTATTGTTCTTCGTCGTCTTGAATTGAAGAATAATCTCCTTAAACTCACGGAAATGGAAGCTAAAGATAGGATTCAGAAATCTAAAGTAAAATGGGCGGTCGAGGGGGATGAGAATTCAAAGTTTTTTCACGGTATAATAAATAAGAGGAGATCTCAATTAACCATCCGTGGTGTTTTTGTAGATGGTATCTGGAGATCTGATCCGGTGAGGATAAAAATGCTTTTTTTGATCATTTTAAAGCTCGTTTCAAGAAACCTGCTGATCAAAGATTTAAACTTAATTTCCAATTCCATAAGATATTGTTGAAAGACCATGCTGATGATCTTGAAAGGAGAGTGTCCCGTGATGAAATCAGAAGAGCTGTTTGGAATTGTGGAGATAACAAATTTCCAGGCCCCGACGGATTTACTTTTGAATTTTTTAAAAAATATTGGGACGTAGTTGGATCTGATTTTTGTGAAGCGATTGAGCATTTTTTCACATCTGGTGGTTTCTCCAAAGGTTGCAATTCATCTTTCGTGACTCTCATTCCGAAGACTATTGACGCCAAATTCGTTAATGATTTTCGACCCGTTAGCCTAATTGGATGTGTTTATAAAGTTGTCACCAAGGTTCTTGCAAACAGATTGGTCTCGGTCATCGGAGATCTCGTTTCAGACACCCAATCTGCTTTTGTTGCTGGAAGACATATTCTTGATGGGCCTTTCATCCTTGATGAAATTTTAAAATGGTGTAAAAGGATGAAAAAGCAAGTCATGTTTTTTAAAGTAGATTTTGCGAAGGCCTACGACTCGGTCAGATGGGATTATTTAATTGATGTTCTTGAGGCGTTCGGTTTTGGGTCTGTGTGGTGCAATTGGATTCGGGGTATTCTATATTCTAGTAAAGCTTGATATTGGTTAACTAAGCCCCACTAAAGAATTCTCTTGTTACCGTGGTCTCAAACAAGGTGATCCGCTTGCTCGTATCTTTTATTCTAGTCATGGAATCGTTGCACTTGTCGTTTAGTCGTGTGGTTGAAGCGGATCTTTTTAAAGGTATTCAACTGCCGAAATCGATCTCTATATCTCACCTTTTTTATGCGGATGACGCTATGTTTATTGGCGAATGGTCTGAAAACAATCTAAAAGGTATTACGAATATATTGAAGTGTTTCTTTCTTGCATCGGGGCTTCAAATAAATGTCCATAAATGTCAATTGTTGGGAGTGGGTGTTCCGAATAACGTGGTTCAGAAGGCGGCAGATTCTATTGGATGCTCTATTTTGAATAAGCGCTTCGATATCTAGGCGTGAAGGTGGGAGATAATATGTCCCGTCTTAAAGCTTGGGATGACATTATCCCGCAAATTAAATCTCGCCTCTCAAAGTGGAAAGTAAAACTCTCTCGATAAGTGGACGCCTAACTCTTTTGAAGTCGGTCCTCGGTGCTTCTCAATTTATGCTATGTCCATTTTACGTTCCTCGTGGTGTTCGAAAGTTTTGGAGACTATTCGTAATCGCTTTTTAATGGTGCGGATCAATCGGATAATAAAATCACATGGGTCGCCTGGAATAAGGTTCTTGCTTCCAAGAAAAAAGGAGGCTTAGAAGTCTCGAGTTTTTTTGCTCTCAATCGAGCTCTTCTTCTCAAATGGGTGTGGCGATTCGTGTCTCAAGACGGTTCCCTTTGGTGTCAGGTAATTAATGCTTTATACGGTTCGAAGGTAGACTCTCATCAGACCCACTATTCTTCGATTTGGTGTTCGATATTACGTGAAGTTCATAAGCTTAAAGATAATGGTTTTGACTTTTGGTATCATATCAAAAAGCGAATAGGGAATGGAGTTGATACAAGTTTCTGGTATGACTGTTGGTTTGGAGACATTCCTTTCTGTGTTAAATATCCCCGCTTGTTCGCTTTGGAGTTGGACAAACAAGTCTCGGTGGAATCTAAACTCCTTTCTCCAATGGAAAGTTCTTTTCGTTTAATGTTCGAGAGGATTGAACAACATATGTTGGAGGAATTGACATCTACATTGAGACGGTATCTTTATCGAATTCTTGTGATCGGTGGATTGTGATTTGACAAGTGATGGTGTATTTCGAGTCAAGGAGGTACGGAATTGTATTGATGATATTTTCTTCCGTCAAAGTCATCGAGACTAGATGGGTGAGGTTTGTTCCTATAAAGGTTAATATTTTTATTTGGCGAGCCCGTCAAGATTGTTTGCCGACGAGGTTAACTTGGTTCGTAGAGGTATTAATGTGGATTCTTGCGTATGCCCGATATGTTCGTCTCGAGAGGATGAGATTAATCATATTCTTTTCCTGTGTGATTTGGCGCAGCAGTTCTTCGTCGATTTGTAGGTGGTGGAATTAGATCCTTCCGATTGAAACACGTTTGAGGAATGGTATGCTTGGTTTTCTTGATCGGACTCTCTTCCAAGTCTAAGTCATTGTTGAGGGCACTTTCTTTGTAGCGTGGTGGCATATATGGAGGATTAGGAATCGATCATTTTTTAGGAGTTCTTCCTGACGCCCGAGGTCTTTGATGATATTATTTTTTGTGCTTTCATTTGGTGTAATAATCGTTGTCGTAAAGTCTTCTCATGGGAGGATTGGTTAAAAAATCCCCACCATATTTTTTTGTAATGTTGTTTCTAGCATCTTGCTAGTTTTATAAAATTCTCCGCCGTTCAAAAAAAAAATATATTCGTTCTTATCTTTTACTAAATGTAAAATTTTACACCAAAAGAAAAACGAAGTAAATGTGGTTTGTGTTTTACACATGTATGTGATAAAAAATAAAATAAATAAATAATAATGGAATATAGCGAGATAATTTGCCAGCAACATATTCCATAGTTTGAAACATTTCATGATAGAATCAATAGTTCAATACCCTTAAAGCGAAGGAGTAGTTTAAGCGAAGGAGTAGTTTTCGGGGTGTTTGGCTAAGCTTATTAAACGTAAGCTTATTTGAGCTTATTTTTATAAGCTTCAAATTTGTGGCTTATTTTGAGATTTGTTGGTTTATATAAGCTTATTATGATATGATAAATTTATATAAGGCGACAAGTCTCAAAATAAGCCGTAAAACTGGAGCTTACAAAAAATAAGCCGAAATCTTATAAGCTCCAAATTTATAGCTTACTTAAGTCTCAAAATAAGGCATAAAACTGGAGCGTATAAAAAAGAAATCGAAATTTCATTAAATTTCGGTTTATTTTTACAAGCTCTTTTCTTATTTTTTTGAGCTGACTTACTTATATAAGTTTAAGCCGCCAAGTCTCAAAATAAATCGTAAAATTGAAGCTTATAAAAAATAAGCCCAAATAGACTTACGTTTAATAAGCTTAGCCAAACAAGCCTTCAATAAAAAGTAGTCCCTTTTGGTTATGGATATTGACACATGTCTTTTTTTTTGTTTAAGTGGGTTAGTGATATACACTTGAATATTGATGAACATTTTGTATTAATAAAATTTTTGATATATTGTTAACATTTTGTATTGATGAACACGTGTTGATGAACATTTAAAAAAATAAAAAACTGAACATTTGGTCTTAATGAACATACCACACATTTTTGTATTTTTGATGAACATTACAAACAATTTTGTTTTTTGATGAACAATTACTTGATGACAATCATTATGAACGACTTCCTTGATAAATATTATTTGATGAACATTTACTTGACGAACAACTTTTTTTCTTGCACATTATTTGATGAGCAATTTTGTGTCCTCCACGTAATTTGATGAACATTTACTTAATGAACAATTTTCTTTCCTTTCACATTTTTTTATGAACATTTACTTAAAGAACAATTTTGTTTCTTTTCACATTTTTTATGAACAACTTTTTTGCTGAATTTTCACTGATGAACAATTGCATAATTAAAGTTTTGTTTATCATAATTTTGATTTTTTTAATCAAATATTGAAGCTTTTATGAATCACTAAAACATCTTATTCTAATAAATACCTTGAAACTCTAAAATTACAAAATTGTTTCATTGAGACATTCTTCGAACATCTTATGGGTATTTTCATGAACGCATAGTTTCTTTGAAAATTTTAGAAAATAAAAAAAGATGAAGAATTGATTTGTTGATGAATATTTGTTACAATAACTTCGTTTTACCTCAAATTGAATGAACCACAATTTTGATGAAATTCAAATTCTTAAAATCGGTTGTAATTTTTAGCAATTGAAGAAATATATGACGAAATTTGCATAAACATCGAAACCTACTTTTGTTACTTCGAATGATTGTTTAAACTAAAATTAGGGAAGAGTTATAGTAAGAAGATAAATTTAAATAAGAATAATGAGAATAAATTTGAGCCACATATTTTAAAAAAAGAGAAGAAATTTAAGGGGAGATGCATTATTTTTTTAGGTGCATCTGAAATATGCGGTTGTGATTTCTTCTCACACTTTTTATTTTAATTTTACTTCTTATTTGATTCTTACTCAAATTAAATATTTGAGCAAGTTGTAAAAGTGGAGAAAAAAGAGATAAGATGATTATGAACTATTAAGGAGAAAAGAAGACACGT
The DNA here is from genome assembly GCA_022545495.1 of Chrysanthemum lavandulifolium. Taxonomy (NCBI): domain Eukaryota; kingdom Viridiplantae; phylum Streptophyta; class Magnoliopsida; order Asterales; family Asteraceae; genus Chrysanthemum; species Chrysanthemum lavandulifolium. Next base: position 148,493,172 of record CM040239.1, on the reverse strand, counting down.
ATTAGACTAGTATGATTTTTTGACTTTTAGGGTGATGGGGTGATAGGCATTGAGCTGTGGTAGCGAAATCGGCATCGGCAAAACATCACTCTTCATAAAAAATGGGCATCGGCATGTGGTTTTGGGATGGAATTTTGGCAAGTATATGCCGACGTTGGCATAGAATTTTTTGACCGCTTGGTTTGTTGGAAATGTATAAAGTTTTAGCTTTTGGTTTAAAAAAAAAAAAAAAAAAAATAGATTTGACAACCAATGCCAAAATTTGACAACCACCCCATCAAACTTAGGTTATGTTTTTTTCCTTAATGCATGGAAATGAATTACATAACATTTAATAAGATTTCTTTTTAGTAGAACTCATTAATTTTCTCTTACTTTCTCTATATCCAAAAAATACTAACCCCTCCCCATTAAGATGTTAATATAGATGTGGACTCCACTATTCATTTCCCATAAAAAAAAAAAAGAAACAGCACCTTACACCTTTTGGCATAGAATTTGGCAAGTGATATGTCGCTTTATGATTGACCTAATTCTATGCTAAATTCTATACCAACAAAAAAATTAACAACCACCCCATCACCCTTAAAAAGTGATTTTTTTTCTATTTTGTACACGATCACGACCCATAAATGATCGGCACATAACACGTTTAACAAGGTGACGGAATCATTATTAAAATGTTAAAATTCTATCCATAACGATTTTATATGTTGTCGTTCTCTTTCTGTTAATCACATTGTTGTGTTTGTAAAAACTCCTTATGAATATTTTAGACGAATAGTGTATTATTTACTTTTATATTATATAATAGCTTAAAAAAATAAAAATTAAGGGCGAAATAAACGAAAAACCGAACACACATCAGAAAAAATCGAGAAACTGAACTAAATACGTGAAAGCGATTGAAAAACCGAACTTTATGGTTTGATTTAGTTTTAACATAGAAACCAAACTTTAAAACACCGAATCGAAAAAAAAAACATATAATCAAAGATTTGTTTGTGGTCATTGGCTTTTTATAGTAATTACTAATTAGACTAAAGGTACTGGTCACGTCTACTCATCTTTCAAATTAGTGTCACCTCACATTTCTCTCTCCTCTTACTTCTTTATAATTTTTCTCACATTCCACCTGTAGTGGTAACCACTACTTTTACATTTACTTAAAATACTCAATTTATATAAACATACCTCACAAAATACCATACACACTCATAAACCAAATTAAAAATGATAAAACACCTCACTTAACACAAATACCAAGAAGTAATGATAGTCACAATTATTGCTTGGTTTGAGCACACCTCACGCGTGAGGTTGTGTTTTGGTAGTGGGGAATGGTGTGAAAATTGGTATGCGTTGTGAGCCCTCACATTCACTGCCTTCAGTTCACGCCACATGAATACTTCTCTTCAATGTCTTTTGCACAGTTACTAAGCGTTTTCGTTTATTTTTTACACTTGAAAAAAATGATGCATTACAATCTTAACCTTTGAAGCCCCGAGCATCAAAATACAAACAATTTCTAAAAACAAAAAACTGAACATTTTCGACATGTTTTATGTTTTAGAAAAAAACCTGAGCCAAGCCGAATCACTCTCGTCTCTTGAAAAAATACACTTGATCACGAGAGTATGCGTAAAAATCTCGAGAGGGTTTTTATATATATATATATATATATATATATATATATATATATATATATATATATATATATATATATATATATATATATATATATATATATATATATATATATATATATATATATATATATATATAGTCCGGTTCTAGAAAAGTGTAATTAGATAGAAAAGTGAGAAAAAAGTTATGGGTAGATTATGAAAACACTTGAAAGTTTAAGGTAAAATGAGAAAAACAAAAAATGAATGAATCGACATTGTGCAGATCCAAATAAACACACAATCCAGATTCGCACACACACACACTCTCTCCAGATTCAAACACACACTCACCGTCACCACCACCACCATCTCTACTGCCTTCCATCGTGCAACTCATCGCACAACCGCAAATCAACACCGCACCACAACGACATCAATATTGTAACTCCACCACAACATATTCCTCGGTTAGTTTTCTTCACGAATTGATCTTCTCATTCATGTGTTTAACTTGATATTTCGGTTCATTGATTAACATACAATTACTTATAAGTGCGATAATTTTGTCAATTGATCGAGTTAAAATCAATTATTTAATGATTTTTGAAGTTTTCTTGAAAGTTTATCATAATATTATCATGTTTTTCTACCACATATGAAACAAATTTGACAAAAAATGCATCAAGAATGTGTTTATTAAAATTGTTCACCAAGTGTTTGATAAAATGTTTGAATAAAAATTTATAACTGTGATGCACTAATTTGCATCATATGTGTTTACTATTGAGTTATATGACATCTTAGGGCATCAGTGTGTATATTTGCAACATCAGATTACATAATCTTAGGGCACCAACTTGTATTAGTGCATCTGTGTTTATGATTGTTGCATCAGGTTAAATGTGTGTAAGATCAGTGCATCAAATTGCATCTTAGGGCATATTTTATTATGCTTAGTGCATAAGGTTAAATGTTAGGGCACGATAATGTATTATTATTGAATTATAACACATCTGAGTGCATCTATGTTTGTTGTTAGTGCATCAGGTTAAATGTATGTCCATATGTATGTTTGATGCAATAGATTTTAAATTGTGATGCAATAGGTGCAGCAGGTTACATGTTAGTGGTTGGTGCATTAGGTTACATGTTAGTGGTTGGTGCATCAAATATTGTGTAAGGTTACATGTTGGTGCATCAAATCTTTAAGAATATGTGTGTAAGATTAATGCACCTACGCGTCGGTGTTTATTTATGCCATATAAAGTTCGATTAAGTTATGTGTAACCTAGTTTTGTATTTCAAAAAGTTTTTGCATGTGCGTATGTATGTTTATTGCAATAAATTTGACATAGTGATGCATTAGGTGCATCATGTTACATGTATGTTGGTGGTTGGTGCATCAAGTATTAGAGAATATATGTGTAGGACATCTGTTTGTATGATTAGTGAATCACAACACACCTTAAGACATCTCTTTGTTTGAATTGGTGCATTATGAATAGGTTATCGTAAGTTAGTTATATTTTCAAAACATTTGTATGTGCATATGTATGTTTGATGCATTAAATGATGCGATTGGTGCATCCGGTTACTGTTAGCTACGGTGCATCATGTGTTTGTGGAAGGTTATATGTTAGTGATTAACGTCAGTCTTAGGGAATCGTGTGTAAGATTAATGCATCAGATGCAATATTTTAGTGCATCTATATTATAATACTTATTATAATAATTATGAGTAAATATAAATATCCGGATGATATGTTATACATAAAAAGTGTGGTGCAAAAACTCTTGTAAGAACATCATAATGGAAGAAAGTTAAAACATAACTTACTTGTAGTGTTTTTCTCAATCATCCGTGAGTGTCCAAAACTAGGTACCATCATCCAGAAGTTTATGTCGTGCAACAAGAATGAATAAGACATCATGAAAATGGATTGGTGTACGTATTTGTTGGAAACAATGAAGAAAACCCGCAAATAGTACAAAAGCTCTTTAATTGTCGGAGGGCCAAGAATCTTGATGGTGGTAAGTAAAAATTAAACCATAATATTTTTATGAAATTTATATTCTTATTAGTTTTTCTTATTCCATATTAACTAACTAGTATATGAATTAGTGTTAGTATAATTGTGTATATTTTAGTGTATCTGCATTAAAAAAATAATGTATCCGTTTGAAATATAGCATAAGGATTATTAAACTCATTTGATATTTTTTATATTTGGCAATATACTAATATTGCATAAGGATTATTCAAAATCATTTGATGTTTTTGTATGTTCGAAAATATTGAATAATTTAATATACATTGGGGGTGTTTGGAAAATATACTAATATGTGTACATTTTAGTGCCACTGTATTTTAAAAAAAAGGCGTGTGTATGTAATATTGCATAAGGATTATTCAGCGATGTAGTAAACATTGGGGTCTTTGGCAATATAATAATTTATGTACATTTTAGTACATCCAGATAAGAAAAATAAGGCATATGTATGGAATATTGCATGAGGATTATTAAGTCGTGTTTGGCAATATACTAATTTATGTACATTTTAGAGCATATGTATTAAAAAATAAGGCATCAGTATGGAATATTACATAATGATTGTTTAACTCATGATGATTGTTCAACTAATTCGAGTTATGTTTAGCAAATACACATTTGACCCGACCCATATGCAACTTCCGGAATGGATAATTTTAGTAACGAAGATGATTTTGTCGACGAGAAGATGACATTGGTTATTGGTTGAAATTTGATGATGATTTTTTACAAGATGGCAACTTTATGGGCATCGAAAGGTAGAAGATTTGAGAGGATTCTCTGAATGTTTCAAATTTTGCAAGAATTTGAAAATATTCATTGCTTATCTTGTAAAAATCTTATTTATCAGTTTTTGTTTAGCTTACTATATATTACGAGACATTGTATTCTGATTGTAGCATCACTCATCAATGCAAAATGCATCTTTTGTACATACATGTTAAGTTTATAATAATATTAATTCGTTCATAACATGACTAGTTCTTTGTATGTTTATTGATATCTTTGTGTTCAACTATATTTGTAGGTTTATATTTTTTACTCTCAACCGCACAAGATTTTTTTTGTTAATATACAGCTTTAGCCCTTCACCACTATTACATTTAGTAAATGCATTTGTTTATCATTTACATTAATGGATATGTTCATTCTCATCTAATTTTAGTGCATCTATTTGAGGCATTTTAGTGCATCTGTTTGAGGAACTTTAGGCATCCGTTTGATGTATTTAGTGCATTCGTTTGTATCATAGAATCAAAACAAGTTCAATACTTTTAGGTTCATGAAATTGACGAAAAGGCGGCTCCAAACAATGATAAGACAAACACGGTTAACGGCTAATTAAAGATTAAATTTGACGAGCCTTCAAAGAAAGACTCTACATCATCCACTGATAACAACATTCCAAAGCAATGAATGTGATAAAGAAACAGATTTATATTAAAACACACAAATATAAATCTTGAAGATGAAGTCAATTCATATTTCTAAACGTGATACTAATATATACAAGATCTATAAAAATTGTATATCTTATTTACTACAGGAAGTTTACAACACAAGATGTAAATGATATGATATACTTTTCATGGTACACTTATTCGAACCCAATTCCTTTGTGCTTGTTTCATAAGTGGGATAACTTTTATGCATGAACGCTCCATGTTGTTCTCAGACAGGTTATGCACTTTAGCATCCACTCCGGACAATCATCAAACATACAAGTACAAGATCGAGAAGCTATATGCATTTATAGAAACATCCATAAAATACGGAAATTACACACAAAAGGAAACATGATAAATATGACGCAACTTTACGCATCTGTTTGATGAATTTTGGTGCATCTGTTTGAGTCTCTTTAGTGCATCCGTTTGGTCAAGTGAATGAATTTTAGAAATAAATCAAATGAAGCTCTCACGATGTGTCTGATTTGACTTCGATAAACTTTAATACAAAAGGCAACAACGTGGCATGCAACTATATGTATCATGATCGGTTCTGTTGCAACTTTTATCACTTTTCACCGTAAGTTTTATCAAAGTCCAAACCTATTGGAAATTAGTAAGGTAAATATCATTTGTGGATCGAAACTTGTAACATAACTAATTACTAAGCTACCATATAGCATCATGGATAAGGAAAATAAAAATTACAAAAGCTTAATCTATCTTCTACGCTTTTGTTGATATCTGGAAAATGTGTTGGACCATTTATAGCTTGGGTCTTATAATCAACGACTTTAGGTAATTTGTCACCAAGAACCTATTGGCATCAAACAACGACTATCATGTAAAAAAGGCGAAAGCAAGAAATCATATGCTGCTCCAGATATCAAAGTGTTATGTTGATGACCTAGGACAATAATATAGATGAAATCAAAAGAAATGAGTAACTTACACAGATAATGCATAAGAGTCATTCTACTATTCCTTACACGAATATCTGAGTTTTAGAATGGTCTCCAACACAATCCAACGGCACCACCTAAAACAAAACCAAATTATTTTATGTAAGGCAAAAAATTCAAAAACTTATAAGATTAACAATCAAACTAATAGCAAAATAACATAATTAACCCTTGCAGTCCCTTGGTTCAATGCATTTCCTAAACAAAAAAGAGTTTCCGCATGACTCTCTTCAATTTAGCCAAACACCTTATCTGATTGAATCGCCAACACCCATAGGATATAAAGTTTCAATGAATAAATTTTCTAGTGACTAATTGATATTTTTAGGCACTGTTGAAGCTCGAAAACATAAATTAAAACAAACTTAAGCATTAGATTATAATATAGAACTATAAACAATAGATAAGGTGCATGTAGCAATATCTTCTAACAATTGATTTAAACCGTAACATATACGAGAAGGCTATGATCATATATTCTACACATGAAACTTTTAACTGTTGCAAAAAAATACAACATGAAACCATGTAACCAACTATCATTTTAAAGCTAGTCGTCATAATAACAAACAAATATATGTGTAATAGCACATGTTATAGTGACGCAGGATACGTCAATAAGCAACAAACCTGAAGTCGATACAATTGTCTTTGCGACTGTTTTCATACAAATCTAAAATCCTCTTTACTAAATTAGTTAGGGCATCACAGTGTAACTAAAATCATTTAACAAAAATTAGATTATCACAGTGTAAAATTAGTGCATCTCAGTTATAAAATCTCATTCAGACATTTTATTAAACACCTGGGGTGCAGTTTTTGTAAACATATTTATTTCTCAACTTCATTCCAATTAACTATTATATACAATGAATCATGTCAATAAACTCTTAAAATTGGTACAATTATATGCAAAGATGATGATTACTGAAGCAAATTTCATAAAACAAAAAAACTATCTCATAACAAACACTAATATGTGCAAATAAATATGTAACCAACACCCTAAGCTTTATATCCGATCTTTGATAAAAAGAGTAACAAAATTATAATCAAAACATGTTTTAAAACTTACTTTGATCGGCGATATGAGACATTAGAACGAGATGATTAATGAATCTGATAATAGATCGTGTTTGTTGTTTTGATCGTGTGGAGATTATAAGCAATAATCACAGGGAAGAGCGTGTTGATTGTGGAACGAGCTGAGAGAGATGAACCAGAGAAAAGAAAAAAAAAATAAAAAATTTAGGCATTATATATGATCCTTGGAGATATTACAAAATAAACCTTGGAGAATTAAAAAAGTTGCAATCGGGTCCTTGTAGTTTGGTGCGAAAAGAGGAGGGAAAAGAGGAGATCTAACGGTTGAGATCACTTCTCTCACTTTTCTCTCGAGATCAACTTTTAAATGATCCAATCTATATATATATATATATATATATATATATATATGCATACATATGTTACGTCAAAATTTAAGATCATACATACTAAATTTATATTACATACCAATGGATCAATCTTCACCCTCCATCTTTATCTGATCTAATCGATGAGATTAATCCTAACAATTTAAAAAAACTCACTTTCACCGTTTTTTTTTCAAATATTAATCTCTTTCAAACCGTTAATCGTTAAGCGAAAAAAATAATTACCATTACGACGAGCATTTAATTATCTTTGTATATATAGCCATTTTGAGATACATTCAACAATATTTTTTCTTCATGTTTTTCACTTTTTTTTTTGTTACTGAAATTTGCATGAAAAAATCAAATGTAATTAAACACTAATTTAAATATTCTAATAATATCACGTGTGATATTAGTGTTAAATCACATATGATATATGTAATATCATATGTGATTTAACATTAATATCACATGTGATATTACATATCATATGTGATTTAACCCTAATATCACATGTGATATTATTAGAATATTCAAATTAGTGTTTAGTCACATGTGATTTTTTCATGCAAATTTCAATAACGAAAAAAAATGATAAAATATGAAAAGAATTGTCGAAAGTATATTAAAGTGTCCGTCTATAGAAATAATTAAAAAAATGGTGTAATTATTTTCTCTTAACGATTAACGGTTTAAGAAATATTTAAATTATAAAAAATATGTGAAATATCAAAATGATTTTAATTTCAATCAATTTTTTTTTAAAAAAAGTGAGGACGAATCCCTTGGTATGTGAGTATTAGAGAATGGAATTGTAGAGAAAGTGAATCATGTTTGAGAAAGAATAACGATTCTACTGTTTGGTACAAATAAAGAATGCGTGTGATATAGAGCATTCTCTTGTTTGGTTATTGTATATAATACATGAATAAAAATGAATTTTATCATTTAAATTTTCGTTTTAAACATTTGATTACCTAAATCATCATTAAAATAATATGATTATTTAAATTGCTACCTTAAATACACTGAGTATATGCCAACCTTCTATCGCAAAAGCAATATTGGAGGATCTTTTGTTGGGTGCAATTCGTAATAATGTGCACAATTGAAATTAATTCTAATATTATTTATTTATAATAGTTGTGGCGAATTTTGAAGAAACCCAAACATTAAAAAAAAAAAAAAAAAAAAAAGTTTGATATTAGCATTTGAATTCATCGGTTTTATAAGAAAAGGTTAAAAACAAACGTTGATATAAGAATTTGATATCAACCTATCAATTTTGTATTTCAAAAAAAAAAAAAAAAACCATAATTAAATGAATTAAAAGAACATTTTAAGACAATGATTGAAATCAATTTTTTTTTATTATACGAAAGAATCAACCATAGAATGCCTTCCCTTTTATTCATTTATTCTATCATTTCTTCACTATTTTAAGAGAATACGGAGAATGGAAAGAGAATCAAATATTGATTCACCGATTCCATTCTCAACGCAAACAAACACGAGAATGCTTCTCCATTCCGTTTCTCAGCTTTCCATTCCATCATACCAAACGTTCCCTTAGTTCTTACATCAAAACAAGAATGGGAAAATGAAAAAATGTTGTTGTCGGCAAACTTCAAGAGGACCTTATTAAGATAATTAGCTTGTTAAAATAAAAAATTTGCTGATATAAAAAGTAACTATTCAATTTCAAAACATAGTTAAAAAAAAAAAAAGTTCACAAAAAGCTTTGTACAGTGGCTCGCCTAAGATTTTACTAAAAGGGTGTTTGGTTTTATGGTATGGGGTTAGGGTAATAACTTTCATTTTTAGGGGGGGAGGGAGTGGAACCCAAATACCCAACACTACCCAAATTGCCACATCACCTCTATCCAATAAAAACCCTCAAACTCAAAATTACCCAATTCTACCAAAAAACTACCCAAAATGAAGGGAGTGGTACCCAAACTACCCAATTTCTTTTTCTTTTTCCATATATTTTTAATAAATAAAATCACAAACAATATTAAAATAAAAACATAACATTTCATTTAATAAAAAAACATTACATAATACTTAAAAAACTACATTACATAATACTTAAAAAAACTACAACTTAAAAATTGAAACTACAACTTAAAAAAAAACATTACATAAGTTGAAATAAAAAAAACATTACATGAGTTAGTGTTTTTGTTGTGGGAAATAAGTTGTGGGTTGGTTTGTTGTGGGAAATGAGTTGTGGGTTTTTAAAAAGGCGTGAGTTTTTTTTTTTTTTTTTAATTCCAACTAGCGTTGGAATGGCTTACTAGCCGTTGGAATCACTTTTGACCTTGCACACACATTCAGTTTCACAAGCCAAATGGCTAACCGAATTCCCCTACCCAATTCAGATGGGGCGGTGTTGCCGAAGAACCCGATCGGCACCGACCCCAATACCGAACCCACTCCCTCCTCTCTTATTGTAATTTTTTTGTTTGTTGATTAGTTATTAAAACTAAAAATGAAACCTATAAAAATAAGTATATCTCATATCCATCAAGCATGGTAGGTTTACAAACTCATTTCCATGCCCATACCTATAGTGATTCTTATTAATAAACCAAAAGGTAAAAGCTAAAGATATGGAACATATTTTTTCAAATAAACAGGTCTACGCAATTTACCTTGTAACTTGCCAAAGATACGTAATATATTTTCAAATAATCTTCGATCTAGCTAATATGATCGGTTAGCAGTAGGATACCAGGTCACCCTTTACTAAAAGTTACACCGTTGGTCCACCAACTAAACCAAATTTGAGCATTTAGTACTATTTTGGTAACGCTCGTTAAAAAAAATTAAAAAAAACTCTTAAATTTTTTTCTTATAAACTTTTTTTTTGATATGGATAAACTCTTTATATTTTTAAATATCTTGAAAATTGTAATTTTGTAAAAATAAATATAAATTCGACAGTTTAAAAAAATCTAGAAAAATAAGGAAAACTTTTTAAAATGATTTTTTAAATCTATATAATTTTAGTTTTAAAAATTACGTTTTAAGATTTTAAAAATATATAAAAGTTTATCCAGATTTAAAAAATAAAATAAAAATCTGAAAAAACTTTTTTAAAAATCGATTTCTTTTTGAAAAATCGGATATTTTTTATTTTAAAAATTACAATCTTCAAGATTTTTAAAAAATATATACAAAGTTTATTCGGATTTAAAAAAAATTAAAAAAATAAATGTATAAAAAAATTTATCTATTTTTTTCTAATTTTAAATTTAAAAAAATATATCTAGATTTTAATAATTTTTTTTTAAAGTTTTTAATTTTTTTTTAACGAGCGTTATCAAGATACGACTTAATGCACGAATTTGGTCCAGTTTGGGGGACCAACGGTGTAACTTTTAATCATGGGTGACCTGGTAACCTGCAGCTAACCGGTCATATTAGCTAGATCGAAGATTATTTGAAAATATATGGTATCTTTGACAATTTACAAAATACATTACGTAGACCTGTTAATATGTTGCATATCTTTAACTTTCACCCTAAACCAAATGCTCCTAAGTCCTTTAATAATTTACTTGAAGAACCTTATTTACGAAAAAAAAAATACTAGTAATTTATAAAAAAAGAAAAAGAAAAAGAAAAAGAAATACTAGTGATTTACTGATAAGGATATAAAACATACGTTTTTAGGGGGTCATTTAAGCCCTAAATCGACACATTTTATATCCGTTACTGCTTAAAATCGTTGCTTTTCACTTTTTAGGTATTTTGGAAGCAAAATGCTTTAATGAAGCATATTTGGACGAAAAGGAGCGAAAACATGAAGAAAATGGCAAAGTCAAGATCAAAGGAACTCCAGCACACCTGACGACGTCCCATCCAAAGCGCGCGCGTTCCTCTATGAAGACTTGATCAAAATGCACACGACGGCTCAGTGAATTTACGGTCTTAAAGCTGCGACGTCAAGCCTTATTTCGAAAGATGTTACTCACAAAACTACACGGGCGCCAAGATCCAAGATTAAGACGACGTCTCATGCGCATTGACTCGCATCACACATCTCAGTGATGCCGTCCCCAATGATGACTTGGCGAAACGAAACCCTAATGACGGCGACCTAACAAATACTAGCAAAAGGTGACGTCGCGATTGTAAATCGATATATAGAATTCGATTTTTCTGTATTTTAGGAGGTAGAATTTTGGAGAGCAAACCCTAACTCAGTTGTAGTCCGACTTGAACAGTATTCTAGGGTCCCATACCCTATTTTACACATCAAGATAAGTTTGTTTATCCAATTTATCATTTTGTCTACCCCATGTTCAATTGATTGTGTGTATGGTTGCTTGTTTAACATGTCTAGCTAAATTACTCTTGTGTTTGCTTAGATCTATGAAACCTAGTTATTGATTGTTGTTAGGTTGTCTCTTGTTTTAATTAGTAGACGCTAGAGTAAGGAAAACTGGTTTATTCTTTTATTGTTGCGAGCTTGAACGTCCTAAATAGCAAAAAGCCATAGGAGTGCACCTAGGCCATCGTTGTGTTTATTGCGTGAGTTGTAGCTTTATGATAATAGTGTATTCGAGGGAGATGCTATTGCACTTGCCGATCCCGGGTATTCTAAAAGAGAGTTACAATTCATAGAATAGGGAATTAGGCACCCCCTACGACTAATCGGAATACAACACATCAATTAAGATAAAGGAAGTGACAATTCAACCGACCAATAAAAGATAACTAGGGAGTAATATCATCTACGTGAACACATCTTTAATCATCATACGAGCACACCTCAATTAGCATAAACTATCCGTAGTTAATTAGATAATTAGATAATTAGTTAAGTAGTGAAATCGGTAGAAGTACCACCCTTAATCATATACCCCGAGATTTTACCCTTGCTTTCTTAAAAAAAACATAAAAAAGATTAAAAGAATCATCCTCAACCCCACCTTCTCGTCATATCTCTTTCTAGTATTCCTATTCCCTAGAGAACGAAATCAATCCCCGAGGCTTACCCCATACTACACTACAACGATTAGGTTCATCGCTAGAGGGTTGAAAAGCTTGCTCGTGAAAATGAGGTTTTCTAGGCCGAACCCACGCATCAAGTTTTTGGCGCGCTGGGAATAGAATAGCTAGTTAGACTTCTATCTCGTTTAGGTTCACTCGCTTGATTCTTATCAAGTGAGCTTTTTTTTTATCTATTTTTCATTAGCTTCCTTGTATTCTATCCTCATTCTTTATGTTTTTGTTCGTAACCTTGTCACTTTTCACCATAGGTGACAATCCACCACCACATCAACCACTTCCACTCAACCAACCACCACTTGACCCGCCAAGAGGCCGTACTCTTAGTGAATACTCTAGACCGAGCCATCAAGGCTATATGAACACCATTGAGCTCCCAATTCAAGCTAAAACTACGGCCATGCGATCCGACACCATCCGGTTGGTGCAAAACGGATGTGCATTCCATGGACTTCATTCCAAAGATCCTTGATCGCTTCCAAAACAGTCAAGAAATATTGACCAAAGGTTTTAGTCAACAAAAGTCTACTATTATGGACTCAATACAATTTCCCTTGGAATTTAGTGGATTCCGGGTCATTAAGTCCCACGGAGGTTGAATGGTGTGTGAAAACGTTCGATAGAATGATCGCTAAGGATAATGATCCGTAAGGATTTGGGTTGATAATTACACTCGATTGTTTGGAATTGTATTTGGATACGAACTATAAAGCACAACAATCGATTAAACAAGCGTGTATTGCAAGTAAATAAAATGTAAATTTAAAAACTACGAGGACTTAAAATGACAAGTTTAAAACTAAAGGGTATAAAATGAAAATTTTAAAACTTTTAAACTTAAAGAAAATTAAAATCTAAAAGAAAATATTTTACTAATATTATATTAATTTAATATTATCTAATTAATCAAAACTATTTTAAACTTATTTAAAATCTAGTTTAATTAATCTAAAAGGATTTATAATACAAAACTAACTAAGAAAATTACAAATTTTTTTTTCTAAAAATCTAGAACAACTTAAAAGATTTATAAAATTAAAAACAAATATTTTGTCTTTTAGCAAAGGTTTTATAAATTAAAAACTTAATTAATAATTTAAATCTAATTAAACTAATTAAAGGATTAAAATTAGAAAATAAAAGGAAAATTATAAGATTAATTATTATAGGTTCTAATTAAATTAACAAAGCTAGGAAAAATATAAAACATGGTTTTACTTAATAAAGATTAATTTTACTATTTAATACTTTAATATTAATTAATTATTAATTAAACTATTATTAATTACTAAAAATACTAGATGACAAAGGAAAATCTGAGAAAATTTCTAAAAATACTTTAATATGATAGAAACTTAAGAAAAATATAAAAATAGATAAGTGCTTAATAATAAGCTGAAAAGAAAATTAAAAAGCTAAATTATATTAAATAAATGCTATCACTATTTTTAAAGATGATGTTTTTGTGTTTTTTATTGTTTAAACCTATTTAACTACTGATAATAAGCAAATTTTAATGAAAACAAAAATTTTAAAACTTAAAAATAAGCAGATTGGAAGCTTATGAGCTTAATAGTTGAGCTTTTGGCTCGATTTGATGGTTTTAAGCTCAAATAAGCTTCACAGATTGGAACCAAAGGTAAAATAAGATGCAAATAAGCTAAAAGTACTTAAATTAAGCTAAAAGGCATAAAGAACCATATTGATAAGCTTAAGATAAGCAAATAAGCAATTACAAAATACTCTATGAACCAAACAGGCCTGCAAGGATCTTAAAGGTCTGATTAAGCTAGGGGCAAAAGCTCCAAAGCTCAAAATGAGCATTGACACAACAAGCTTGTTAGGTGAGCTTCTCAGAAAACCAAAGTATACAAGGTGGGCCCACTATTAAGCTCTGTGTGAGCTTGTGAAAGTGGCTCAAGTACACTGATTGAGCAGTGTACTGAGTGAATTGGGACAAGGTAAAAGCTACTTGCAGCCCTAACAAATAAGCTGCAAAGTGGAAATTAAGCACTGAAACTTTGAGATGGGTGGGTAAGCTATACAAAAAGCTAAAGAAGACAAGCTGGGGCTAACTAATGAACAAGCTGCAAGCTTATGAAATAAGTCTACTCAGCTGTGCACAGGGCACTTTTTTAGAAAAGGGCTTAAAAGAAACCAAGAAATAAGCAGTTTAACAAGCTAACTAGAAATTATAAAAAATACTATGATGAAGATGAGCAGCTAAATACTAATATCCCAAAAGCATAAAACATGAAACTCAATATTAAATCCTATAGAAAATTATCTAGTTTATTCAAAAACTGCCTAAGCTAAAATTTTGACTTTTTAAGATAAACTACCAAGTTGACTTTGATGAACTTTGGATTAATCCTACTTACTGATTATGTTATAATAAGCTATTTTAAGATGAAATTAAGCTAGATTACCAAGTTATGAACAAGCTGTGATGAATTTTACACTATAAATCCTAACGGTGAGCTCATAGATGAAGATTAAAGGAGATTTTGACTTTTTAACAAAAAGGTGTGTATTTTATGGTTGCAATGAGTTATTAGATCCTATTGTGACATAAAACAACAACAAGCAACAATACAATCACCTTTAACACGAGATAACTCGGTGAATCCAAACAACCTTTTAGAAAATTTGTTTTGAAGACCTAGGCACTAAAAGATTTTTAAAGCAAGGAATCCATTGATTAACTTATAATAACTATATTTAGACGAATAAAACTAAAATTAACACACTTTAAACAAGTAAACTAGGAAATGCAAATTTTGAAGAAATTGCTTACAAAATGGAATTCAAGTGAAATCGAGAACCAAGAACCGAGAAAGCACTTCCTATAGCTTCCCAAGAACATCTAACCCAAGTGGCAATCAAAATTTACCCCGCTCCAAATTGTGATCATCTTCTCCATTGATTTTTTATTTTCTAACTATTTTTGAGTATTTTTTTTTGTATTTTTGAATTTTAACTCTAAACTGGATTTTAAAGTTTCTAAAAGCTTTAAAAAAGCTTTAATAGGAGCTTATATGAGCTTATAAGTCCTTAACAACAACTAATTAACAACATTCACACATATTGAAAATTTAAGCTTGAAATTTGCATAAACTGAAAATGAGACTGAAACTTGAAATTGATCACTGAAAAAGATTCACATTCACTGAAAATACTTAAACAAAGTGCTTGAAAGCTAAATTTTACACTGGAATTTAAAACAACATTAATTCGACATAAGCTAAGTTAATTTACACTAGATATCTTCCACATTTCTTCCTCTTTCTTTATAATGATCTTTTAACTCTTTGTCGACCTCTGAATGTTTCCCACTTCATCTTGGCCATTGGATCCTTCAAATTCATCATAATCGTCCATTTGGCATTTTTGGCGCCAAAAGTATTTGAGCAGGTTTTTTGCATTTAATGAACTTTGGGAGGATGTGGAGGTGGAAGGGAGTGGGTAGACAGCTGGGGAGTAGATAGGTGAGGTGGAAAGGTGGTGAGGTGGTGGAAAAACCACCCTGGTTTTGGGTTGCAGGCGTGGGTGAGGGAGATGAACAGTGGAAGGCGGGGTTTGACTTTTTTGACCGGTATTAATAATAAGGGAAGGGTTCATTTGGGGGTTCAAGTGGGGTTTTGGACTGGGTTAATAATACAAAAGGGTCCATTTGGTTTGTAGTTTATCACAAGGACCATATTTGTAATTCACGAAAGTATAGGGCCTGATTTGACAAGTTTCCAAAGTTAACACAAAGACCGATTATGCCATTTATGAATAGTACAAGGGTTATATTTATTAATTTTACATTTTAAATTCACGAGGACCATTTTGTGAGTTTTCAAAGTTGAGGACCAAAGTTGTAAATATGCAATTTTAACTTCAAAGGACTATTTCTAACAACTTGTGAATCCCAAGGACCTTTAATGATATTTTACAAGTTTTGAATTACCGGGACTAGTTTTGACAACTTTTGGAACTTGGGGACTAAAGCGCCAATTATGCAAACTTGATCGTTTTCACACCTTTTGGTATTTTTGCATTTGAAACACATAAAACACTTATTTGTGATATTTTATCATTTTGATGCTTTGACGGTGTTTTGGATGTTTTTGGCGATCTAAAAGGTACAAAATGATGAGTATTTGTATACTCATCAATCCCCACACTAAGATATTGCTAGTCCCTAGCAATCTTTTTGAAACTTTAATGAATTTCATCTCTTTACCAAAATCCATTACTCGGAGTAGCCAATTGTTTCGATTCAAGTAAGAACCTTGGTACAATGATAACGAAATGATTTTGAGCAAATCACCACCGTCAACGGTTTTGATTTGTCTTTACGAAAGCCGTTTGTTTCGGACTAGCCAACTCTTAGATAAAATATCTTTGGTGAGTCGATTACCAATTATGGTTTTCCAACCGCCTTTACCACAAGCCATAAACTTATGGGCTAGCCAACTCTTTACTAATTAAAGATATGGTGAAATGAACGCCATACAATTTTGGGCAAATGCAAGCCATAAACGGTTTGATAAATCTTTACCAAGAGCCGTTTGCTCTGGATTAGCCAATCCTTTTGTTTATTAGACATGGCGGATCGATAACCGTAAGTGAGTAAGTGAGAAACACTTACTCAAAAAAAAAAAAAAAAAATTTTTGGCCAAAACGGGGAATTGGGTGGTATAATTACATGATAAAATTCATGAAATTTCCCCACACTAGAAATGAATATTGCCCTCAATATTCAAAGTACCCCCGGTTATGCGAAACATAGAACGAAAAGAGAAATATTACGGCCATTATTTTATTTTGTTATATACACATTTTTTTTTTGAAACTTATATACAACAATGGGCAAATCCCAGCACTGGGGTGGTAGAAAGTAGAAAGAAATCGAAATATGGATGAAAACCCATATTGTGTACTCTTTTTTGATTCCCGAGTCGCTAGCTTGACTCGATCCCGCATTCATTGGTTCATGGGGAAAGTTTGTAGATCCGGGACAACCATGGGTGGAATGTCCTCTCCAAAATAGTGTTTCAATCGATGACCATTCACTTTAAAATTTGGACCATCGGGTTGAGATAACTCAATGGTTCCATAAGGAAATACTTGAATTGAAAAGAAGGACTCGATCACCGACGTTGAAAACGCGGTTCTTGATTTTGGAGTCATGAATCTTCTTTGTCTTTTCTTTGTAGATCAAAGAGTTCTCGTATGCTTGATCACGTAGTTCATTTAATTCATTCATTTGAATTTTTCTGTGATCACCCGCAGTTTGGATATCGAAGTTGGCATGTTTTAAGGCCCAGTATGCTTTGTGCTCTAGCTCAATCGGCGGATGACACGCCTTTCCGTACACTAGCTTGTATGGAGTACACCGGTGGGTGTTTTATAAAATTGTCTGGAAGGCCAGTCGTCATCTAGCTTATCCGACCAAGAGGCACGGTTTTAAGCCACTCGTCCTCTCGAATTCTTTTAATCCTCGGTTGAAACTTCCACTTGCCCACTTGTTTGGGGTGGTACGCAGAGAGAGGCGGTGGGTTACACCATAATTTTGCATGACTCTATCAAACCGGTCATTGCGAAATCGTGCACGATCACGATTATAGCTCGTGGAGTTCCAAACCTAGCAAAAGAGATTTTAAGAATTTCACAACAACTCGGGCATCATTGGTAGGTAAAGCTTTCGCTTCAACCCATTTTGACAAATAGTCAACAGCCACAAGTATGTATTTGTTTCCTCGAGATGATGGAAATGGTCCCATAAAGTCAATGCCCCAGATGTCAAAAATCTCACACTTGAATGGCGTTTTGCGGCATTTCATTTCTTTGAGAGATATTTCCGTGACGTTGACAAGCGTCACATGCTTTGACAAAATCGTGGGCATCCTTATAAATAGTGGGCCAATAAAACCGAAATCAAACACCTTTTGGCGGTGTAATTTGGACTATGATGGCCCCGGTGGGTCGGCATGGCAAGCTTTGAGAATGTCCATAGCTTCTCGTCCATAAACACACCGTCGGATGACTTGATCCGCATGATTTTGAATAAGTAGGGTCGTCCCGAGTAATGTTTAACATCCTTGAAGAATTTGTTCTTCCGTGGGTCGACATTCCTTTCACTATGAAGTTACCGCATGGTAATTTGCGAAGTCGACAAACCATGGGGTAGTAGAGTTTCACGAAAAGTAACCACATTGAGTGTTTCGAGAGGAAATGTTTCATTTATTTCCTTTTCTCGAAAACATCTTGGTGTGGGTTTTCTAATCGAGACGGATGATCAATGACTAGGTTCTCGGCTCCTTTTTATCACGTATAATGATATCAAATTCTTGCGGGAGGAGAACCCAACGGAGCAATCTCGGCTTTGCATCTTGTTTTGCAAAGAGATATTTGAGAGCCGAGTGATCCGTATACACCACGCATTTGGTCAAGATTAGGTATGGTTTAAACTTCTCAAACGCATACACCACGGCTAGTAGCTCTTTTTACATAGTGGTGTAATGGGTTTGAGCTTGATCATAGTCTTTTCGCGTGGTGGATGAGGTGAAAATGCTTGGTTCTCGTTGCCTAGGATGCGCACCGATAGCAAAATCACTTGCATCGCACATGATTTCAAAAGGCAAGTCCCGTCGGGGCAGCGAGAATGGGTGCTACGTAAGCTTTTCTTTAATGTTTCAAAAGCTTGATGCACTCGGTGAGAAGATAAAAGGACATCTTTTCAAGAAGATGGGTCATAGGCGGGCGATTTTAGAAAAATCTTGTATGAATCTGCGATAAAACCGGCATGACCTAAAAACTCCTAATACCTTTGACGGTAGTAGGATGAGGCAATTGGCAATGACATCCACTTTCGCTTTGTCAACATCAATCCCGTTTTGAAATCTTATGGCCTAGGACAATTCCTTCCTTGACCATAAAATGGCTCTTTTCCCGTTTAGACAAAGATTGGTGTCTTCACACCGTTTGAGCATTTTTCTAAATGGGAGAGACATGTTTGAAATGAGTCCCCAATGACCAGAAGTCATCCATAAACACCTCCATTGTTTCCCCGATCATGTCGTGGAATATGGCCATCATACATCGTTGGAACGTGCGGGAGCGTTACATAGGCCAAAAGGCATACGTCTGTAGGGCAAAAGTTCCGTATGGGCGGTGAATGTGGTCTTTTCTTGATCCTGTGGATCAATGGGGATCTGAAATAACCCGAGAAACCATCTAGGAAACAATAGTATTCGTTCACGATAATCTCTCAAGCATTTGGTCCATGAAGGGTGAGGAAAATGGTCTTTTCGGGTGGCATCATTCAACTTACGATAGTCAATACAAACCGCCAACCCGTAACCAATCGAGTTGGAATTAACTCGTTTTCTTCATTTGTGACAACGATGAATGCCACCCTTTTAGGAACACGTTGAATTGGGCTAACCCAGGACTATCCGAGATCGGGTAAATTAATCCCGCATCGAAGTTTGAGAACTTCTGTTTGATAACCTCATGAATCTTAGGATTCACCCTTCTCCGATGTTGAACTGTTGGTTTGAAATCATCCTCCATCAAGATTTTGTGAGTACAAAACTCAGGGTTGATACCCTTAATGTCGGAGAGTTTCCAAGCAATTGCTTGCTTGTGCAACTTCAAAACCTTTATGAGAGCAGTCTTTTCATCTTTACTTAAATCTCGAGCAATAATGACGGGTATTTTATCATCACCCTCAAGAAATGCATACTCGAGATGAGGTGGTAAGTCCTTAAGTTCGACTTCGGGAGGATCATTAGATTTTTCAATAGTTTTGATTTCCTCTTTATGAAGTTCTTGAGGAGGGATGGATGAAGGATCATCATTGAGCATCTTCTCGATGAGAAGAATATCTCCCTCGATGTCAATTGGGCGTGATCAATTTCCCATGAAACCGAATCACTAGACAAGTATGCTTCAATCTCTTCCAAGATGAAGTCACTTTCCTCAAACGGAGTGAGACAAGGAGTAGAATTGGCAATGATGGGTTGAGATGAATGAGTGAGATTATCACCGAAGAATTATGAACATAACCGAGAACTTCTTGAGAGTACTCTTGAAGCAACATCAATGATATCTATTCGGTTAACCGACTCGGAATCATAGTTTGCGGAGTACCTCAAGTTTGATCAAGGTTAAAGGTGGCGACTTCATTACCCACACGTAATGTAATTTCATGCTCAAATACATCAATAAGAGCACGGCCCGTTCTCGTGAATCCTCGTCCAACAATGAGAGGAACCCGTTGATCGACATCGAAATCAACAACTACAAAGTCACCGGAAAATGGAACTTTCCTACTTTCACGAATACATCCTCGGCAATGCCAAGTGGACGGGATATTGTACGATCTGCAAGCTCGAGAGTCATGCATGTAGGAGTAAGGTCCTAAGAGAAAGTTTCTTCCATCTTGAATGAGGCATCGAGGTTAATGCTTGCACCAAGATCGGCTAAGGCAAAGCATTCAACCATCCACGGAAATACACAAGGTAAGAGAAATTTTCCGGGATCTCCAAGCTTCTCGGAAGCTTCTTTATGACTATTTGGCGAGCGCTCGTTCGAAGGGTTTAGCCATTTCAACAGTTTTCCTTGTTGCTTAACATGTGTTTGAGAGTTGATGCAAACTTGGGCATCGGCATGATAGCATCCATAGCTTATGTCAAAATGTAATTCTTGGAAAATTTGAAAAATTTGTCCATTTGATGACCGCTTTTTCGTGGAGCTTTTGCTCATTCAAACGTGATGGGTAAGGAATAGAAGATTTGGATTTGGGGTTTTCAACGGGAGCTACTGGAGGTTCAAAAACAACTCCTGGATTGGATTTGGGTTTCGGGACAACTTGAGGATGGACATCGTTGGTACCTCCGTTATTAGTAGGAAGTTCCTTGTCTTTTGTCGCCTCATGTTCACGTTCCACTACCTTAGGAGAAGAAGAAGAAGAGGAGGTAGGAGGAACAATGGGTCCTTCGTATGATACACCACTTCTGGTTGTGATCGCCTTTGCATCGCCCCTCGGGTTAGCGATCGTGTTGCTTGGAAGTTTTCACGAGCCCGGGGTTGATCATTTAAAGACTTCTTAATGTCGAAATCGGCTAACCAACAACTGTTCATTTCATCTTGGGATTTCATGAATTGCTTCAATAGCTCATCGGATGATGGTCCAGTTGGAACAATGGCGTGAGTTTGATTAGGAAAATTCGGCCTCTATTGTTCGGATTAGGGCCTTGATTTTGAAAATTTCCTTGGTTAGGATTCATATTCCCATGAAATTGATTCCCTCGATTGAAATTGTTTTGATTAAAATTTCGTTGATGTTGGAAACCTTGATTTGGTCCGGGATAGAAATTACCTTGGTTTTGATAACCTTGGTTCATTCTAGGTTGGTTCGATTCGGTTTTGCATGTTATGATTACGGTTAAAACCGGGTGGTCCACGATAAGTATTAACACGGTAGTTTGGTTCATTTTGAGGACGATATTGATTACCTCCACGATGTGAAGTACCGGCTATAGCATTGGCTTCAAACGGACTACCATCGGTGGCGATCTGATTGTACTATGCATGAGGGCCACCACAAGTGACACAAACCTCGACTTTCTTCACTTCACCATGTGATGGTGTGCGTGTGAAAGTGACTTTCTTTGGTTAGCAAGAACCAAAGCTCGAATAGCATCCGTGAGTTTGTCAATCTTAGCATCGGTGCTAGATGTACTCACGTGAGATGAAGTAGAAGGTCCTGCATTAGGCGGGGCCGATATGTCTTTGTTCGTATAGGCGGACACAGGACTTATTTTCTATGATTTGCAAGGCTTCTTTTGTGGTTTTGCTCGAAAATTACCTCCCGGAGGCATTTAAAGTCTTGGTCGGTTTGGCTCGAGACCATTGTAGAAAGTATCCATTTGCATTAACTCGGTAAAACCATGATGCGGACACTTTGAGCAACTCTTTATAACGATCCCATGCCTCACCGAATGATTCATCAAATCTTTGAGTAAATTTCATTATCTCATTCTTAAGACTTGTAGTTCGGGATGGAGGATAGAATTCGTTAACAAACTTAGTGACTAAATCCTCCCATGTCTCAATGGAGCGAGGGTTGTTTCTCGAGCCAAATCACGGCTTGTCCTCTGAGAGAATGGGAACAGAAGAAGCTTAATTGCTTCATGTGGGACATTCTTGTATTTGATGGTTGATGCAATCTTGTTGAACCATCGAATATGTGCATAGGTCGTCCCGCTCAAAACCATAAAATTGGCTTTGGGTTACAAGATTAAGCAACCCGGTTTTGAGCTCGAAGGTATCGACCACGATGGTTGGGACAACAATAGCATCTCCGTAACCATCGATGGGTGCTTGGAAAGCTCATTCATCGGCTTATCTTACGCCATTACGACGGGGGTGGTGGTGCTAGGCGTTCCTCGATCGCGGATGAGGAGTAGAACGTCCTCACGTTTACGTGGAATACTTACAAGTTCGAAAGTGGACTTGTAGAGTGGAAGAACGAGTGCGCATGCACTAAGTATAAAATCAATTTTCAAAAACAAATGCGAGGCAAAGCGACAAGTGAACTTAAACCAATAATCACAAATGAAATGGCTTCTTTGAAAAAGGTACACCAAATCACAAGGACACAAAGGCAAGTTTTGATCTTTAAGATTGGGAACTTATTAATGTTCACACCCCAGGTTGGTAGTGTTACGCCTTGGTTTTGCGGTGGTTGATTTTATGTATTTATTAAGTACCACTAAAAGACGTAGGTATGGATTTGTGCTAAGGGTTTAAAAACTTTTGGACAATATTTTTGGTATCGTCTCGTTTAACCAATCGTACTCTTTAAGAATCACCTTAAAGAAAATACGGGATAGAAAACGTTACAATTGTTTTGTTGTTTTATATTTTTTGGTGTTGTTAACACTTTAGGAAAAGTGTTAATGAACTTTTGATTTTGATAACTTTACAAAAGCTGCTTACAAAGGTGGTATATGTGCAAATCTTGGGTGCGAAAATGTTTAAAACACTTTCTGACCTCCCGTAGGCGCCAAAATTTTGATCGCTTCAAAGCAGGTCAAGAAATATTGACCAAAGGTTTTAGTCAACAAAAGTCTACTATTATGGACTCAATACAATTTCCCTTGGAATTTAGTGGATTCCCGGGTCGTTAAGTCGCACGGAGGTTGAATGGTGTGTGAAAACGTTCAGAAGTAGAATGATCACTAAGGATAATGATCTGTAAGGATTTGGGTTGATAATTACACTACTGATTGTTTGGAATTGTATTTGGATACAGAACTATAAAGCACAACAATCAGATTAAACAAACGTGTATTGCAAGTAAATAAAAATGTAAATTTAAAAACTACAGGGACTTAAAATGACAAGTTTAAAACTAAAGGGTATAAAATGAAAATTTTAAAACTTTTTAAACTTAAAGAAAATTAAAATCTAAAAAGAAAATATTTTACTAATATTATATTAATTTAATATTATCTAATTAATCAAAACTATTTTAAACTTATTTAAAATCTAGTTTAATTAATCTAAAAAGGATTTATAATACAAAACTAACTAAGAAAATTACAAATTTTTTTTTTCTAAAAATCTAGAACAACTTAAAAGATTTATAAAAATTAAAAACAAATATTTTTGTCTTTTAGCAAAGGTTTTATAAATTAAAAACTTAATTAATAATTTAAATCTAATTAAACTAATTAAAGGATTAAAATTAGAAAATAAAAAGGGAAAATTATAAGATTAATTATTATAGGTTCTAATTAAATTAACAAAGCTAGGAAAAATATAAAAACATTGTTTTACTTAATAAAGATTAATTTTACTATTTAATACTTTAATATTAATTAATTATTAATTAAACTATTATTAATTATTAAAAATACTAGATGACAAAGGAAAAATCTGAGAAAATTTCTAAAAATACTTTAATATGACAGAAACTTAAGAAAAATATAAAAATAGATAAGTGCTTAATAATAAGCTGAAAAGAAAATTAAAAAGCTAAATTATATTAAATAAATGCTATCACTATTTTTAAAGATGATGTTTTTGTGTTTTTTATTGTTTAAACCTATTTAACTACTGATAATAAGCAACTTTTAATGAAAACAAAAATTTTAAAACTTAAAAATAAGCAGATTGGAAGCTTATGAGCTTAACAGTTGAGCTTTTGGCTCAATTTGATGGTTTTAAGCTCAAATAATCTTGAAATAAGCTTCACAGTTGGAACCAAAGGTAAAATAAGATGCAAATAAGCTAAAAGTACTTAAATTAAGCTAAAAGGCATAAAGAACCATATTGATAAGCTTAAGATAAGCAAATAAGCAATTACAAAATACTCTATGAACCAAACAGGCCTGCAAGGATCTTAAAGGTCTGATTAAGCTAGGGCAAAAGCTCAAAAGCTCAAAATGAGCATTGACACAACAAGCTTGTTAGGTGAGCTTCTCGAAAACCAAAGTATACAAGGTGGTGCCCACTATTAAGCTGTGTGAGCTTGTGAAGTGGCTCAAGTACCTTGATTGAGCGATGTCTTGAGTGAATGGGACAAGGTAAAAGCTACTTGCAGCCCTAACAAATAAGCTGCAAAGTGGAAATTAAGCACTGAAACTTTGAGATGGGTGGGTGAGCTACACAAAAAGCTAAAGAACACAAGCTGGGGCTAACTAATGAACAAGCTGCAAGCTTATGAAATAAGTCTACTCAGCTGTGCACAGGGCACTTTTTTAGAAAAGGGCTTAAAAGAAACCAAGAAATAAGCAGTTTAACAAGCTAACTAGAAATTATAAAAATACTATGATGAAGATGAGCGACTAAATACTAATATCCCAAAGCATAAAACATGAAACTCAATATTAAATCCTATAGAAAATTATCTAGTTTATTCAAAACCCACTAAGCTAAAATTTTGACTTTTTAAGATAAACTACCAAGTTGACTTTGATGAACTTTGGATTAATCCTACTTCATCGATTATGTTATAATAAGCTATTTTAAGATGAAATTAAGCTAGATTACCAAGTTATGAACAAGCTGTGATGAATTTTACACTATAAATCCTAACGGTGAGCTCATAGATGAAGATTAAAGGAGATTTTGACTTTTAACAAAAAGGTGTGTATTTTATGGTTGCAATGAGTTATTAGATCCTATTGTGACATAAAACAACAACAAGCAACAATACAATCACCTTTAACACGATAACTCAAGGAATCCAAACAACCTTTTAGAAAGCTGTTTTGAAGACCTAGGCACTAAAACAGATTTTTAAAGCAAGGAATCCATTGATTAACTTATAATAACTATATTTAGACAGAATAAAACTAAAATTAACACACTTTAAACAAGTAAACTAGGAAATGCAAATTTTGAAGAAATTGCTTACAAAATGGAATTCAAGTGAAATCTGAGAACCAAGAACTGAGAGCACTTCCTATAGCTTCCCAAGAAGCATCTAACCCAAGGGCAATCCAAAATTTACCCTGCTCCAGCTGTGATCATCTTCTCCATTGATTTTTTATTTTCTAACTATTTTTGAGTATTTTTTTTTGTATTTTTGAATTTTAACTCTAAACTGGATTTTAAAGTTTCTAAAAGCTTTAAAAAGCTTTAATAAGAGCTTATATGAGCTTATAAGTCCTTAACAACAACTAATTAACAACATTCACACATATTGAAAATTTAAGCTTGAAATTTGCATAAACTGAAAATGAGACTGAAACTTGAAATTGATCACTGAAAAAGATTCACATTCACTGAAAATACTTAAACAAAGTGCTTGAAAGCTAAATTTTACACTGGAATTTAAAACAACATTAATTCGACATAAGCTAAGTTAATTTACACTAGATATCTTCCACATTTCTTCCTCTCTTTCTTTATAATGATCTTTTTAACTCTTTGTCGACCTCTGAATGTTTCCCACTTCATCTTGGCCATTGGATCCTTCAAATTCATCATAATCGTCCATTTGGCATTTTTGGCGCCAAAAGTATTTGAGCAGGTTTTTTGCATTTAATGAACTTTGGGAGGATGTGGAGGTGGAAGGGAGTGGGTAGACAGCTGGGGAGTAGATAGGTGAGGTGGAAAGGTGGTGAGGTGGTGGAAAAACCACCCTGGTTTTGGGTTGCGGTGATGGGTGAGGAGATGAGCAGGTGGGCGGGGTTTGACTTTTTTGACCGGTATTAATAATAAGGGAAGGGTTCATTTGGGGGTTCAAGTGGGGTTTTGGACTAGGTTAATAATACAAAAGGGTCCATTTGGTTTGTAGTTTATCACAAGGACCATATTTGTAATTTTGAAAGTATAGGGGCCTGATTTGACAAGTTTCCAAAGTTAACACAAAGACCGATTATGCCATTTATGAATAGTACAAGGGTTATATTTATTAATTTTCCATTTTAAATTCACCAGGGACCATTTTTGACAGTTTTCAAAGTTGAGGGACCAAAGTTGTAAATATGCAATTTTAACTTCAAAGGACTATTTCTAACAACTTGTGAATCCCCAAGGACCTTTAATGATATTTTACAAGTTTTGAATTACCAGGGACTAGTTTTGACAACTTTTGGAACTTGGGGACTAAAGCGCCAATTATGCAAACTTGATCGTTTTTCACCCTTTTGGTATTTTGCATTTGAAACACATAAAACACTTATTTGTGATATTTTATCATTTTGATGCTTTGTGGGTGTTTTGGATGTTTTGGCGATCCTAAAAGGTATAAAATGATGAGTATTTGCATACTCATCAATCCTAATAAACATCTCTAGGATTTTCTAAAATCATTGACTCTATCGACCTTGATGCTATCACACGGAGACCACGCGCTGCGTCTCTTCCAATTCTCCCTACGGGACCAAGCTAGTAATTGGCTCGAGCAACTTCCATGGATCCATCTCGAGTTGGGATGATCTCACCACTGCTTCCTTGCGAATTTTTCCCACCGGGAGAATTACCAAGCTAAGGAATGACATCTTGATGTTCCAACAACGTCAAGGCGAAACTCTCTATGAGGCGTGGACTCGATTCAAGGACTTGCTCCATAAAGTCACTCATCACGGCATTGATCTTTGGCTTCAAGTCCAAATCTTTTACGATCATGTCAATCTCTCAACTAGGCAAACCATCGACCAAGCGACCGATGGAAAGTTTAGAGAACTTACTGTGGAAGAGTCATGGGGTACAATAGAGGACCTTGCCCTCTATGAGAACGAATTTTGGAATGACCCCTGTGAGTTGCCCAAACCATCAAGGCAATCTCCTTGCCTCCCATTGACTCACAACCTTCCAATCGTAGGATGCTCGAACTTGAAGATCAAGTCAAATTCCTAATGAGCTCCTACGAAGCTCCCAAGCCTTCAAGCCAAGTGAACAAAATTACTCTACCTTGTGAATTATGTAGTGGTCCCCATGACACTCATAATTACACAAAACTCTCCGAACAAGATTTTTTGGACTAAGCCTCCACGCGTACCGACGGAGTGGGAGATAAGTGGTACACTTTCAAGCCCGAGCAAAACAACCTAGGAAATTCCTACAACCCCTCGTGGAGGAATCACCCTAACCTTAGGTGGAGCAAAAACTCAACCCCTCCCCCCAAAACAACTCATCTAGTCCACCCAATAGGTCCCATCCAAACCACACCTCTTACAACTACCCTCTAAACACTGAAACTTCCACTAGTCTCGAGGGAATGATGTCCAAATTCATGTCATCTTAAGAATCTCGATTGACTAAGCTTGAAGCCGATTTCAAGCAACGACAAAGCGAGATGACAAACAAGCTCGACACCCTCTTAAAAGCCTTCAATGACCGGGATGTAGGAGCACTCCCAAGTGACACTATAAAGAACCCAAAAGCGAATTCGATTTCATCGACTCCATGTTCTTGCTCACCAAGGGAGAGTGCATATCCAAGCCCCTCGCACCCACAAGTCCATTAGGTCAACGCCATCAACACGTGTCCAAACGACCCATCATGAGAAACCAACAACCCAAGTTGATAGTCCATCCAACTCTTGAAACACCAATCATTCAAAAACCCAAATCTACTCTAGAAGAGGAGTTTAAGGAGCTTTACCAAGAAAAACCGGTTCTTGAAGTCTTGACTCATGCGCCTTACTATAATGCTTTAAAGGATAAATATGAGCAAGAACTAAAACTAGGAGAACGTGGGTCCGCATTCGTGCAAAACAAATTACCTAAGAAGTTAGATGATCCCGGACTATTCATTCTTCCATGTAGTATTGGATATTCCAAAGCTTTCGACACATTAGCCGATCTTGGGTCAAGCATCAACCTTCTTCCATTATCCCTCCATAAAAGCCTTAACCTAGGTAAGATAGAACCAATGGAAACAATCTTAGGTTTAGCGGACGGTAGTATTGCATATCCGGTAGGAATAATGAAGGACATGGTAGTACACGTAGGTCAATTAACTCTTTTGGCGGATTTCCATGTGCTAGACATGAATAAGGACCCGACGTGCCCATTGTTAGTTGGAAGGGGATTCTTAGCTACCGCTAGTGCCATAATTGATTGTAAGATGTCTAAGATAGTGGTAGGAGAAGGGAGTGCTAGGTCAATTTATGAAGTCAAGAAGCATTCCTACTGCAATAAGGGTGAACAAATACCTTATGAGATCATGCTAGATAGGAAACCATCTAGATATGGACCTTGGACCAATAGAGACTTTGTAGGCCCTCAACGACCTTTCTATTTAGAAGAAACCAACGTGAGTAACTTAACTCTCAATGAACAACAATTGTATAGGAGCATTGAAGTGAACCCATTCAAGGATACTTTAGTGTTTAGGAAGATGACCGAATTCCTAGGAACCTTGCCCGTTAATCTTTGCGTGAATTGGTGGAAAGTTGAGAGTGAGAAGGCTAAGTATAATTGGAGTTGGGATAGACCACCTAGTGATGGGAATGGAGAGTGGCACATTAGGATGACAATCTATGATCCTAACGGTGAGAAGTTTGAAAAGACATACCGGACTAAGCGTACTAAGAGGAAATTAAAAGAAAAGTTTGATCCCTGTGACATTCTTGAGGATAAACTTACTTACCTAGGTACGTAGGAGCACGACTCGAGTTTAGCTACAAGACTCACAAATAAAGAAAAGCCCTTCGTGGGAGGCAACCAATGCTTAATTGTTTGCTTGTTTTGTATTTCAATTTGTGTGTTTATATATCTTTTTCATTGTTATTTATTCTCATGTTAGACTTTATGAAAATGCTTTATTTTGTTTTTAATCTCGTCTTAATTACATATAAAGGTATTTTACAAAAAGATAAGTGTAGGGAAGATCATATAAGTTTTTAAGAATATGAACATGAGAATTAAAATAATTGAAATTGATATATATGTGTGTTTGTAAGAGTCAAATGCTTGTATCGAGTCAAAATGGATGTTTTGCAGAAATTTTTCCAGGTTTTAATGAGGTAATTTTTCCAGAAAAACGCAACAGACCAGTTTTTGTCAAAACAACCTGACGGCGTCAGGATTAACACCTGACGACGTCAGACAATGTTGAAACAAAATATCAGTTTCGTTTTCTATGCAATTAATAATTTTTCGAAATCCCAATTCTTAATTTTCCAGAAAAAACTGCAAACATCCATTCCACAAGTATTATATCTTACATGCTTTCTAGTGTAGTTGTGTGTCATATATAGTTTTACCGCTGATTTTACTCGAAGGTTTCGTTTATTTTCTTATAAGTGTGTAGGTTATATTGGACAAGAAGAAGAAACACATATTGGATGAAGCTTATTACTTATGCATTCTTCTTGGAGGAGGATTTAACAACTTCACACATATCCTACCGAGCTAGTCGGGGGTATTAGTTTCTTTCTTACTTACCTTCCTTTATCATAACTTTGATACTTTCGGGGAACATTAGGGACAATGTTCAGTTTAAGTGTAGGGAGGGAGAACGAAACGGGAACTTAGAACTATTCACTCATTTGATTATTTGTCTTATCCTTAGTAATTAGTGTAATAAACCATATGAAATATTTGTTAGGGTAATTTTAGCACCAAATTTAATTTTTTTAATGACATTGACAAGCTAAACTTTAGTCTTAATAAAGCGTCTCATGGATAGGAATTATATGACTAGCACAAAAAACCGTATACTACTCGAATTCTACCCCAAAAATGTGAGGTTCGCCCCTAGATGTTTAAGAATAAAAGCATTCATCTTTAATGCTTAGTGAGTATACCGGTAGTATAATAGATTCTAGAACTTGTTTTGTGATGCATTCCGAGATCGCTAGTGAGACTACACTTGTGTAGTTAGAAGTAACTAAATGATAAGAGGCATTATGATAACCCTTGTTTTAAACCTGTATTATAATTACATCTTCCACATCGGTTGAGTAATTACCCCTCACCCTTGCGATGTACTCATCTTTAGTACACGATACCCCTAGTTAACCCCTCACAGCCTATCCTTTTCGCGGTTCTTGTAATGTTTCGGTTTTCCGGAATATCAATGAAAACATTGTTTATAATCCACCCCCAAATGTGCACCCAAATCGCCTTAGCCTACCTTGTATGCACTCATCTTTAGTGCATTATTGTTATCATCACTAAACCCTTAGTTCAATTATCTAGTTACTTGCATGGTTGCTAAGTCGACTCATATCTTTTGAACACAGTTTTGGGACGATTGGGACTCATGGGTTAAGTAATATTTTATGGAGTAACGGAAAGAGCGATAAATTCAAATTCCTTTATCTACGTAATTAAATACTCCAAGTGTTTTGATCTTTTCAAATCGGGTCAATTAGTGTTAGTTAAATAAAAACTCAAGTGTAGGGATGGTCCTATAAATCCCTTATATTCTGATGTTATCGTAGAGGATGGTAGAGTAAAAAAGTATGAAAAAAAAATCGAAAAAAAGAGAGTAAAGAGTTGAAAAAAATGAAAAAAATGAGAAAAAAATAAGGGCTACCATCCTACATCTATCTTTATTTTTATGTTTTTAAGTTTATGTTTGTTTTGTTTCAAGTTATCTAGTGTTAGAAGTCGAGTCTTGGCTTAGCAACGCCACGCTTTACATGCTTGTAACATAAGATTTTTGACTTGCCACCACTAAATATCCCCTATTTTACAAAACCCTTTACTTTCCTACCCTAAGCCTAACGTTACAACCCTTATAAAGACCTCTTAGATAGTTATTCCTAGGTGCTTACTCCAAAGCGGTGGAGGTTTGATCTATTCTCAAGCTTATGGTAATCTATGTACTATGCCAGGTAATGAGTGCTTATCTTCCATTTCCATTCATATTATATTCATATAAACCCGAGAGATGAGAGAATCCAAACACCAATTGTGAGGTGCTAGTGTATAATTTCTATGCTTGTTATGACTATTGTGGCGCTATTACTTGTTGTAGATTATCTTAAACCAATGCTTCATGCCCCCAACTTATAAATTGATTGGCTAAAAGCACATTTGCTTGAGGACAAGCAAATACCAAGTGTAGGGATATTTGATAAGGATTTAAAACATACATTTTTAGGGGGTCATTTAAGCCCTAAAACAAAACATTTTATATCCGTTACTGCTTAAAATCGTTCCTTTTCACTTTTTAGGTCTTTTGGAAGCAAAATGCTGGAATGAAGCATATTTGGACCAAAAGGAGCAAAAACATGAAGAAAATGGCAAAGTTAAGATCAAAGGCACTCAACACACTTTGG
Organism: Chrysanthemum lavandulifolium; assembly: GCA_022545495.1. Lineage (NCBI taxonomy): Eukaryota > Viridiplantae > Streptophyta > Magnoliopsida > Asterales > Asteraceae > Chrysanthemum > Chrysanthemum lavandulifolium. The sequence continues at coordinate 148,460,896 of CM040239.1, read as the reverse complement.
CGTCCCATCGAAGGTGGCGTCGTCCTCTATGGAGACTTGATCAAAGTGCATAGCAGCTCAGTGGAATTTAAGTCCTAAAGCTGACGGCCTCACACTTATTTCTCGGAAGGCGTCACTCAAAAACTACACCGGACGCCCAAAATCCAAGATTAAGACGACATCCTGCATGAATACTGACGACGTCACACATCTCAAGTGATGCCGTCCTAATGATGACTTGGCTCAAACGAAACCCTAATGACGGCGACCTAGCTGCGTCACTAGCAAAAGGTGACGCCGTCGCGATTGTAAATCTACATATAGAATTCGATTTTTCTGTATTTTCGGAGGTAGAATTTCGGAGAGCAAACTATAACTCAGTTATAGTCCGACTTGGACAGTATTCTAGGGTCTCATACCCTATTTTACACATCAAGATAAGTTTGTTTATCCAATTTATCATTATGTCTACCCCATGTTCAATTGATTGTGTGTATGGTTGCTTGTTTAACATGTCTAGCTAAATTACTCTTGTGTTTGCTTAGATCTATGAAACCTAGTTATTGATTGTTGTTATGTTGTCTCTTGTCTTAATTGATAGACGCTATAGTAAGGAAAACTGGCTTCTTCTTTCATTGTTGCGAGCTTGAACGTCCTAAATAGCAAAAAGCCATAGGAGTGCACCTAGGCCATCGTTGTGTTTATTGCGTGAGTTGTAGCTTTATTATAATAGTGTATTCGGGGGAGATGCTATTGCACTTGCCGATCCCGGGTATTCTAAAGGAGAGTTACAATTCATAGAACTAGGGAATTAGGCACCCCCTACGACTAATCGGAATACGACACACCAATTAAGATAAAAGAAGTGACAATTCAACTGACCAATAAAAGATAACTATGGAGTAATAGCATCTAAGTGAACACATATTTAATCATCATACGAGCACACATCAATTAGCATAAACTATCCGTAGTTAATTAGATAATTAGATAATTAGTTAAGTAGTGAAATCGGTAGAAGTACCACCCCCCAATCATATACCCCGAGATTTTACCCTTGCTTTCTAAAAAAAATATAAAAAAGACTAAAAAGAATCATCCTCAACCCTACCTTCTCGTCATATATCTTTTTCTAGCATTCCTATTCCCCTAGAGAACAAAATCAATCCCCGCGGCTTACCCCATACTACACTACAATAAATAGGTTCACTGGCTAGAGGGTTGAAAATCTTGATCGTAGAAAAGAAGGTTTTCTCGACCCCGAACCCACGCATCATTTACAAAGAAAAAAGCACTAGAAAAATGACACCCTCTTTGTTGTATTTTTCACCCCACTTAATTGCACAAAAAAAGACAGAAGCTACTTTACTCATTTTTCTTCATATTTCAGCTGTGTTATTTCTTCTTCAATAACGTCTCATTTCATCTTCCTCATTCCAACATTGTTTTTGGCTAAAAACAAGGCAAACACTCCTTAGGGGTTGTTTGACCCATTGCCCTCCAAGTTGGCTCCGCCCGTGCATTTTGTTGATCAATTTAGATATAATCAATTTAGCAAATTTGAGTGTTTAAATATGCAATGAACAGTAGGAAAAATTGAATTGACTAATAAACAATCCAGTTAGAGATGTTTCAGTGAATTATTTTTAATTTTAGATGTCCTTATTCATTTAAAATTCACCTTCACACTTTAGTATATTTTTAAATCACTTGACTTCTATTTTTGTGTGGTTTTAAAAATTCTATACTGCTGTTCGAAAAAGGAAATGAAAACGTTCATTTCTAGCAAAAAAAAAAAAAACACTTTTTTCTAGTGTGTTTTTCAAAAGTGGCTTATTGTTTAACCGCAATGTTTACCTATTCTTCATGATTGTGTTTGGAAGAAGAAGAAGGAATAATTTTGGTTACTTATTGCTAAATGCAGAACTTACTTCCATAAGTGTTATAGCTGTCAGACGAAAAAGTGACATATTTTATCAGTTAAGTATACTCAAATATATTGATTCATGAGTAAAGTTGATAGTTAAAAATAAATAAAGATATATTGAACCATATGTCACTTCTAAAAGACACTCAAATGCAAAATGTATTTCGTGTATTTTGGAACTAGAAGATTCATCATGCTGAGCTAAGGTATCCCGGTCATTGTGATGAGCCGTCATATTTTCAATATGCTCATAACGCTCCTGAGGTCGCCTTTTCATAAAGGTTCTGTTGGCAGCAACATTGATAGTGTCACGATATCTCATAGTTAAACCGTTATAGAATGTATCTATTTGAGTAACGAATAACATACTGTGGTTAGGACATCGATTGATGGATAATTTGTAATGCTCCCATGCTTCGAATAAAGATTCATCGGGAAGCTGACGGAAGTTACTGATGTCATTTCTTAACTTTGTCACCATTGAGGAAGGAAAGTACTTAGATAGAAACTCTATAACCATATCCTCACAAGAATGGACCGAGTTCTTTGGTAAACTATCAAACCACTCAATGGTGTGATGGGTCATGGGATAACAGAAGATCTACACGCGGATGACATCATGCGGGACTCCATTTTGCTTCACGTTCTGAGTCACGGTTAAGAACTTGTCAATATGCATGTTCGCATCATGACCTGGTAAACTATGGTATTGACAGATCTGTTGGACTTTTTGAATCATTTGATTCTCTTTAGTCCAAAATTTGCAGCCTGAATGGTCATAGGGGCGATCAGTCCACCCCTGCCATTCATAGTCGACTGGCAAAGCTCTTCTGTGGTTCGAAAATCAGGAATATGAGCTTGATGATGAGGTCCTTGGAGGACCATCTTGTTGAACTTGGTGAGGAATAGGCCCAGTTTGACCGTTCATTTGGTGGGGCATAGGTTCGGCGAGCCATTAGGGTTTATATTAAAGTTGCCCCGGTAAGGATTCATCACTTACTTTTCACTTCTCACGTCGACTTTCTCTCTCAAATGACCTTGGTGATTAAAACATTAATAATTAAAACATTAGTAAGGGCGACCAAGTTCAATTTAAAAAAAAACATTTTAACACAAAATAAAATTTCATTAATAATTAAACGTTACATAATAATTCAAATAAAATTAAAACATTACGACAATACAACGACTAAACTAGTTTTGATTAAGCGATGCCAAATGTCTTCCACCAAATCGGCTTTGAGGCTAAGATGAGTCATTGTTGCATATCTCATGGTAATTTCCAACGATTCCACATGCGTTCTTATGGGATCATAAAACGGTCTTTCTCTTGGAAAGAATACGGAGATATCGCCGTCTATCGTCTCTGAATTATCATATTATGTAATATGATACATGTGTACATTATATGCGATAGACGCACCCATTTGCACCATATAACTCCATTATCACCTCACAAAATTTTTGAGACACTCACGAATTGTTGACGCACCCATTTGCGTATTCGTCTAGAGCATCGGCATTGACCCGTATGCCAATTGTGGATTGAAGAAGTACACTTTATCAATGGAGAAATACCAAATGCGCTGCACAATCGGGAGTTTGTTGGAAATAAGGTGAATGATCGGTTATATCTCGGACAATTCGTGTGAATAGTCGTCGGCTCATACGGAAGCGATCATGGAATCTTTGTATCGCCGTATCTTGGGGTCTCAACAAGTAAGCATCAACTAAGCGGTTATGAGCACCCACACGATCCCTACTAACTTGGGTTCGTGAGACTTTTCTGAGGCTTGAATAGCCTCCTAGCACTCTTCCGCAAACATCATAAACTCGGTACTAACCGTTTTGATCATCGATGACGAATCGGCAATGAATAGCTCGTAAAATTAAAACTCATATTGTGTAAAGAATATAGAGAATGTGTGAAATGAGATTTGTGAGTTTAGTGTGTAAGTATGTTGTGTATTTATAGGGTGGTTTTAATTGTATTTTTTATCTCAAGCGGTTATGTTTTTTTTTGTTTGGATTACAGCGGTTAGGAAGTAAAAGTGGTATGTTTTGTTTTGTGATATCGATCGGATGAGCGACCAATTCATTTATTTTTGTGGCGATCGAATCACTCCACAACAAGGAGATCGATTTGGAAATCGATCGCCTACCCCTCGATCGACTCCAAATCTCGCTCACTGGGGCTAGCCTAAAGCACTCATATTTTCAAAACAATTGTTGTCAAGATCTAATGGAGCACGATGATGTCTATGAAATACTCTTTCATTTTTCAAAAAAGGAGATACCCTTTCCTTGGAAATGATCGTTTTCTCATGCACTAGAAGAATGATGAAAGAAAATTATTTTTTGATTTTATTTATTTATTTATTTTTTATTTTTATTAAAACGAGTTTTTAATATTTTTTAGGTCTTTTGGAAAGGAAGAGATCACTTGTGAAAGTAACTCTCAAAAGGACAGGATTCCTAAGAAAAGGATATCTATGGAACTAACGCAAAACTAGGACACAAAAGTCGTACACTCCTCCCCGTGAGCGACGCCAAAAACCGATTCTTCATAAACGGTTCGCTATAATTTCCAAGTCAATAGGATAAATACCTAAGAGAAGGAAAGAATCTAATCTCCCGAAGTCGTAACCACGGCGAAGAATGAGTTTGAGATTCACGTCGAAATTTATCGTTTGATGCTTAGTTGTCTCGCATTTTAATTGTTTTTGTATTTTAAGTCTAATATTTGAATTAAAGCGAGCTATGCTTATCTAATGAAAGAAAAATAATAATAATTCTAAGAAATTTTTTATCTAGAATTATACTACAGGAACAACAAAAGGGTAAGGATCTAAATACATATATTAAGGGAATATATTTGTCTAAAAACGATGGTTAATTGTTCTGTTATTTAAAAAAAAAATTGAAGTTGCATGGTAATCTAATAGTCGAACAAGAGTTAATTTATTAATACAGATGCATATTTATAAATCTAAACCCTTATTCACGCACGTTAAACCTTTTCGTTGATAGTCTAGGTTATTATGTTGACTATTAGAAAGTTTGACCCTTTTTCAACGAAATGAGCCGGTACACGGACGCGCAACTCAAACTCGTCCGTCAATTTAGATAATACATTCTAAGTACAGTTTAAGTCGGATTTCACCTGTTAATAGCATACTGGACTAAATTAGGCATTTTATAGTCATGAGATCGTTAAATAGATTCAAAACACGTTTAACTTGCCATATTTTGAGACATTACTCAAGAATAAGGCTCGAAAATCGATCAGACGTACCTTTTACGATTTTAATCTAAACACACTCTTATCTACAAAACAACCCGCTTCAAAAAACGACCAACCTAATCTCTAATCAATAAACTAACCTATACTAAAATGAGTAAAATCACCATCAACACCTTCCAACATTAATCACAAATATATATAATCTACTCCCTCATGGCAAAACTACACTAATAGAATCAAAAATAACATTAATCTAAACATGGCAATCAACAAACATAAGTGTTTGTGTCTATATATATATATATATATATATATATATATATATATATATATATATATATATATATATAGGTTTAAGTTATTATGAAAAGTTTCTTAGAATGAAAAGAATGAGAAGGCATGTGGAGTGACATGTGTCACATTTGTCACATCACCATGCCACATCACCATACCCACCCCTTCCACCCCCGTCCATGGATTTTTTTTTCCGCCAATTTTTCTTGCATCACGGTTATAACGTTCTTGCATCACAATCATGATTTTAGTGCATTAAGTTTATAAATTCGCATCACGGTTATAAAGTTACTTCATCACAATCATGATTTTAGTGCATTAAGGTTATAACCTAGATTTTAGTGCATCATAGTTGATGCGCCTTAACTATTAACTATGATGCGGTAACTTATAATAAAGATGCACCAAAACTTATTAGGGCATTAAGGTTATAAGTTCTTTGCGTCACAATTATGATTTTAGTGCATTAAATTTATAAATTCGCATCACGGTTATAAAGTTCTTGCATCACAATCATGATTTTAGTGCATTAAGGTTATAACCTTGATTTTAGGGCATCATAGTTGATGCACTTAACTATTAACTATGATGCGGTAACTTATAATAAATATGCACCAAAATTTATTAGTGCATTAAGGTTATAAGTTCTTGCATTCTGATTATAAAGTTCTTGCATCATAATCATGATTTTAGTGCATTAAGATGATAAGTTCTTGCATCACAATTATGATTGTGATGCGGTATTTTCTAACTGTGATGCGATAATAAATTTTAGCGGAAAAGTTTTGGCGGGAAAAAAAATATTTTGCCCAAATTTTTTATTTTATTTTTATTTATTTATTATTATTATTATTATTTTTTGGCGGGAAAAAAATGTTTTTTTTTGGGTGGGGGGGGTGGGGTGACACATGTCACATGAGATGGCATGGTGATATGGCAAATGTGACACATGTTACCTCCACATGCCTTCCCATTCTTTTCATTATAAGAAACTTTTCATTTTAACCCTACTCTATATTTATATTATATATAACAGGAGGCATTTTCCACAAATACCACCTCAATGCCATGTAATTCAATTTAATGCCACATAATCATTTGTTGTCCAACTAAGCAATATTTTTATCCACCTAAGCACTAATTGTAAATTTCGGATTTTTAATAATTAATTTTGTAAATTTCGGATTTTTATTAAATATATTTGAAAATTATTTATTAAAAAGGAGCCTTGCAAGGATTGAATCTTGGTTATTTGGATAAATAACTTGTGTGTTTACCACTTAGGCAACAAGTTATTTTGATAATTATGTTGCATATTATAATCTATAAATGCCTATAATTTTATTAGAATCCTATACTAAATCCAATTTATCTACAAAAATTATATTAAGTAATTATCTTTTTTAAAACTTATTAACCAAGCAATGTATAAACGGCTTCCATAATGATGTAATCCATACGAAGAAAGAAATCAGAGAATAATACCTTTAAACCCTAAAAATTTGAATTTGAAAACCTTCCTCTGCAGCCATATTCGACACTGAATAACTTTCACATAAAATCTTAAATCGACGATCCCTCCGGTGAAAGTTAGATGGGTATATAGAGAAGCTCTAGTAAAATTGTAGCCCGATCCAACGGTTCAAGAAAAGGTTATGGTCGTTAGAAAAGCAGTCTTTAGATTGAATTTGAAAACCTTCTTGCGGTCATATTCGACATTTGAAGAACTTTCGATAAAATCTCAAATCGACGATCCCTCCGGTGAAAAGTTAGATGTGTATATAGAAGCTCCGGTAAAATTGTAGCCCGATCAATGGTTCACGAAAAGTTATAGTCGTTAGAAAGCAGGTCTGCAGATTGAATTTGAAAACCTTCTGCTGACCATATTCGACATCGAATAACTTTCACATAAAATCTCAAATCGACTATCCCTCCGGTGAAAAGTTAGATGGGTATATAGAGAAGCTCCAGTAAAAATTGTAGCCCGATCCAACGGTTCACGAAAAAGTTATGGTCGTTAGAAAAGAGTGCTGCAAAAACATTGATGTTAGCGGACAATCTCTTTGAAGGCTCGAAATCACTAAGGTATGCGTTTGAAATTGTTAGTTGTTACTTAAATAGTAATTCAGCTGATGTGAATCACCTTGCTAACGATAGTGAGCGACCATAAATCGATTGGCAATAGATTTTAATTCACAATTATTAGAAGAGATATATGTTGTCTAAACTCCTATGATTTGTAACGTTATGATATTATCGTATGATACGCCAATGTAGTCAATAGGATAATACTATCAATTGCAGCTCTTTCTGGAATATACGTCTTCATCATGCTTAATTGTGTGGTCATCTTTCCACTTATTGCAGCTCTTTCGGGAATATATACGTATTCACTGTTTTTCCTTAAACTATTTTAGATTTAAATGTTATGGCTTAAAGGTTACAAAGATTACCAAGTTTGATGCTTTCTTACCATGGAGATACATTTTTTTTTTCATATATACTGTATTATATTGTTGAGGAATGATATGATATAAGTTTACTGTAGTTATTAGTTAGATGGTTATAGAGCAATATATATATTAATATATATTTTGTATGAAGGGTTCTGTTCTATGTATCCTTAATTGTTGTCTGTCATCAGGTATGAAGAATTGAAACACTTAGTTTGCTGGAAAGCTATTAGGATTGTTGCTGATGGTATTGGATGTCTAAACAGAAAATTTGGACGCTGGTAAGAGGCTTCTCATTCTTTCGGTCACTACTCATTATAATCATTAATACCGATATGCATTCTTAGTGGGTGTGTTGGCATGTGCCTTTGAAATGGGTCATTTGATATTAAAGAATTTAAATTCGAGAATCTCTTGCAATAACTAGCAGCCCTAGCTAGGGATTTTTTTGATTTTTTTCCTTTTGAGAAAAGCTTCACTAGCTAATGAAATTGCTATTTTATTTTTAAAATTTTTATATCAAAATAAAATGTATAAAATCATCTTGAGTTAAGACTAATTGTTCGACCCATTTGAAGCAAATGGTCAAGATCGAGCAACTTTAGACCTACAACGAACCTAATCAAAACAATTTTTTTTTTTCCTTTTGAGGAAGTTAAAAGCTATTGAAATTGTTATTTTTATTTTTAAAATTTTTATAACAACTAAAATGAATTAAAATGCTAGACTTAAACGAGGAAAACCACTATTTGGGACAAAACCACCAAATTTGAGCTACTAGCGACCCTAGCTAGGGATTTTTGATTTTTTCTTTTGATAAAAGCTTCACAAGCTAATGAAATTGCTATTTTATTTTTAATTTTTTATATCAAACTAAAATGGCTAAAAGGCGTGCTAAAAATCTTTGAGTTAAGACTAATTGTTTTGACCCATTTAAAGCAAATGGTCAAGGCGAGCAACTTTAGACCTACAACAACCTAATCAAAACATTTTTTGATTTTTTTCCTTTGAGGAAGTTAAAAAGCTATTGAAATTGTTATTTTTATTTTTTTAAAAATTTTATAACAACTAAAAATGAATTAAAATGCTAGGCTTAAACTGGGGAAAACCACTATTTCACAAGCTAATGAAATTGCTATTTTTATTTTAATTTTTTTTTATATCAAACTAAAATGGCTAAAAATCTATGCTAAAAGTACTGGGTTAAGACTAATTGTTACGACCCATTTGAAGCAAATGGTGAAGACGAGCAACTTTAGACCTCTGACCTAATCAAAACATTTTTTTGAATTTTTTCCTTTTGAGGAAGTTAAACAAGCTATTGAAAGTGTTATTTTATTTTTAAAACTTTTATAACAGCTAAAAATGAATTAAAATGCTAGGCTTAAACTGAGGAAAACCAATATTTGGGACAAAACCATCAACTTTGAGCTACTAGCAGCCCTAGCCAGGGATTTTGTTTATTTTTTTCCTTTTGAGAAAAGTTTTACAAGCTAATGAAATTGCTATTTTTATTTTTTAAATTTTTATATCAAACTAAAATGGCTAATAATCAAACCATGTGATGCAATATCTCTAATGAACCATTTGAGTTTGCATTATTACAATAAGCAAGATGGGTGATTAGGGTTGAATTAAGTATGGGTCAAAAGCGGGTCCAAACCGAAGCGACTCATGGTTTAGCAGGTAGGCTCACAAATGATTTTTGCAAATAAAATTTAGCCTGGCACTTTCTATAACTTTTCAAATTTTCTTAAATCCAATGATGCTTGATTTATAAATTATGACCGTAAGATAGACTTTGAATGTTATGGTTTGGAGGTGTTAGTCATTAAGATAGACTTTGAGTTACTATGAAAAACTCGACATTTACTTCCTTTATCTAATTTATTTCAATAGTTTTGACTCATTTATGCTCTAAGCGTGATGAAATTCCTAATACCAACATTACAGGTAATTTTGTTTTCAAAAGGATTGGGTAGAAGGTTTATCTAGTCGGTGATAACAACCTTCTTACAATAAAGAAAAATATGTTAACAAAAATTAATGGGCGGGCTTTGAAATCTAGTATATATATATATATATATATATATATATATATATATATATATATATATATATATATATATATATATATATATATATATATATATATATATATATATATATATATATATAATAAAGATCAAATAAAAGACAAATATTAAGTAAAAGATAAAAATATTTTTTTTCAAAAATATTCTCGAAAAATTCAAAATAATTCCACAAGATCGGGTATGATGGTGCATGAAAAAGTTGTGAAGGAATTGTTTCTAAAAGTGGATACTTTTTCCAAAAAAAAATTATGAAAAAATTCGTTTGTGTATTAAATCATTTTTTTGTGCATCAAAAATTGGTTTTTGCACCCAACTTCTTTTGACTTTTTTCAGCAAAATAACATTGCGCATCTAACTAAAACAAGTTGAAATTTTTGTGCATCAAAATTTTTTTGCGCCTCAAAATTCTTTTTTTTGCATTAAAGAAAACGTATCAAAACTCAAAATTATAAAAACTGTTTTCCCAAAAGTTTTATGCACCAACATACCCGATCTTGTGGTTTTTTTTTTGAAATTTTTGGAGAATTTTTAAAAAAATTTTTTTTTTATTCTTTTTACGGATATATATTAAACCAAAAAATAAAGAGAGTAAGAAGATAAAACCCGAAATTTGCTCGAATAAGATGTAAATGATATCCTCTAATCTCAACTCTCTTTAGAACTAATCTAAAAAGTAAAATTTAGAACTTTTTAATTAAAAACTATTTTAAACATTTAAAGATTAAAACCTTTTAGCTAAAATTGATTTAAAGTTTATAAGACTAATGAACCCTTAACACATATCTAAACCATTTAAAGACACTTAAACATCAACTTGGGGGTTCAACGTGATGGAGCTCCGTATCTAGTACTAAGCTCATACACATATCTAAACACTTCCAACCCGTTCCTTAATCTTATGCCTTTACCAAAGCTTTACCTTCTTCACAAGAATCTACAAAACTGTTAAACAACTAAACCGTAAGCACAAAGCTTAGTAAGTAAATGAAAATATTATGTTACGATATATCATTCACACATTACTTGCATAAACCAATAGTCCAACACATCATAATCACTAATACATACATATAACCACTTAAGGCATCGCCATTCTATAACATCAAAGTCAACACATACCTTAGCTTCATCTACTACTAATCTACTTCCTCTTTAACTAGTTTTGCCAAACTTGCTTCTTACCATCCTTAAACTAAACACATAAAACTCAAACCTTTCAAACATTAACAAAATTAACCACATATACACAAAGTGATAAAATCAATATAATTCTATATTATAGCCAGTTTACTTACCTCACATCCAAGCTAATATTATCAAGAACATCATCACCACCATTTCTTGACTCCTAAACACAATCATTACAAATCATAAACAATTTGTATTATATCAACTAAAGAGCTTCTAATCTTACCAAAGCTATACCCATGTCATAATTATCCTTCATATGATCATAAAATGATCATATGATAAAACCTCCAAAAACACTCAATTAAATCACTACCCATCCAAGAACTTAATCCATAATTACTATAACTTCATTAGTTTACTTTAAAACATCATTTACCCAAAACTCCCAAATTGGGTACGTCAACCCTAATTCATAATTCAACAATTAAAATCAAATAAGAGTTTACTTACCTTATAACATCATTGCTAGGGCTTTATTCTTATTATGGAACATCAATTTCTTCATAATTTGATCATCCAAGCCCACCATGATTTTTCTTTTTTTTAGAACGGCTAGTTAGTAGTTAGTGATTCGAGTCGTGCACTGACATCCAAGCGGGTAATGTGCATTACTCGAACCCTTTCCTTAGGGGAATATACCCCACTTATTTTTTTTCCGCTTCGCCTAGGAGAAAAACTCCATTGGCAGGGACCTCCAATGGAAACTACCCCTCAAGGTTACCCTCTATGGCCATTTGATTTAGAACAAGTGGTCCCTCCGTTCTCTTTGTGTCGATACATACATAAACAAGGGGACACTAGAACTCTGATAAGGATTTAAAACATACGCTTTTAGGGGGTCATTTAAGCCCTAAATCGACACTGTTAATACAAATAAGCCGTAAAAACGTTTATTTATATTTTACGATCTTCTAATGTTTTGTCGATAACAAACGTAAAATCATTTTAACGAAACAAATAAAATACGTAAACTGTTTGAGCCAATAGTTTTCTAACACACTTACGTTTTCACATAAAACACTATAACAAGTATAAGTGATTTTATGATTTAGTAATACATATGTACAACAACTAGTGTTTACATATTTGGGTAAATATATACTTAAACTAGTATATACTAAAATGGTTAAAAACTAACAAATGGTATTGACCCATAACCCATGGTATTATCCAAACCACTTGACTAGGTACATTGAATTCATGAGATACATTGTATCTAATAAGAAACCCATGGATCAACCCATAACCCATGACCCATGACCCATAACCAAAATACCAATGGGTAAAGAGGAGCATCCCACGGATCCCTAGCTTTACGCTAGCCGGATCCCTTATGGGAGGGATCCGTGGGATCCGGGGAACAATAAACTTTCTCCTCTAGTGAGCCATTTATTCCTTTTGGTTCACCACTTTCACACATACTTTCTCCAAGTATTGTACCTCTCTAACCACGATCCTAAGGATCTTTCTATGTAGTTGTCTTTTGTTTTGTGTGATTCTCTAGGTTCCTCTTAAAGGCGAGATCACCACTTCTTGAAGTCGAGCAAGCTCAAGTCCATGAGTTGCCATGCTTCGTCATCATCAAGACAATAGAGGTTCTCTTGTTGATAGTTCTTTCTTCCTCCGTAGATGTTATGTTGAAGGCATTAGTGAAGGATGCCGAAAGAGTCAAGACGAAAGCATTAGTGAAGGGTTGTTAGGAATTGGAAAATTTCTTAGTGAAGAGTCGGTCACCCCAAATGTTATCTAGCATAAGTTAGCTCGTAGATTTGTCGTTAGTCACGTTATTTACTGTTTTATTAGTTAGTTATTAGTCTAGTTTAGCATAGTGCAACACCGTGGAGGAAGGACGGGTCTTTACCCACTGTATCCCTGATCCACAGGCCGATAGGAGGTCGTTTCTCATGTAACTATAAATACCCTTCCATCCATGGAAGGGTGGTGCTCTCATAATCTAATATTCAACTTGTGTAAACCTCTAGCAAGAACACCCTCTCTCTACTTTCTCTCTAAAATGGAAAACATGTATTTTGATCTCCCAAGACCACCCGAATCATCAACACAATAAAATAATGATCCTACAATTGGTACCAGAGCCATGGTTATTGTGTTGTGTCGTTTTATGGTGGTTTCTTTATGATGTGTGAAACTGTTTTTGTACGATTTCATTGGTTGGATGATCATGCGTTTGATATTAACTGGTTATGCATATGTCTTATCATTTTGGTCAAAAAGTCATTCATTTTTATATTAGCGGTTATGCATATGTCTTATCATTTTGGTCAAAGAAGTCATTCATTTTTATCTTTGTTTCAAACTTTCGGTTCTTGTTTCTTGCGATCCAGAATATGTTTATTGGTAACATAAATCTTGTGACTTGTCTTTGTACCAACTTGTGAATGGTTTTTGTGGTCCTATGGTCAGATTTTTATGGTCCAAATGGTAGTCAAATGATTAAAAGACGCAGTTTTCTGGGTTTGTTTGAATATCGTCGGATTTTGGCCGGAAAACTCATCGGAAAAGTCAAAAGTTTTAACTCATGCTTCTTAGCGACTTGTTCAGTGTCCAGATACATTGTACCTCATTTTCTAGCGACTTTGGTAGCGAGTTATACTTTGAAATTGTTAATGGTGGCGACTTGTCGACGGTTTGACTTTGAGTCAAAGCGAAATGCTAGCGACTTAGTCGTGGCGACTTAGTCGTGGCGACTTAGTCGTAGCGACTTAGTCGTAGCGACTTAGTCGTAGCGACTTAAGTTAGCGACTTAAGTTAGCGACTTGTTTACAAAAATGGTTGGCGACTTGACCTGACAGAAAGGTAGAAGAAGATTTTGACTTAACCATGACTATCTCAAACCATAAACCAACACAACTCATCACGTCCTCAGGTTCAATATAAACCATCATCAGTCCGTATAATCATCAAAATCAATTCGACCCTAACAAAAAGGATACCTTCAAGATCTCAACTCAGGTTCAAGTAAAACCCCTTGACATCTCGTGTCACAAAGATTTAATTTTGGATCTCAGAACTGTGGCTTAACGATTCTCGTATGAGATTTCAAAGATCTATTTAGACCTATGCCATCATGTCATCATTAATCCTTACAACGAAAAACTCGAAAAGAATTAAAATCATCTCGGATCTACAATTATACATCATTTATGATATCTTTGCTTTTCGAGAATCAAAGAAAGATTAAAACAATCATGTTTTATCCATATTTTCTCTCGGTAAATATAATCGAACACAAAGATCCGAACAAAATTAGTTGATCTCGGTTTTTTCTCAACTTCGTGGCAATCTAATGCTAGGTCATGACCAATAGTCTAAAACACGAAATTGGAAATATCATCATTGATCATATGTTTGTTTAATATCCGAAGTGTAAAGATGAGATGTTAACAAGTGTGTTAACTCTAATCTCATTTTCGTTATAAAGTGAGTTAAACTAATCATATCAAGTGAGCGAGTCCAAGAGTTAACCTACCCATTACCTTTGTTTATAACCGATGTCGATCCTGGTATCACGCCATCCTGTGGCATCCTCTCCTAAGGATAAGCGGCGAGCGAAATCAATATCACAAGGATCAATCTAAATCGATTAACAAACATAAGAGGTGCTCGTTATTGTGACAAGGATGATTAAGCTGTTAGATGAGATTGAGTGAGAGGAGTGGTTATTTTATTCATTTGTGAGCGGGTATTGTGTGATGGGGGCGGATGATAATGGAGTATGATTAGGGTTTGGTGAGTAACTGAGGAAAAGGATCAAATGAAGGAGGCGTTTTTTTTTATGAATGAGATTAGGTTTTGATGTGAGATTATTTAGGGTTCCTAGCCTTATATAACCGGTTATGTAGTAGTGAGTGTTTGAGTTGGATCGTGGGTTTGCCTTCTTAGTTGGACTTGGGCCTTGCATTCGTTAATATAATTTGAGTTTGATGTTGCATTCGTGGGTATTGGACTGAAGTAAAGGGATCACGTTGTATTTGGTACATTGGATAAATATTTAAAGATTCACATGGTATATTGAGTGTTACATGGTATATATGATTCGTTTGATTCGTAAGTATCTTCATGTGCCGAACTCATTACTTTTGAAGATTGGATATGTTTTGGACCTTACGTGGGATTGGGTGGGATCAGTTAGGATTTGGATCGTGTGCTTAATTGCACCATTTATGGGCCGTGTACCAAGAATGTAATATGGATGTAAATTGGACTACAAGATTGATTTAATTATGTTGGGCTGCATGTGGTAAAATAATTGTGTTATCCGTTTGTTATTATCACAAGTAAAGAATTTTGACACATTACTCTCAATAATAATGAGTCTTGTTTGGTCATAAACGTTCAACGGATGATACATTTGTGTACGGCTAAGGTTGGTACGAGCTTCTCTCTATTGGATCATTATATTTGATGTGATAATATTTGATTTGGATAATCTGAGATTTGTTGATAAGTTTTGATGACAAGATCCGATGATGAGATTTGGTATGATGATGATTGATGTTGTGATTTGAGGGTTGATACTTTGGTTTATGCATCTTCACGAAAAATATTATGTTGCGGCTTGAATTGATGGTTGTACAAAGTTGACTTCGGGGTTGTTTGTTCGGTATTTCTTATTTGGATTTGAAGTGAGGTTTTACGGGCACGTTTACTTATTTCGTCTTCTTTCTTTCTACCATTCCGCGAAGATGACTTGTTTGGGCGTTTATAGAGTGTGATAAAGACTTGGCTATTTAATTACGGTTGTGATTCTTTCTCGCTTAACCCACAACGTAACTATCACTTGATGTCTCACGCATTTGAGAATATGTCAAGAGGTTTTGTACATTGGGTACACGTTTCTTTTCACAAGGATTAGTACAAGTTTAAGTAACAAATTTGGGGAATTATACTTCATGATCAAGTTTGGCATATCGGGTTTACTTCTCCATGTGGTCACTACAATAGCCGACGAGAATCGTGAATGATGTGTTTACCAAAGTGTTGTATTGGATGATTGATTGATGAGGTTGTTGTTGGATAATGAACCGTTGATGAACCATTGCATGTTCCCCTAAAGCAGATATTCACGAAACCAAATTTGTCATAACACATTCAAGTGACATTGTTTACGGTTTTGTCTTGATTTTGTAAAATCCCGAAAGAACCTATTTCTCGGTTTAAATCATAGACTTGTAAAATCCGTGACAATGGAAACATCACGGTATTAGTAAAGTGCATTTCGGATCTATCTTACGGTTTATTCTTGGTTTTGTAAAATCCCGAAAAAACTATTTCTCGGTTTAAACCATAGAGTTGTAAAATCCGTAATGATGGAACCATCTTGGAGAAGAGAAAGTGTAAATTTGGATCTTACTTGATCTTTGATGCTACGGTTTACGCTTCAAGAAGGATAAAGGGTGTACTTCATGAATTGGATGTGTGTTTGGGTTGTCTTCATGGCGGTTTGGTTATTACATGGTTTTACGGGGTTATGTGTTTCTAACCATGGTCGGGATGAAACCATTATCAAAGTTCATTTAAATGTCAAAGAAGGCTAGATTTGAGCGATTAATCGGAAGATGTGACAACGGCGTTAATTCATATTATTTATTTGAGGTTGAAGTGAATTATCACGGCGAGTGTACTTAGTATCTGAAGGTATCGGGGATGGATGGATGAAGATTCTTCAAGATCCTTGTTCAAGCTTATTATAAAAATCAAAGACTTGGAAATCTAGTTATTGTTGGGTGTCTTTTACCTTTTCTTTTACCACTTGGGGAATTGGGCTCATACCACTACAAAATAACTATCACTTTAAGGAGTTACGTTGTAGTGCTCGATGTCACATTCAATTGTGGATTTTCAAGAGGTAATGTCGTCTTATACTCGATGGTTGGTTGGTTGAGGAGTATAGAGTACTTAGAGATTCAAATGGGCATGAAGTCTCGGCACGCTCTTTGTTACATATGTGCAAGTATAAGTCACGAGTTCGGGTTAGTTTACTTGAGGTCAAATTCATCATATTGGGTTTTCTCCATCATTTGTCACGACAAAGAGCCTCTTGAATGATAATGGGGTTGATTACATGTTTTGCTAAGAGAGTTGAAAAGAGAGATTATGACGTCCTCGTTCACAAAAGAAATCGTTTCGATTCGCTTTATCTTAAAGAAGGCCTCGTTCTCGTTCTCTAAGAAAAGAAAAGTGTGCGTGTCGATGCGCTTTATCTTACGAAGAAGAAATCTTCTAATTAATGACCATTCTCATCAACATGCTTCATACTTTTCCATGCGCTTGGTCATTAAGTGAACCGACTCTTGTTGATTGTTTTCGATTCCACTTTCTCAACTATAATGACGATGGCGACATCACGTGCTAATTTTGCGGGAGAAGTGTGAATAGACTACATTTGGATGATGTTCACTTATTTAGTCAAGAATGGCATCTCCGTATGCAATTCTTGAGGGAAAAAAAGTGTGAATTTTTGCATTGTTGATTGATATTTGAGAATTTAAATGGTCATACGGCTCTAAACTCATGTAAGAACCGAGCTTCTTATTATCGGGTAATCTTCACATGGGTTTTTCTCTTCTAAGAGCCGTTGGTTGACATCTTCACTCGGATTGATGAGTTTATCGACAAAGTGCTTCGGTTAATGCTTCACGTATACATCAACATGATGATTCGAACAATCTCTCTGTTCTTGTTTGATGTGATTGGTAGTTTGGTGTTACCATCTTGTGTGTTCGTTCGGCCTTATTCTTTGTTTCCTTGATGAACATCTTTACATTCTTGTTTGATTGGGAGAGATTTTAGTTAAGGGATTTGCAAGATGTAAGTTAATTGGGATGCTTTTGGTGGGATGCTTTTTGGTGTGAGTTGAAGATGTTAACTATCTATTCCCCAACTGCACAATCTTGAAGAAGGTCGAGTCTGATCATTCTACATTTTACGCTACATGTTAGAAGACTAAAGGCGAGTTGCATTTAACGATCTAAAGACTTCTTCTTAATCGGGCATTTATCAAACAGTTGTCGGTTTAGGGAAGAGCACTAATTGGGAGAAAGTTATAAGTCAAATTCAATTCCCAATTAGACTTGCTCATATTCTTTAGCGATGACTCCTCGAGGCGTTGATATTGACTATTGTTGGACATTTGACTCAAGTTGATTACTTGAGTTAATCATTTATCACTTATTTGATATTGAAGTTGACTTTCACAAAGGCGTGTTCTTATTCGATAACTTGCTCGGGCTTAAGAATTTGAGTTGAAGACTTGGTTTATCTAGTTACCGGCGATCGAGGTGGATGGTTGAAGACACAGTTAACTATCACTATTAGGAGTTACTTTGTTTTACTCGATGTCACACGCATATGACGGTGTGGATAATCGCAAGAGGTGTTAATGTCTCATACTTTGTTTGGGTAGTGAGTACTTAGAGATTTGCTTGAAGCATAAATTCTCTACACCGTTCTTCCATCATTAGGTGCAAGCTTAAGATACAAATGTGGGAAGTTGACTTCAATTTCAAGTAGGGTATATCGGGTTTTCTTCTTGGTGGTCACTTCAAATTGTCTACATAAGGGTTGATAAAAATAGTCGAGTGAGTCTTGACAAGTTGATTCTCACAAAGACTTCAAGCGATCTTCTCAACAAATTTCTAGTATTTGGGCATTCAAAGAGTTCTTGATTACGAATCATCAAAACCGAAAGGGGAAAGGAGACTCACATATAAACACAAAGCGAGTAAACTTGATGAACTTAATTCTTCTAAGTAATTGAAGACATCCGGGAAGACAAATGTTAGTACCGAGAGAAACTCAAGGTTTGACTCATGGCGAGTAAACTTGATGAGCTTAATACTTCTAAGTGATTGAAGATATCCGGGAAAACAATTGTCATGACCGCAGAGAAACTCAAGGTTTTACTCATCAAGGCTTTTGTGTTATTATTCCAACTACGTGGGGAAGTGATGTTAGAAAGTTTACGAAGATAAAGAGGTACACTAGTATGTGGTGATTTCGATGGTGTCTCAAGGATCGGGGAGAGATTGTGTACATTGGGGATGCTCAATTTGTTTCACTTGAGTGTTAATCGGTGATTCGAGAGATATAATCACTTATTCGGTGTTGACATCCGAGATTGTCACCCGAGAGATAATCGATGACTTGGTGCCTTCTTCAATGTTATCGATTATTCATTCCTTGTGTATTGGTATACTTGGATACTTGAGCTTCATACACATTCATCGAGGACGAAAGATGTGAACATAGGGAGGTGTTCTACATTACCCTCTTGATGTGTATTCGGGAGAGTTCTTGGATATTGGTGTACTTGGGTTCTTGAGCTTCATACACGTTCATCGGGGAAGAAAAATGTGAACATGGGAAGGTGTTCTTCATTCCCTTATGAAGTGTATTCGGGAGAGTTCTTGAGCATTATACTAAGAGGTGACGCATCATTTCAACTACTTGGGGAAGTGTTCTCTTGACACCTTTTGGAATGGATTGCGTCGGACTTGATGGAAAAGAAATTTGAGAAGATTATTTATGAGTGGGATGATACGTTCTTTGTTCTTCTTGTTGATGATATAACCCGAATGGAGATCCTCGATTATCTTTCTTAAATGGAGCGGTGGGATTTATGATAATGGTGTGCTTTCTTGTGCACTGGCTAAAGCAAGCTTGAAATAGAGCTTGAATCTGCTCATCTTAAGGATTTTCGGTTTGGGGAAGCCGCGAGTCTCTCTTTCGGATGGTTCTATTTCTTTCTTGATTCAAGAGCCCTTGGAAGCTTTGGTGGTGGATGTTTAAGAGATGATGACTTCTATCTTCTACGACGTCTTTCGATATCCTTATCTCGGTACTCGTATCATCATCTTCTTTAACTATATCATCTACTCTATCCTTGTATATATTTATCGAAAAACAAAATACAAAATTATAAAACCAACAAAAGAAAATAGAAAATTATAAAACCTTCAAAAACCCATAAAAATCGAAAAAACCCATTTCAAAATAAAATACCAAAAATATGTTTTCTATGACATGTCTTATGGTATCGATAACATCTACGGTCTTAGAAATGTCATTCAATAATGGCACGGGACCATAGATGAAGTTCGAGCAGGAGGTGTAAATATTCTTTTCTAAACATGTCTCAAAATATGGCTTACAGTTACCTCAGACTGTAACCCGTTCTTCAAAATTATGGCTTGCTATCATTTCAGATAGCAACCCGCTCTTATAAAGAAAGGAAAGTGCTACGCTAAACAATTTTCAAATATTTCGTGCACTTATCCTAAAACAATTTAAGGAAAGTATGTCGAAGGACTGCTGTTCCTACACAAATGTTTTTCCGTCTATAATTCTTCAGAAAAATATTTGTTGTATTTCTAAAATGGTGGTAAAATGAGTTGCTTGAAAAAAATCAATCAGGATCAGAGTTTTTCGTATTAATTTGCAAAAACTCAATCGATGACTTGACACTTTTAAAACTTTTCAAGAAAAGAGTCATTGATTGAGGGAAGAATATTTTCAAATTTATATCATCTAACGGACTTTCTTAATTATCCTCGTGTTTAAATGAAAAATATAATTGCCTATGTTGAAGGACTAGGTTTCTAGGATATGATTGTTAGGTTTAGATGATTAAAGTTTGATGAACACATTATTCCCATGCTATATATGATCGATTGTTATGTTGAATTGACTTTAATTAGTCGATTCTTTGTTATGGGTGATGTCGACCACCATATATACGTATGTGTGTTCACTAACGTATGCGGATATCATGGATATAAGAATGTTCCCGATCCGGATCCCACTAATGATGATGATTGGATGCCGAAGGAAAGGGTAACGATATCTTGGGTTGACAAATGAAGAAAGCGGAGCTTAATTGGACTTCAATGGAGAGTTGGCATAAATGCAGCGTAAGAGGTCTCTCAACGCATCGTGAGATGGTTTTCTTCTAAGTGATTGAAGAAGCGGAGCTTAATTTGACCTCGGTTGGCATTCAAAATGCAACATAAGAAGAAGTCTCACTTGCATCTGCAGACGGTTTTCTTCAAGCCCTACGGCAACAACAACGGAAGCTTCTCAACCACTTAACGTATCTTTGTGCGGGATACCATTTTAAACAATTTTGAATAAGTTGATTAAATTGTTTTGAAAATGGAAAATATTGTTTTGAAAATAAATTGGACTTAATTTTGAAAATCACGGACTTCATTTTATCAAAACTTAAGTCACTCAATTATCGACTTGGTCATGGATTGAGGGAGAGTGATTTTGAATAAAATATTT